>OY992888.1:78858653-78861153 GCA_963921405.1 Cepaea hortensis | reverse complement strand
GGGACTCTATACAAGAGTATACACAGAGGAAGACAGTAGAAGGAGATAGTACTCCAAACAAGTGGTAGGACCAGACCTAGACAGGACACGCATGTGTCACAGCTTGGACATAATTAGGACATAACGGGATTCACTCCCGTAATAGAACAGAGTACCGTAAGCACGGGAATTACCCGTAAACAGACTGAACTCTAGTATAGCTGTATGCTACGAGCACTGGACAACTGGACGACGTGGCAAGTGTGACAGCACGCCGCACAACTAACAGCACGAGAAAGGGGGACGAGAAACCAGACTGGACAAGTGAATTGAGTCAGACGGAGACTGACAGACGGTGTGACCAGACATATGTGTTTTCCCTCGCGGTGCATAGTTTAGAGGACATAGTTACACTTAATCAATAATCGTAGATTACAATTGAATGTTAAATTTGTATGCTTAGAGAGCCAGTGTTGTAGAACAGAATTAAATATGAATTGTAATTATCCATTTACCCAACGATTTGTTTTTAGTACGAGGGGTGAATGAGGGTCCGCATGGTAGCATGAAAACAGGTTGTTGACAGGCGGAACCGAGATGGTGTCAAGAAGTGGGCCTGGAACCTACGACAGAAATTGAAAGCAAGATGGTGTCAGAACGTGCGCCTTGAACCTACGACAGTGATTAGAACCGAGATGGTGTCAAGAGAGTGGGCCTTAAACCTACGGCATAAATTGAAACTGAGATAGTGTTCAGACGTGAGCCTTGAACCTACAAGAGATAAATTGAATATCCGAAGTGGTGATTCGAAGTGGTTTTCAGAACTAATCTTTAAACCCACCAAAAAAAAAAAAAGAAAGATTGTAAACGGAGTAGTGTTTACAAACCTACAAAAGATAAAATGATTGAGAAAATGTACAGGAGTGTTCATTGGAAAATAAGATTAGAAAGCTGAAGTCTAAAATTACTACAAATTGTGGTTAATGATAAATAAGTGAATGTGTGAAATTGGTTATAATTGTGTAAAAATGAATATGTTTCACAAAGACGTTTCAGTTAAGGTCAAGAAGAGGTAAAGACACAACGACTTTGACACGACCGACGGCAGACAAACCTAAATTAATTATTTTTGCAGTTCTGCATCCCGTCGGAGCGAGTCATTACACAAAATTATTTGAGTGTGTTAACAACTTGTATGTGCTGTAGTTTTGAGATAATAACTTTTGCTGCTCTATATAACAGAATGCAGAGCAGATTTAATTAGAACAGCAGTTCAACCTAAAATTCAGAACTCCCTAGAAGCCCAAGAGAACTCCAACTTTTTCAGATAAGTATACCTATAGTTTTGATAAACTAATTAGAAAGGCATCTCAAATCGAGTGCTGTATATAATTAACATCATTATATAACATTAATTGGTGATTGCAGTTTGTATATGCGAGTGTGTGTATAAACATTAGTGAAATGTCAACTCTAGGTAAATTTATACATTCAGGTAAAGACCTGGGATTTTCTGCAGATAAATTAGAGCAATGGGCAAGTGAGAAATATAGAGAATACACAGACAAGAAGGCAGCGGCTGAAAGAGATGAGCGGACACAGGAACGTCAGCATCAGAAAGATCTTGCTGAACTAGCTGAGGCCACTAAATTAAAAGAAATAGCTGACGCACCAAAATAAAAGAACTGGCTGAGGCCGCTTAAGTAATAGAATTAGAAATCAGGGAGAAACAACTGGAAATTGAATCACAAACGCAGGTGAAGTTAAAGGAAATGGAGATTGAATCTCATGCACAGATTGCCACCACCAAGTTAAGGAGTAAAGAAGATGAAAATAAATTTAACAAGTACAAATGGTTGATTAAACCGTATTGTCAGGGCGATTCCATATCTGCGTGGATTGAAAATGTAGAGTTCCAATTTAAATTCCAAGAGGTACCACGAGAACACTGGGCGGTGGTCTATATGAAGAATCTCTCTGTGAGCCCTTAAAAGTGATAGAATCTATCCCCCAAGAGCTCAGAAATAATTATGACTATATCAAACAACGCATTATGCAACATTTCTTACTAGACGCCCCACGGTATCAAATTCAATACTCCAAACCAATAGAAACATTCATTGAGTATCATTCAAACGTACAGAATGTATTTAGCAGATGGCTAGCTGCAGCAAAGGGAGACAAAAACTTTGATAAACTGAAAAATCTAATGATAATGGATAAAGACATCTCCACTTTACCAACTCCCTTTGCAGAGTTTCTGCAGCAAGCCGATATTGAGTCAATAGAACAGTTAGGAAAACGGGGGTCAGCATATTTTTCTTCCAATCGAGATATCTTTACAACACCTATGGAAGAATCTGAAATAGTGTCATTTGCTAGTAGTGAACCTCAAAAACCATTTCAGAGGAGGGAGAAACCTAAATCTAAGCAACCACAGTGCCCATATTGCCGTTTGTTTCACAAAGAGTACTCGATGTGCGATAAGAACCCGGGATATCCATCTCACTTAGAGATGATG
>OY992888.1:78728939-78858453 GCA_963921405.1 Cepaea hortensis | reverse complement strand
TGTTTGGTGGGATGTGTGGATGGATGTGTGGGAGTGAAAGTAGGGGTGTGGGAATGGGTGTGGCGGATGTGTGTATGGGTGGAGGATATGTGTATCGGACGGGTGCGGGGGAGGTGTGTTTGGGTGGGAGATATGTGTGGGTGGGTGGAGATGTGTGGATGGTTTGGGGAAGTATGTGTGAGTGGCGGGGTTGTGTGGGTAGGGGATTGTGGGGGTGGATTGTGGATGCAAGGGCAAGTGGGGAGAAGTGTATGGTGTGTGGGTTTGGGATATGTGTGCGATGTGTTGGTGGGGGATGTGTGTATGGTGTGTGGGTTTGGGTATGTTTGTGGTGGTATTGGTGAGGATATGTGTGTGGGTGGAGGACAGTGTGTGGTGTAGCGGATGTGTGTGATGGGTGCGGGGAATGTGTGTATGGGTGGGGGATATGTGTTGGTGAGTAGGGGATGTATGGTGGTTGGGGGAATTATGTGTGGGTGGTGTGTGTGTGGGTGGGTGGGAGATGTATGCGTGGATGGGGAATGTGAGAGTGGGGGTTTGTGAGTGGCTTAGGGATGTGTAGGTGGGTGAGGGATTTGTATGTGTCGGGGTGGGATGCGTGAGTGGGTGGAGAATGTGTGTGTGTAGGGTTATTGTGATCGAGAGATGTTGGGGGTGGGTGGGTGGGGGTGTGTGGGTGCGTAGTGGAGGATGTGTGCGTGAGTGTGTGTGTGTTTGTGGATGGGTGGGGAATGTGTGTGTGGGTGGGGAGAGGTGTGTGGTGTGTTGTTTGGGGATATTTTGTGGGTGGGATATGTGTGTGTGGGTGGGGGATTTTGTGGTGTGTGGGTGGTGTTATGTGGGGTGGATGGGTGATGGTATCTGTGTAGGTGTGGGTGGGGATATTGTGTGGTATGTGGGTGGGGGATATGTGTGTGATGTGTAGGTGGGGATGTGTGGTGGTATGTGGGTGTGGGATGTGTTGGTGAGGGATATGTGTGTGCGCGGTGAGTGGGTTGGGAATATTGCGTGGTAGGGGATGAATGTGCAGGTGGGGGATGTGTGTGGTGGAGGATTGTGTTAGGGCATGTGTGGGTGGGTGGAGGATGTATGTGTGGGTGGTGGGGTGTGTGTGAGTGGATTGGGGATGTATATGTGGTTAGGGAGATGTGTGTGTGTGTGTTTGTGTGTGTGGGTAGGGAGATGTCAGTTGGTGAGGATGTGTGTCTAAGGTTTGGGGATGTGTGAGTGGATGTGCGATGTGTGGGTTTGTGGGGGATGTGTGTGCGTGGGTGGGGAATATGTGGTCGATGGAGATGTGGCTGGGGGATTGGTGGCTGGAGGTGTGGGTGGGGAGAGGATGTGTGGGTTAGGATGTGTATGTAGGTGGGCGTGGGATTTGTGGGTTGGTGGGGGATGTTTGTGAGTGGCGAGTGTGTTTGGTCGGGGGAACAGGTGAGGGCAGTGTGTGTGGATGGGGGATGTGCGGGATGGGGATGGGTCGGTTGGTGGGGTATGTATGTGTCCCAGGGAGTGTGTGTGTGTGTGTGGGTAGGTGGGGTGTGTGTGTGGGTAGGGTGATATATGGGTAGGTGGGAGATGGGCCTCATAACATAGAATTTGCCATGTTTATGTTTACAACAATCATAAGCAGATAAAAATAGGCACACAATGTAACAACAGGAAACTGTATGACGAATAATACAGAAGTAAATAATGTAAGACGATACATGATAGTATCGAATATAAAAGCAGATACACTGATATGTTATGTTCACAAGAAAATACAACAGCCACACAGATTCATTCCAAGAGTCAATGTTCCAGATGCCAGGGGGCCGGCCGCAGAAGAGAAGCGTGTCGCAGTAAAACGGGAATCTGTTGGTACTGCGCCGATCACCAAGCCTTCAATTAGTATACGTTGGCCAAGCTCGACACGGACTTCCGAGCACCAAACAACAAGAGAAAGTGCGCCGACTGCGAGATAGCCACGGGTATATCACAAGCTGAAAGAGATCAACTGCAAGACCAGATAGATGAGCTAAATAAGCAAATCAAGCTGCTTCAAACACCGGCACCGATCAGCGACAATGAAAAGCTGCTTGCTGAATTATAGGAGGTCCAGCGAAACATCAAGCAAGAAGTGGAACATATGGCCGTCATGAAGAAGGAAAACGAAGAAATGTAACGAACAATCAAATCAGAGAAAGATCTGCTTAAAGCTGAAATGGAGTTAACCCAAAACCAACAAGCAGAAGAAACGGAAAAGAACACAGAGAAACTGAAAGATGAAACCCAATAAGAGACCGAACCGGAATCTCAAGATAAATCCAGCAGCCCAACCACGACACCCGAGACGGTCAAGGGGAAACCAATATCTGGCCACACATCAGAAGGAAACCAAATGAGCACCCTGAAGTCGGCACAGAGAGGCCCCGGGGATCTACCTTGGAGGAGTTGCTAGAATCCACAGGGGAGGAGGCATTTAGAGTGGAACTCGCGAACAAGGAATTCAGAATTCGCTGGGAAGAAAAAGAACAGAAGAAGCCCAAGAAACTCAGGGGGGCAACCGATACAATACCCAGACACAATCTATGACTGTGAGACCGGATTTAAGTACTATTTAGATGACGGATAGATCGTCCACGGAGGAAGACTGCGAAAAGAAACATAAACTCTGTATCGAAAATGAAAACAGGCGCAAGAAGGAGGAAAACGATAACATCGAAAAGCTTCTACGAACAATAGACAAAAAGACCAAATAGATAGTCCTTATAAGGACTGCACCCAGGCGAGCCAGGAACCTGCACAAACAAACAAACCCACACGAGAAGACAGGCACAAAGGAGAGCCGCCGACCAAACCCTCAGCTGACGTCACAGACACAAACGCTTATTAACCAGTCCGAGGGAGGACTCACTCGTAAGAGCGCACAAGATAAAACACAGGGCTAAAACCCACAAAAACCACGGCTCCTAACAATAACCACCGCTGAAGAAGCAGGTTCGACGAGACCGAATCTGGAGTTTTGTTTGTTTCTTGAAAATTGGAATTGGAATATTATGTTGGGAAAACACCATTATCTAGACAAGTTGATTCATTATTGTGGATGTTGTAGTATAAAACACACAGTGACATACTTTCTCTCCGATCTGTATATTCAGATGTTCTGGAACAGAGATATCGCTCGCAGTCATACCCGGCAACACATGTGCTCCCATCATGGCAACCTAAGTATCACATGTACAGCTGAAATAACTCAGTTTGTAAGTTAACTTCTTCAACTTCACCACCGTTATCATCACCATCATCATCATCATCATCATCATCATCATCATCATCATCATCATCATCATCATCATCATCATTATCATCATGATCATGATCATGATCATCATCATCATCATCATCATCATCATCATCATTATCACGCGTCAAATACATTATTGTATGGTACATAAACAATTCGTGTGTTATTGTATTAAATTGCTTTAATAGCAACATATGGAAGATGTATTAAGGAAGTTAAATAAAGAATAGCCCAAGCAATAGCACAGTTCACAAGATGAAGAACATGTCCTGGAATCTACCTGTGTCAAACCAGGTTAGAAAAAACGTTCGTAAGAGTTGTTCTAAACCAGTCCTGATGTATGAAAAGAATCGTGGAATTATAAGACTCGAGTGGAATGATGTTCAGGCTGTCGAGATGTGGTGTAATAGAATAATGGTCAGAAAACTGTGGAATTGTGAAAAGAGTAGTAAAGATATCTTTATAAACGTTATCTTTCAAGGAGAACTGGTTACTCGCATCAGAAAAAGACAGTCGACATACATTTAGCACGTTACGAGAAATTAAGGCTGGAGTAAATCGTGAAAACATGTCATTTGGTGGAAAACAGATGTTGGGCATTTTGACATCGCGACACGGAGAAACAACCGTATCAAAGGTAATTGACAGTACACGGGACAGAAGGCTGTGAACAGACATGATCAAAAGCGCCACAAGCATGAACTATATGAAGATGAAGGAGAGAGAGCACAATATGGGAAACTAATAAACAATGCGGAAAGGTTATTGAATTCTTCTTGCGAGACAACCAGGCACGATATTCGTAAAGCAGATGTACCTGCCATTTAGGAATTGATTATATATATATATATATATATATGGCGAGTCATGACCGCCCACGCTTTCCGGCATGGCACATGATATATATATATATATATATATATATTCCGCATTGTTTATTAGTTTGACGTATCTGCGTATGTACGTATGCGCGTATGTGTGTATATGCATGCGTGTGTATATGTGTATATTATGAGTTTCGATACATTAAGTGTATAAATAGCATCACTACATAAGACATATTTTTTTCAGAATAGACATATAACGAAATAGGGCATCCAGAAGATTAATTTAATTAAATGAAGAATGTCTTTTTTATGGAACTGATCCTGTTCATTAAATTGTATTACGAATATATATATATATATATATATATATATATATATATATATATATATATATATATATATATATATATATATATATCATATAACTAGTTTTAGCATATAACTGTGATCGGGGACAATTATTTAACAATCAACATAACCCATTGAAGCTTATTACTCTGATTTAAAAAAAAAAAAAATATCTTGGACAGCTGCAATGCAAAATCTAAATAATTTGAAGGAGGCTTAAGAACAAGTAAGACTTTAAACACACACACACACACACACACACACACACACACATATATATATATATACATAAGAGAAGGTCAAAGGTTTGACTTTATTATGAGAAGATTAAAACAGGAACGCAATGTAACAACAGGAAAATGTATGACGAATAATACAGAAGCAAACAACGAGAGAAGATACATGATAGAATCGAAGATATATGCAGAAATAACTGTTTATATTATGTTGGAGAAACACCATCGTCAAGGCAAGTTTGGTCATCATGTAATGATGAAGATGATGATGTGGATGTTGTCGTATAAAAACACACACTGACATACTTTCTTTCTGAAACACAAGAGCCATGGTGCGGTCAGATGTATTACTACAGGCATATAGTTCGCAGCCATTCTTATAGTAGATGGAACCCTCAGGAAGACAAATGTCATCAACTTTGCAACCTAAGTGTTACATGTCAAATACATTAGTGTATGGTACAGAAACACTACACATATTATTGTATTACTTTTTTTAATAACAGCATAACGATGATGTGTTAAGGAAGTTAAATAAAGAATAGCCATAGCAATAGTGCAGTTCATCAGACGATGCACATTTCCTTTAAAATATCTTTGTCAAACAAGGTGAGTTACATCATACTTAAGAGCTGTATTCAGCCTGTCCTGGTGTAAGGAAGGAATCGTGGATTTATAAGACTCTTTAAATAAGCCATCTTACAAGGAGAACTGGTTTCTCACATCAGAAAACAAGATATTCCGAATTCTTTTAGCACATTACAAGAAGGAAATGCGGGAGTAAATCATGACAACAGGTAATTTGGTTGAAAGACAGGAGAGAGAAGATGTTGGGCATTTTGACATCGTGGCATGGAGAAACAAGATTTTCAGAGATAATTGTCAGTGCACGACATAGAAGGTTGTAGACATGTTCATGGACGCCACACGCATTAACTATAAGAAGAAGAAGGAGAGTGCATAAAATGGGAAAGCAATAAACAGTGTGGAAATATGATTAAATTCTTCTTGGGAGACAATCATGCAAGTTATTCATGTTGAAGATGTGCCTCACTTTTAGGAATTGATTCACACATATGATTATAGAAAGCATTGCCATCAAGTCCAGATACAACTTAGCAAAGAATACAAGCAGTATGTCCTTCCACGGCTCGTGATAGCGCCGCCTACGCTCTGACATTATCCATGGTTTCCATGCCAACACACACACACACGCGCGCGCATCTTTCCATCCCACAGATGCGTCTGCCTGTCAACACAGGTCCGCTGCTACAGAAATATTTACTTCCTTTTGCCTGTCATCCATTTTGTGGGTAAGAAACAAGGATTTCTTTGACAGTGACAGTTAAGTGAACTACAAGTGTGAATAGAGGCAATAAAGTAAGAAACATAGCATTAAAATGCCATAGACGCCTCGTGTTATTATGAAAATATTAACCCAAGCTCAGAAGAATTCTCCGGTCAAGATTTTAATCGAGCTGGTCTCTATACCAGTGTATCTCAACCTTTCTGCTGGAGCAGATAATTACGCAAATGATTACGTTGTTCAAGAACTCTGTGCTATGATCCAAGGGTCTGTCGTACTTTATATAATACACCAGATGGGCAGACATGTTGCATTTAGGCGATTTCGGTCTGTTTCGGCGGAACCCCTGGATGCCTCGCAGAACCCCTGTTGAAAAACTCTGCTCTAGGCTGTTTATTTAGGCCGGCTCTATTTATATTAGATATTTTGCAAACCTTATTATGAGATATATTCCATTACCAAAGGTAGCTATTAACTTTATATGTAACTTTGGTGAGCCGTAGTTTCACCAGTGACCCCTAGTTCTCTGCTCTTCGTGTGCTTCAATAGGATTTTAATTATGTTTATTAGTCAATGTCTATTTCCTTTTCAGACCCCGAGTACTTCACCCTTCATTATCGCTACTAAGAAAAGAAAAGTGGACGCCGAGTGTCGCTTTTGAATGATTAATGGGGGAAGTAAAGTACTTCTTTGTGGAAACAAAGGACCAGAAAACCAGTTGCGTAATATACAGCGAAGTGTGGCCGTTTTGAAGGAATAAAATCTTCGGCGTCACTACGAAACAAAACATCTATTGTTTGCTTTCGAGAAAGTTTGCTGAAAATGAATCTGTCACTCGTACAAGTTACAAAATAGTGCATAAGATGGCATAAAGAGGAAAATCGTTTACTGATGATAACTTTATCAAAGAGTGTGTGATGGAAGCAACAAATGACTTGTGTCCTGAGAAAACAGATTTGTTTGGAACTACCAGCCTTTCGGCACGTTCAGTTGTGTTAATATCAGAAGAACTTGGAGAGAGCGTAGTGCTACAGATACGCGAGAAAACTAGGAACTTATGGTATTCTCTGGCGCTGGATGAGTCTACTAATCTCTCGAGTACGTCACAACTTCTCGTGTTCATTCGTGGTGTCAATCTGGACTTTCGGAACCTACGTGGCTGTCAAAGTTGTCAATTTTGGTAGACATCACATCCCACATGAATGAACTGCATTTGAAACTTCAGGGAAAGTATAACCTCGTCTATTATCTCTACAGAACCATCAAAGGATTTCGGAGATAGCTGTCATTGCCAGAAGCACACTGGAAGGAGAAAATTTATCTCATTTTCACTGTTTCAAAGAGCGTTGCACTACAATCGCCGAAGAATTATTTGTGACTTGAAGAAAATTTTTTGGAGAGATTTTCAGATCTTGACAGAATTGAGAGTGACATTCTTCTGTTCCAGAATCCGTTTGATTGTAACCTTGATGATGTGCCATTTGAACTACAATTGGAGCTCATTGATTTGCTAGCAAATTACTTGTTGAAAGAGAAGCACGGAGAAAGACAATTTGTTGAATTTTACCGCTGCTTACCTGATATTGAGTTTCTGAAACTGAAGAAATTTGCCGCTGGTATGGCATCAGTGTTTAAAACAACTAATGTTTGTGAGCAAACATTTTCAAAAATGACGTATGTGAAGTCAACACAAGGAACGAAATTGCGTGATAACCATTTGAAAGCAATTGTTTTGATTCGATGCAGCAATTCCAAACCAAACATTGATGATATTTTGAAAGCCAAATATCAGTTTCACAATTCTCACTAATTTTTTTTGCTTCTTTGTGAGATTAGGATATGTGCACACTAGGTCTGATGTAACTATCTTTTTGCTAACGTCGCCTTCTTTGATAACCTTTTTTTTAGTAATTAAATATGTTGGTTGTCTTCGATTTTGTGCATTGCACTCCACTCACCCATGATTAACTTAGTGTTTCGTCTTTTTTCCCCAGAGCTTTAGTTTGTCTTGCATGTATTGTTAAATTTAGTTGCATATCCTCTACAGGACTGTTGCAGTCATCACCAGCATTTTTTGCTGTTGTTGGTGTCTTGGCAAGTTTACGATCAGTAGTTTGCCATTGCTTTCTAAATGACCGGCACCTATGCCATAGCGTAAAAAAACCTGCACAACGCGGTCTACTGACAAATCTCGCGCAGCTGTTTTTCGAACGTGGGTATACGGGATTACAATCGGCGTCCGTAATACCTTGGCCACGGAGTCCGGTGCAAGTATTGTACAGAAAGAGTATCTCGTCATTTTCGTCATTTTCGTATCTCGCCAGTATCTCGCGCTCGTCATTTTGTCGGTTAACCGGCCCGCCGTGACAAAAGTTTGGTGATCCCTGGGCTAGATGATGATATATTTTCTCTATTCAGCCGGAAATGAAAGCTGGACTGGTTGCCTGTGGGGTATATATATATATATATATATATATATATATATATATATATATATATATATATATATATATATATATATATATATATAAAAATGTTTTGCGTATCCTTTTACAGGACTTAGCTGTCAACAGCAGCATCTTTCAGCTGTCTGTTGATCTCTTGGCAAGATTACGCTCAGTAGTTAGCCATTGCTTTCTGAGCGGCCGGCTCAGTATCCGCAAGTCACGAGCGGGGGTCGAACCACCTCAGTTCTCGCTCCGCTGCGAGACTCTGCGTGATAAACGGGATTACAGAGAGAAAGTGTTGTAACCCCACAGCCAGAGAGACCGGCATATATATATATATATATATATATATATATATATATATATATATATATATATATATATATATATATATATATATATATATCTTGTAAATGTTGCCTGGGATATTATATCTATGTATTTAGTTCATACACACACACACACACACACACACACACACACACACACACACACACACACCTATCAACGGGTTGCCTAAAAACCAAAGATGGCAAAATCATAATAGAAAAATATCAGATTACGTGGTCAGATTATTTGACAGCTTTACCATGATACAAGAGAAGAACAGTATGATCTTATTAATAATAATGAAGGACCATAACTTTTGAAGGTGGAGGTTCAGAATGCTATTAACCATTCGAAACTGGAGGACCCCGGGTGCAGATAACCTCACAACAGAAATGGTCAATGCCTTAGAAGAATATAGAATTGACCAAGTCACCAGACTGCTGAACGCCATATATGATAATGGATATATATCTTCTGAATTATGTCATTGCATATTTATTGCAATCAATAAGAAATCAGGAGCCTTAGAGTGTGATCAGCATTGAATAATTATTATAATGAGCCTCATGACGAAGATTTGTCTGGAATTAGCATGCAATGAGTTAGGAAGAAAATAGAACTCGAAATAGAAGAAGAACAATGTGGGTTTGGAGAAGGCAAATGTACTGAATGTGCTGTTTATATACTGAGAACAGCAACTGAATGTTCTATAGAAGTTAACAAAGATCTACACCTTTGATTTATTGACTACACACAGGCTTTCGATAATGTGAGACATGCCAACATGATAAGGGTTGTTGCAGATCTACAAATTGATGGAAAAGACTTTAGATTTTAAACACACAAAAATATATATAGGAAACAACAAGGAACTATCAGAATTGATAATGATGTTGGTCAATATCAACCTATTAAGAGAGGAGAGAGGTGTGAGACATGGATGTATAATGCCTCCAGATCGTTTTTCCCTGTACAGTGAAAATATTTTCATAAATATAGAAGATATGGAAGGAATCAACATTGGGGCACGATACATCAACAACATTAGATATGCAGATGATACAGTCATGATTGCAGACAATGAACAGGACCTACACCATTTAATAGATGCTGTTGATGCACACAGTGAACAACTAGGGTTAGAATTGAATAGTAAGAAGACACAGATTATGGTCGTCACTGGGAAGAAGCAAATACCACAATGCGATATACGAGTAGATGGACATATTCTTAAGCAAGTGAGTAGTTACAGTTATTGTGACAGGTTTGCCTTGGGTATTGAGAGTTAACCAAGCCCAAGGGGTCCTTAGCACTCCCGGGTATTCTAACCCCAGGGGTTGGATGGGCAGATACACTGTTTTCCCTGTGGTTGCCCTCAAATGGTATAAATAAGTCTACAAGCCCCTCCAGATTCTAGACCCCCACTCTCTACCTTCTCCCTTGGGACAATGAACCCTGAGGTATCGTCCGAGACCACACTCAATCACTGTACAAAGAATCAGTCAACATCAACAAAGTTTATTCTACCCTAAAGACAATAGGTAGGATATGAACACCCTGATAGTATAAACTATTTACAATAGCAGAAGATAGGTTAGAGACAGAATCAGAGATAGAGATGCTTCGTGTGTCATCACGAGGCTGACGTGCAGGTTTGAGACAGATGATCCGTCCAGTCGGTCCGACACTCACCCGGCTCTCTTCCAGAATGATGACTGGAACCTTGGGAGACCACTCCGTCCCCAGAGCTACGATCAGATGTCAGAGGAACTACCTCTTCGGATCACCGACTGCTGGATGAACTTCTCTGCTCTGTCCCACTGAATCGCTGTGACCAACTTTCACAGTTATCAAAGTACAGCCTGGTATGGAGACCCTCTTCCTTGAGGTGACCCCAGTTGATCTCTAGATTTCTCTAGACGTAACACATGACCAACCTAATGGTTCCATAGTAGAATTATATAACCTTGATTGGGTAATGAATCAGCACTGCAACAAGTCAACACAGTCACTAGAAAAACACCAAAATTCCTGTAACGAAGTTCAATTGTCACTACACAGTCGCATGTTCAGACTCCCTCAGAGTCCAGCACACATCTGGAAACATGGTTGAGCTTGGTAACAAAACACATGGTCTCTAATTCTATGACTCAGTTGTTCGAATGATTGAGCAAGACCTATTTCATATTCAGCATACAAAGTTCGTAAAGGTCAGGATGAGTTTACCTGTCTACCACCTCGAGTTCGAGTAAGAAAATACGCAAGCTGGTGTTGGTCTAGTCATGACCGAACACTCGTGCCAACGTAGTTACAGCCCCTTTGGTTTGGGCCAATCTTTGCCTGGTCTGTCCCACGTTTAGGCGGAAACACGTTGATTTGGACTCGATGAGCTCCCAGAGCTGCGCCTACCCCACCTTGGTAAGTCTCTCTGGATTGAGCCTGCCATCATAGCTCCGTAGTAAATCAATCTTCATTATACACCGGCAAGATTGCTCTGGTAGATGAACAATATTCTGAAATAGTCTTCATCACAGTTCAAATATGGAAAAACAAACCATCTAGTTCCACTAGTGCTGTTGCAGGGTTCTAGAATCACGTGGTGAGTATGAGTCATGCATGGTGATTCTCCCTCTTGCATAATGTAGCACAGTCAGGTGTGGTAAAGTAGGTATTGTGACCCTTCGCCATGGATCACGTAGTGGTTTCCGGCAACTTAGTAATAGGCTGGTTCTAACAGGCAACACCTGAAAGTAAGAGCGATCGGTGAAAGTATTCGGCCCAAACATTGGCTCATGTGCATCAAAACCGTGAAAAATCAACCTTCAGTCTAGCTACCTAGTTATACAACTAAGTAGAGCAACATCTCTAAGTTGATAGTATTAATGCATCAAGCTCATTCCAATGTCAGCTGGCCTTTCAGAGAACCGCCCGTCAAACAGATTGAGAATCAAGAATGCCGAGTCTGATCTAATGTTTCACCTATCCCTATGCACATAACGGTTGTTGCTAAAGTCATTCAGTAGTTGTTCAAGAGTTAACTGTAACTAAACATCAAGGTAAGGTGTCCCTGGACCCCCCCCCCCCGCCCTTTTCAATATACATCTAATCATAAACCAACAATGATCAAGGCACCATCACTTGGGATATAGTAACAATACCAGACTATATAACATATCTACAGTTTCCATTTCGCTAGTATGACCTCCTGCCCACTCTATAGTGAAACTCTTCTTGTTAGACTCTTCCCTAGAGTCAAGAAGTCTTTCCACTGAAAACATGCTCCCCGCATGTTCAAGGTTCTCCCCAGTTCTGCCTTTCCAAGAGGATTAGCCTTGGCCGTGGCCGAACTTCACTGGCCTGGTTATACCAGTCTCATACAAGAATAACTCACACGCAATCCTCATATTCCATTCGTCCCCGAATCTCATTCCTCCATACTTTCCTCACATCAGCACTGACGTACCCACGCAAGTATGGATAGAACAGGAAAGGAAAGAATAGCATGAAGAACGCCTGTACATCGCGACGGTAATGCCATGTTATCTCGCGTCGAACCACTTCGGCGGTCGGTACATTATTCATAGAAGTAGTACTCAACATGATCTAGTATATACGTAATAACAACATCGTATATCTCTCTAGCACCACTGAAGAACTTACCTTCGTATGACTTCCCAGTTCCTCGAATGTATTCACTATTTAGTTCACACACAAAATAGCTACATCACTTCTTAGAGTTAATCACGTACGTGCTCTATTTCCCTATCACATGAGTGCTTCACTAGCTCACTCGTCAGCTACCAACTTACCTTGTCTACTTTCAACGCTCAGCTAACGTAATTACTGACTGGCATCAAGTAAGTTCATACTATAACATAGTTTACTGTTCCCTACTACAGTATAGCAAACATAGTATATGCAACTACTAACTATAAACAATCAATAACATTGTAACACAATTTGCCAATTTTAATGGACTTTTCGTTCTAAGCAGTTGACAAAACAGCTGTTCACGACGGCTTGTAAACACAAGTATACACACCGCTGTGCGCTGCCCTCGTTCTCACTGGGTTATTGATCGATCACGTCATTGCTATGCTAGACGCCCGCATATTTAATTAGCTATGAACGATTCCACTTTCTGCTCACTTTACAACGTTAAATTAATTACTACAATGCATACCTGAATCGGTTGATTGTTTCCAGTCAGCTTCAATGACTATCTTACGCCAGCAGGTCGTGAAATGACAGTCCGCTGTAACTTGGTTGTGGGTGAAGAAGTGGGTTCACTGCTACCCAAAAGCAGTACCTTCTCACACAAGAGATGAAGAGTGAATGAGCTGTGCCAGCCACATTTCTCCCTCGTGCGGACGAATGCGCTCGAGAAAGAAGTGCTGCACGAAGTGTGGCAATTCCAGGTGAACTCTTTTCCACAGTGGAATTCTAGATTCTAACAGCACGGGAAATTAGTGTTGTACTGAGCCACCTTGGACCTCCAAATCCAGGTGGTTCTCGAACCTTCCAGATGGAAAATTCCTACTGGGCTATCCCCGATCTATTTATAGACGGGAAAGTCCCGGATGACGCCGAACAAAGTGGAAAATCGCTCGACAAGGCACAAATGAATCGCCGTTTTGTCACAGTTATCTCGAAACCGTCATAACATCTGATGAGAGATGCTTTGAAGAGATTAGACCACGATTTGTAAATGCGAAGGTGGCCTTTTGCAATATGAAAAAAACATACTGACCAATAGAAAGGTATCAATTGAAACGACAAGAAGAGTGTTGAAGTGCCACATAGAACTTGTATAAATGTGAAGCGTGGACAATGAGCAGAGAAGCTGCAAAACATCTGATAGTTGTGGACATGTGGTTTCTGAGAAAAATGCAAGGAATACAATAGGCAGACAGAAAATCAAATGAACAAGTCCTTCAAGACAAAAAAATTAAGTTCTTAAACTGATTAGAGACATTAGATGTAGACAGTCAAGACTTGTTGGACATGTTATGAGAAGAAATGAATTGGAGAACTTGGTGACCACTGGCAAGATGGAAGGGAAGAGACCAAGTGAAGACCGAGAAGTAAACACATGGATGGCTTGGCTACGTGGCATGGTCAAGACAGGAAGACTGAGCTGATTCACGACTCTGGTGATCGAGTGAGATGGCAAAACATGACCGCCCACTCTTATCGTCATGGCACATGATGGATGGATGGATTTAGTTCTGCCAGATTTTTCGCTGTCTTCTAAAGAACTTTACCTCTATGTAGATGTTCATAGTTAGAGGAGATGTTGTGGAAGCCTCGCTCAGGGAACCGGGGGTCGGTAGATATCCAAAATTGTCGTTGCCAGATACTATCCTGAGAATCAACTATAGATGAAAGGCAACCAACACCATCCTTACTGCTACATGTTGTACCAGTGAGTTACTGGAGGTTCATTGTCTATGCAGGAGTAGTGTAGCGGGGATAATACATTAAGCATGTTGTCTAGTATCTTCCAGAATGTAACTTCCTGTTTCCTGCTACACTGTAAGGAGAGTAGATTTCCAATGGGACCGGTATTTATACAATATAGAACCAAACGAGATGACTCTGTTTTCTCTTCTTTCAGAGGGTGAACTTTCACAAATTGTCAGTCTCTTTGTTTTCAAATTTATACGTGGTGTTTCTCTCTCTTTCAAAGGTCACGCTACACAGCCACAATGCGAAATCTAAATGATGAGAAAGAGGCTTAAACACAAATAAGATTATACACACATACAAACAAGAGGAGTTCAACATTTTGGCTTATTATGAGAAGATAAACACACGACACAAGATAAAGCCGGCTTCGTGGCTTAGAGGTTATGACTTTTCTCCGTAATCTCGTATACTCTCGTCGGTTAACGTGATGACGGTAAGAATCAGCAGTGGTTCGAATCGCATCAGTAACTTACGGGGTATGTGAGCCGGCCGCTCAGAAAGCAATGGCAAACTACTGAGCGTAATCTTGCCAAGAAATCGACATACAGCTGAAAGATGCTGGTGTTGACAGCGATGTCCTGTAAAGGATATGCAAAAAAAAAAAAAAAAAACACGACCACAAAGTAACAACAGGAAAATGTGTCGCGAATAATACAGAAGTAAACAACGAGAATAGATACATGATGATATCGAAGATATAAGCAGACAAACTGATATATTTATGTGTGGAAACATCGTCGTTAAGGCGATTTTTTTTTTTCATAATGTGTGGAAGATGATGTTTTGATGTTGTATAAAAACACACACTCCGACATACTTTTGTTCTGAAATACAAGGGTCACGTTGAGTTCAGATGTTCTTTCACAGACATATAGTTCGCAGTTGTTCGTATAGTGGGCGGAACCCTCCGGAAGACATGTGTCCTCAACTTGGCAACCTAAATGTCACATATACAGCTGAATTAACTTAGTTTGTAAGTTAGTCTTCATCATCATCATCATCATAATCATCATCATCATCATCATCATCATCATCATAATCATCATCATCATCATCATCATCATCATCTGTCACCGCCTCACTTGCATATCTAGTAAAGGGCTGCAATTCCAGCCCAAGGGAAACCATTGAGTCGAGCAGGACCCAAGTAATCTAGAACCTTCTAGATAGAGATGGTCACCAAGTCCATGATTCCGTGGACACTGATGTGGCCCGCCTAATGCGGGGTCCACGAGGAACTCGGACAGAGTTACCGCCCGTGTCGAGTTAGGACACGCGGAGACCGGCAGAGGACGGATGGACTTGAGAGAGGCAACAGGGCCTGCCTTTGAGGGACTCTATAGATATCAATAGATATATAGACATAGGCTAGATAGTTTGCTAGACTGTTAAATGATACTTATGTGTTTGATGTTTACTATTTGACAGATGTAATATAGCGCGGGTCTGTTTACCCACTGCGCCAACGCATACTGTATATGTAAATACAATAAATATTCGATCTCATAACGAACATATTTATTGTTGCCTGTATGAACCCAAGTTTAGTTATCTAGATACGAGCAAGACTATGACAGGCTTTTTGGGGGCTAGTTTTCCGGTTTTGGCATAGAATGTTTTCTTAAAAACCTATTAAATGCCATGTAAAATTAATTATTTAATCATATCACACTGATTTTTGATAAAACATTGATTTTTGGTAACACATTGATTTGTTTAAATCAAAGAAATTGTTAACGTTACAAGGTTACATAAAACTAGTAGCTATCTAGCGATAAAATAGAAGTAATCTGAGTCCCTCGGCAATGTCTCACCATTGCCTCCACAGCGCCTCTTTATTTTGATTTTGTAAACAATTTTTTTTTTTGACATGTTATTATTTTGACATTTTTTTTGTGTGACAGTCACTAATGTGTTCTCGCTCCACTAGCAGATTGTTCCGCAACAAGTGCCGCGTCCAACCGATGAAACCTTTCCCACAGTAACGAGAGTGCAAGATAACATCGAGGAGCTTCAAAAATTCAGAGCTAAGTTTCACCTCATACTCATTGTACTTCTAAGCTGTACTTCTCATGTTTCATCAATGTATTATGTTGTTTCATATTGATTTGGTTGCATATTCATGAACTTTTCACCAATATAACCTTGCATTTTGATTTACACATTAATAAGTAAGGGAGTTAACAAAATTTTCAAGTACACAAGATTTTTTCTAAGGGATTTAACTTTAGAAACATTACATACAAGTAAAACACAAAATGTCTTCCATAGATAAATGCATTGAGCAAGGAATAAAGTTAGGTTATAAAGAAGAAAAACTGTCAGAATGGGCACAGAAAACACACGCAGAAAACGTTGCCCGTGAAGAAAAAGCGATAGAACGAGAGGAAAGGAAACTTCAAATGGAAGCCGAAGAAAAGAAATTGCAGATGCAAGCCGAAGAAAAGAAATTGCAGATGCAAGCAGATGAAAAGAAATTGCAGATGCAAGCCGAAGAAAAGAAACTGCAGATGCAAGCAGAGGAAAAGAAATCGCAGATGGAGGCCGAAGAAAAGAAACTGCAGATGCAAGCAGAGGAAAAGAAGATGCAGATGCAAGCAGAGGAAAAGAAAATGCAGATGCAGATGGAGGCAGAAGAAAAGAAAATGCAGATGCAGGCTCAGGAAAAACAGCTGGAGCTCGAGGCGGCCGCCAAACAGGCCCAATTGAATGCCGAAACACAAATAAAATTAAAACAGATGGAGCTTGAGTCTAACGCAGAAATATCTATAAATAAGCTAAGAAGCAAAGAGGAAGAACAAAAATATAATAAATATAAAGGTCTCGTGAAGGCTTTCTGTTCTGGAGATTCCATCTCCTCTTACTTAGAAAATTTTGAGTGTCTCATGTCTCATCATAAAATCAGTAAATCAGATTGGGCATTTATTCTAATGAGGAATTTGGCTCTTGAACCACTGAAAGTAATAGAAACAATACCACAGGAAATGCGAAAAGACTATGAGTACCTAAAACAACGCATTCTCCAACATTTTTCTTTAGACACTGCAGGTTACCAACAACAATTTGCCAAATTATCTCCACAACCAAACCAAACCTTCATAGATTATGTCAGTACAGTCCAAGACATATGCACAAAATGGATTAACTCGGCTAAAACCAACAATAGCCATGATAAACTTAAGGAACTAATTATAATAGATAAAATAGTTAGCACCATCCCCACACCTTTTGCCAAGTTCTTAAAACAAATGGATTGTAAGAGCATTCAGGAAATCGAGGCGAAAGGAAATGCATTTTTTACAGCAAACAGGGATATTTTTCAACATAATATAAGTCACAATGATACAGCAGCTGCAGTAGTGAACACCAAATACTCCAAACAATCACAAAGCAGATTTAAACCACGATCCAATGTCGGTAAAGTAGTAAGGTGCCAATATTGCAATGTTCATCACGACAGTTACGGTATGTGTGACAAATCACCCACCTACCCTGAACACCTCAAAAAGATGGTAGAGAAGCAAACAGCTAAACGCATGGCTTACCACAGAGCAATTAAATGTTATTTCTGCAATAGCTGGGGTCACTATAATAAAGATTGTCAAGGCCGAAAGTTATTGAAACAGGCCAATGCGGCATTAGTAGAAACGTCGACTGACGAAGAGCTTGAGTCACTAAATGAATGTGAAAATCAACACGACAATGAAAGCGAGCTTGGGAATGCTGTACACGTCATCAACACCATAACAGACAGTAAGTGCAACACCTGTACAAAGTTCCAACTGGACACAACACTACATTGTGGTCACATTATACCAATTGCAAATGAAATAGCTAACGCTGCCTTATCATCTACAGGCAAGCTAGTTTTTTATACAGGGTTTGTTAACAACAAAAAGGGCACGTTAATTCGTGATTCCGGCGCAACTCTCTGTGGGGTGAGGAGAACATTAATAGACACTAAAGACTACACAGACAAACATGTCACATGTCGCACATTTTCAGGTACAATAGAGAAATACCCCCTTGCTTTGGTCGAAATTCAAACACCGTTCATATCGGGGCGAGTATTGTGTGCTATCCTTGAAAATCCCGTCGCGGATATTATACTTGGTAATTTACCCAACATACATCCATGCTCTGAAACAGAAATAAAAAGGTGGGAGCAAAAACACGGTATCCAACACAGAAATAGCAACACAAAAGAGAAACACCATTCTTGCTTGTCTCAAACTGCCAAAATACCAAGGGAGACAACCACTGAGGTAATTCAGGAAGAATTTACCGAGGTGTACAATGCAGGGGCGGTCGAATCAAGAAACGATACGACCGAATTAAAACCTCGAATTGAGGATGCGACCAAACTACCAAATACCGAACCTGTAAATGTGCAACAAGACACACAACACACAAACGCAATAACACGACAGACAACCCACAAAACCAACACCGACCAACTACAGGAATCATTAGAAATAGTAGCGCCAAACTCAACTAACATCAATTTTGGAAATGAACAGAAAAATGACCCTACACTAGCACCATACTTTAAGTTAGTAGGCCTTAAGCCAAAATTAACAAAGAACGCATCGTGGACATTTAGGCTACAGAACAACATCTTAACTAGATTTTACACAACAAACCAGACCACGACACAGCAAATAGTACTACCACAAGCACACCGAGACAAAGTGCTAAAATTAGCCCATGACTCCCCTTTTGGAGGTCACATGGGGTATGAAAAGACCAGGGCTAGAGTCCTCACCCAATTTTATTGGCCAAAGTTTTGCCAACATATAAAAAGTTTCTGTAGAGCTTGTGATGTATGTCAAAGACTGGGGAAAAAGGGAAAAAACCCTACAGCAGAAGTCCAATCAACGACAACTGCCTCGAGGCCTTTCCAAATCGTGGCAGTTGACCTAGTAGGTCCGTTGAATCACATATCGAATAAAGGGAATAGGTACATTTTTACTCTCGTGGATTTATGTACAAGGTGGCCCGAAATGTTGCCATTAAGATCGATCTCCTCTAAGGATGTGATGGACATATTACTAAATATTTTCTCCCGTTTTAGCTTCCCGGAGAAAATCATTTCAGATAGAGGTACCCAGTTCATATCTAATGCCACCCAATCAGTAACTAAGTTACTAGGCATCAAGCAGTGTTTCACCAGTCCCTATCGACCAGCCGCAAACGGTATCTGCGAAAAGCTTAATGGGGACCTGAAACATATGCTATCCAAAGTGACAGCTGAAAATCCAGCCGATTGGGACATACTTCTCCCAACGGTGCTGTTCGCATACAGAGAAGTCCCTCTCAATCAAGTACAGGGTTCTCTCCCTTCGAATTGATGTATGGAGCGAACCCAAGAGGACCTCTCACCATTTATAAAGAGATCATCTCACAACCTGTAGATAGCCAACTTCCCATTTCCACCTATGATTTGGTCACTGATACCAGAGACAAAATCATACGTTCTTGTATATTGGCCAGAACATCACTACAGGAGAAAGGTTTTAAATACAGGCAGTACGCCAATAGAAGTGCAAAAACCATTGTCCTACATCCAGGTCAGGATATTTTACTTCTACTACCTGACAAAAGAGATTTACTGTCAACCTCCTGGCAAGGACCTTTTAAGATCATTAGAAGAATTTCAGAAGTAGATTACGAAATCTCTTTAAATGGAAAACTGAAAATATTCCATATAAATATGTTGAAACCATATTATGTTAGACAGGACAATGAGACAAATGAACTGACTCAACAAACTGGTGACGGAGACGAAACGACAATTTCTCAACGAAATGACACCTCGACAAACGAAGCATCGTTAACTACACACTCTTACGACGACGAAAACGACGAAGACATATGGACATTACCGACAATCTGTGATATCGACATCAACGACAAATTTGACGACATATTGACAACGATTGATCCCGACGACGACGACAATGACATTGAAGACAATTTACAAACAGTGGCATCTGTGGTAAATCAGACAGACGTGGACAACACTGAAATCCCTGTACCAATCATGACTGACGACGGAAGTATAAATGACATACATATCTCTGACACTTTGACACAACAACAGCGACAAGACATTTTGACTATCCTCGACGTATATAAATCTATCTTTTCTAACAAACCTGGACGCACTGATAAAATAACACATTCAATTGTGCTGACAGATCTGAGACCGGTCAAATGTAGACCATATTCTATTCCTCTCCATTACAGATCTAATTTAGATAAAGAAATTTTAGACTTAGAGAAAAATGGCATTATTCAAAAATCGATGTCTCAATATTCGTCACCGATTGTTCTGGTGAAGAAAAAAGACCAGACAATTCGTTTGTGCATTGACTATCGAGTATTAAATACAAGAACAACAACAGATGCAGAGCCAATGAACAGCTGTGAGGATCTTATCTTAAATATGGCTCAATCATCCTTATTTTCTAAGACCGATTTAGCTAAAGGATATTGGCAAGTTCCATTACACCCTTCTTGTAGATATATAACAGCATTCGCAACACCTCTTGGCTTGTACGAATGGCTATATCTTCCGTTTGGGCTCAAGAACGCACCGGCCACATTTGTAAGACTAACAAGATTGTTATTACACGGAATTAATGACGTAGTTGCTTATATTGATGATATATGCATCCATTCTTCTGATATGACTTCTCACTTACTCACCCTTAAACAAGTCTTCCACCAAATCTCTCTTTTTGGACTTACTATCAAACCTTCCAAGGTTGAAATAGGTTATACACAAATAGACTTCCTTGGACATAGAATTTCTGAAGGAAAATTGTTGACTGATGATAAAATTGTTTCCAAGATCCTTAAGCTAGAAGTACCTACCACAAAGAAGCAAGTTAGAAGTTTACTAGGTCTGATTAACTATTATTCGAAATTTATTCCACATTGGGCAGAATTAACCTCAGTCTTTTCTGATATGTTAACTAAAAATCATCCATTAAAAATTTGTAAAAGTACCAGCTTAGATGATGCAATGTGTAAATTGAAACATATTTTTTCTAATCCACCAGTCTTACGATTACCCAACATTAATTTACCCTTTATTTTGACCACAGATGCGAGCGCATGCAGGAAATGGATGGCATAAAACACCCAATTCTCTATGTAAGCCGCAAACTAAAGAAGGCTGAGACTCGGTATGCCACAGTTGAATTAGAGTGTTTAAGCCTAGTGTTTTGTATATTGAGATTATCGAAGTTCCTCTTAGGGAGTCACTTTGTGGTCCTCACTGACAGTTCGCCATTATTAGTCCTTAACCAGGGGTCGCCTAAAAACCATCGGCTACAAAGATGGTGTCTTCTACTTCAAGATTTCGACTTCGAAATCCGCCACATCAGAGGCACCGACAACATTGTGGCTGACCTTTTGTCACGGCAGGTGAATGCGCCAGTAGAATGACTCTGATCACATCGACCATTAGCCATACTATAAACTGTGATACTTTTAGTCGGTTGCATATTACAGTGGAACTCTACACCTGCTAGAGTACTCTCAGTGATTAGTTGAATTACGACACCTAAGAACATAATACGTTACTTTGAGAACTATACCATCAAGTGCCTAAGCGCTAGAACGATTCCAGCAAGAAACAGTAACTGTGTTTGTGTCAACCAATAAGATCAACCAACGAACTAACTCCGAATTCTGGAAGAACTCGTTATATAGGACATTAAGAACATGCCATACTTGCTGTTACTACGTAACTTTACAAACAGCCGAAACAGAACCCCATCGACTACGACACTCAAGAGACAGCCATATTAGCTTTACCATTCATGGCATAACACGCTAGCGACAGGAGAACGACGCGCACATCATCTTGGGATTTAATTAATTAATTAGTTTAGGATTAAATATGTATTATATTTCCATTATTGTTGTATATAAATTGTATTCACCTGTAATTTGTACATATTCGACATTAATATTACAGGCGGTACCATTCCTAAGCTAAAGAACCGTCCTATACAATTGTCTCTATTTAAATTATAACCCATTTGTGAGTCATCGTACAAGAAGTACGTATTTTCTTAAAGGGCAAATATCGCCTAGCCCAGTTTTTCTAAGGGCAATAACACTTACCTCAACTTTAATTATATATTTTAACCAAATACTATTTTTAATGAAAAGTGAGTGAATGACTGTTTGAATGGATTAAATGAGAGAACGATACACTTGGCGGACAAATTGTACGCAA
Source organism: Cepaea hortensis (assembly GCA_963921405.1). Lineage (NCBI taxonomy): Eukaryota > Metazoa > Mollusca > Gastropoda > Stylommatophora > Helicidae > Cepaea > Cepaea hortensis. The sequence goes on along the minus strand of OY992888.1, from coordinate 78,835,947 downwards.
ACCGTATTTATTTTAATTTGTCTGCGTCTTTCATGTAAACTGTATGACTTGTCTAATTTGTGAATACATGTGTAGTACTTAGTTTAATATTGAGTTAATATACTTAGCTTAGCAGTTAGGATACATCCAAGCACCACTACTTGGAATGCCTGTTCATGTATTGCACACAGTGCAGTAGTTCATGATTGAGGTTATCCCAACTCGTGACGCTTGGAAATACGCCACACATTCAGCACACACAGTACACAAACCTTAAAACTCAACACTATCAAGTTAAAATACATTCACTTTATTATAAACATCAACTAATTAGTCAAAGCACACTAACAAGCCAACAGGGACACTTGTAGTATGAGAGGGATAAAATAACAAGGTAACTACATATTTAGCATTAGATAACATACGGGAGTAAAAGTGTATAGAAATACACACACAGATCAAGATTTGAAGGTGTACTTATTTAGCCAAGACTTCGGTCTTGTTAACCCTCTATTATATAGGGGTTATTTGTCTGGGTACCATTTTGGGTACTATGAGAAGGGCAAGTTGTAAATACAACTACTAAAATGCCACGTAACTTCGGTCTGATAAGCATATTTAAGCACACGAGAGACAGGGATCTCTGCACCAAATCAGACAAGTGTTGTATGGTAGAATACATGAGTTTTTAGTGCTAATAGGCAGGTTGCCAGGTTACTATCCACCAAACTACAACACCAACTGTAGGTGAGTCGGTGACAGAATTAGAACGGATCTAATTCCCAACAACAAATCATGTCACGGGGGAGGGGGGGATCCTGTCACCGCCTCACTTGCATATCTAGTAAAGGGCTGTAATTCCAGCCCAAGGGAAACCATTGAGTCGAGCAGGACCCAAGTAATCTAGAACCTTCTAGATAGAGATGGTCACCAAGTCCATGATTCCGTGGACACTGATGTGGCCCGCCTAATGCGGGGTCCACGAGGAACTCGGACAGAGTTACCGCCCGTGTCGAGTTAGGACACGCGGAGACCGGCAGAGGACGGATGGACTTGAGAGAGGCAACAGGGCCTGCCTTTGAGGGACTCTATAGATATCAATAGATATATAGACATAGGCTAGATAGTTTGCTAGACTGTTAAATGATACTTATGTGTTTGATGTTTACTATTTGACAGATGTAATATAGCGCGGGTCTGTTTACCCACTGCGCCAACGCATACTGTATATGTAAATACAATAAATATTCGATCTCATAACGAACAGATTTATTGTTGCCTGTATGAACCCAAGTTTAGTTATCTAGATACGAGCAAGACTATGACATCATCGTAATCATCAAGTGTCAACAACATAATTGCATGGTACAGAAACAAGTCACGTATCATTGTATTAAGTTGCTTTAATAGCAGCAGATGGAAGATGCATTAAGGAAGTTATATAAAGAAAAAAACCCAATAGCACAGTCCACAAGATGAAGAACATTACATGAAATATACCTCTCTCAAACGAGGTGAGGAAAAGCGCACTACTGAGCAGTATTGAGCCAGTCCTCGTGTATCGAAGAAATCGTGGATATATAAGACTACTGAGCAGTATTGAGCCAGTCCTCGTGTATCGAAGAAATCGTGGATATATAAGACTACTGAGCAGTATTGAGCCAGTCCTGGTGTATCGAAGAAATCGTGGATATATAAGACTACTGAGCAGTATTGAGCCAGTCCTGGTGTATCGAAGAAATCGTGGATATATAAGACTACTGAGCAGTATTGAGCCAGTCCTGGTGTATCGAAGAAATCGTGGATATATAAGACTACTGAGCAGTATTGAGCCAGTCCTCGTGTATCGAAGAAATCGTGGATATATAAGACTACTGAGCAGTATTGAGCCAGTCCTGGTGTATCGAAGAAATCGTGGATATATAAGACTACTGAGCAGTATTGAGCCAGTCCTCGTGTATCGAAGAAATCGTGGATATATAAGACTACTGAGCAGTATTGAGCCAGTCCTCGTGTATCGAAGAAATCGTGGATATATAAGACTACTGAGCAGTATTGAGCCAGTCCTCGTGTATCCAAGAAATCGTGGATATATAAGACTACTGAGCAGTATTGAGCCAGTCCTCGTGTATCGAAGAAATCGTGGATATATAAGACTACTGAGCAGTATTGAGCCAGTCCTCGTGTATCAAAGAAATCGTGGATATATAAGACTACTGAGCAGTATTGAGCCAGTCCTCGTGTATCGAAGAAATCGTGGATATATAAGACTACTGAGCAGTATTGAGCCAGTCCTAGTGTATCGAAGAAATCGTGGATATATAAAACTACTGAGCAGTATTGAGCCAGTCCTCGTGTATCGAAGAAATCGTGGATATATAAGACTACTGAGTAGTATTGAGCCAGTCCTCGTGTATCGAAGAAATCGTGGATATATAAGACTACTGAGCAGTATTGAGCCAGTCCTGGTGTATCGAAGAAATCGTGGATATATAAGACTACTGAGCAGTATTGAGCCAGTCCTGGTGTATCGAAGAAATCGTGGATATATAAGACTACTGAGCAGTATTGAGCCAGTCCTGGTGTATCGAAGAAATCGTGGATATATAAGACTACTGAGCAGTATTGAGCCAGTCCTGGTGTATCGAAGAAATCGTGAATATATAAGACTACTGAGCAGTATTGAGCCATCCTGGTGTATCGAAGAAATCGTGGATATATAAGACTACTGATCAGTATTGAGCCAGTCCTCGTGTATGGAAGAAATCGTGGATATATAAGACTACTGAGCAGTATTGAGCCAGTCCTGGTGTATCGAAGAAATCGTGGATATATAAGACTACTGAGCAGTATTGAGCCAGTCCTCGTGTATCGAAGAAATCGTGGATATATAAGACTACTGAGCAGTATTGAGCCAGTCCTGGTGTATCGAAGAAATCGTGGATATATAAGACTACTGAGCAGTATTGAGCCAGTCCTCGTGTATCGAAGAAATCGTGGATATATAAGACTACTGAGCAGTATTGATCCAGTCCTCGTGTATCGAAGAAATCGTGGACATATAAGACTACTGAACGAACGAACGAACGAACAAACTTTATTTTCAAAGGGTTAAGAATTGGGCACGCAGGCCCGTCTAACATTCTGCCCTTCTCTCACTCTCTTTCATACATTATTTCATTCACACATCATTCAAGGCTAACAGAACAGCAACAATAAAAAAGATATGCATTATAAAGGCATGGGCAAAATGCGAACATCAAAACTACACGACACAGTAAAATTAGATAATGGTCTGACACTTGTTATTAGCCATGTGGAATATACAGGCCTACCAAAAGGGGACTGGCTGTTATACTAGGGTTTATATTGAGCCAGTCCTCGTGTATCGAAGAAATCGTGGATATATAAGACTCAAGAGGAATGCTGCCGTGGCTTCCGAGATGTGGTTTAGTAGAATAATGATGCGAACACCGGGGACGTGTGAAAAGAATAGTGAACATATCTGAAAAGGCGTTATCTGACAGGGAGAACTGGTTACATGCATCGGAAAAGGACAATCAGTTTTTCTTTTACTTCTTTAAGTTTTTAATTTTTTTTTGGGGGGGGGGGGGGGCGTCACAAGAAGGGAAAGGTGGAGTAAATCGTAACAACGGGTAATTTAATGGAAAGGCTGGAGGATAACAACAGAGAAAATGTTGGACATTTTGACATCTTGGCATGGAGATATAAATGTATCAGGGTTCATTGGCAGTACATGAAACAGAATGTTGTTGAGAGACATGATCACCAACGCAACGCGGATGAACTATAAGAAGAAGAAGGAGAATGCAGAAAATGGAAAAATTAGAAACAATGTGGAGATATGATTTGATTCTTCTTGTGAGACAATCAGGCAAGTTATTCGTGTTGCAGATGCGACTCACTTTTATGAATTAATTCACACACACACACACACACAACACACACACACACACACACACACACACACACACACACTCACACATACACACACACACACAAACACACACACGAGTACAGATCACATTGCCATAAAGTACGTGTATAACGTAACACATAATCAAGCAGTGTTGCATTCGTGTAGCACAGTTGAAAATAACGCAGCGTCTTCTCTTCTTTATTCCTTTTTTGGAGGATATTGCATCATACCTAGTTAACAGGTCAAAGTTCAGTGTGTCCGACTTCGGCATGCATTTGTGTACACCTTGCAGACAGCTTCTATCAACGGTAACCAACGTTAGCTACCTGTGGTTATGTTTTCTTTCTAAACAATTTTGCCAGGGCAGCTGTCTAAAAGCCTGCTGTTTGCGATTTTCGATTACCGTAGCATTTTTAACGTCTGTAAATTGCAAAATATACAGGTAAATGTGACTATTCTTAAACAAGTCAATCGGTACAATTATATCGGAACAGTCGTGACAGAGATGCCTTGGAGAGATTGGAACAAGAATTGCCATGACGGATGCAGCCTGTTCCAAGATGAAAAACACGTTAACCCATAAAAAGATGTCAATTACTATGAGAAAAAGAGTGTTCAGGTGATATAGAGCCTGTACATCAGTATGGATGTGAAGCGTCGACAATGAGCAGTCAAGCTGAAAAACATCTGATGGCTGTGGAAATGTGATTTCTGAGGAGAATGCAAAGAATACCATGGACAGTCAGAAAAACCAACGACCAACTCCTACAACAAACAAATGAAAATTGTAAACTGATTAGATAGATTAGACGTGGACAGTCACAATGTTTTGGACATGTTATGAGAAGAAATAAATTAGAGAACTTGGTGACAACTGGCAAGATCGAGGTAAAGATAACATAGGGACGACAGAGAAGAAAAAACATGGATGGCTTGACAACTTGGCATGGTCGAGACAGGAACACTGAACTAATCCACGACTCTGGTGATTGAGTGAAATGGCGAATCATGACCGTCCATGCCTATCGGCATGGCACATGACGTATGTAACTTGTAGAAAGAAAACTTAAGTTCTCCGCCTGTATCCTGCAAAGCTAAGTATGTGATCTTACTACTCATGAGATCGGGAGGCCTTGTAATATTATTAGAAACACATGGTTCTTGAAAAGATAAGACTGCTGATAAATAATAAAGTTGTTGTTGTATGATGTATTAGACACGGGAAAGCCATTAAGTTGCAGCACTTATAACATACAGGGAAGAATAGCGGGGTTTTCCCCTCTAGGGGTATTCCCTATCAAAGGAGAGGTAAGGTGCCTCCTTCCCTCCGCTAGCCTAAAGTCACCCTTGGGCAAGGTGGAGTACCCGTATAGCCCGCCGATCAGGGTTACGTGTAGCCATGGGTGCAGGTGGTGGATAACATTGAAGAGCAGCCAACAGATAGTTTGTAGGTTATGGTCTCCAGCTTCACGGCGGTCGGCAGAGGATCTCTTTTTTGGAGACAATGGCTACGGTCACCAACCAGTATGGTTACTGCTAGGAAGGAAAGCAATGGCAAACTACCTTCTTTACAAATGCCAAGATTATCATGTGCTGCAGTCTTATCGATAATCAGAGAAACGGCGTAGATGGGTGCTCCATAGGAGCAGCCTCGCCCGGTAGGGGTAGCCATGTGCACCAGGTGACTCCAGAACGGTCATCAGGTGACTGAGTGCAAAAGAATATCAACATTGAAAGTAGGAACTTGAAATGTAAGAACTGTGAGTGGGGATGGAAAATTTGATAACATTAAGAATGAAATGAGAAGATTAAATATTAACCTGTTAGGTATATGTGAGACCAGATGGACAGGAATGGGCATTTTAACATCTGAGGAATATAGAATAATCTATTCTGGTGGAGAGAAACAACAGCGAGGAGTAGCAATTATAATGGATACAGAGAGAGCAAAATCGATCAAAGGATATTGGACTGTATCAGACAGAGTGTTACTGATGAGGTTGAGTGGGAGACCTTTTGATGTTAACGTCATCCAAGTTTATGCACCAACAGCAGACAGTAGTGATGACAGCCTTTATGCATTTTTTAATGATGAAGAGAAAGCCTTCAAGAAATGCAAGAATTCTGAAGTAAATATCATTATGGGTGACTTGAATGCCAAAGTTGGAAATCAACAGGACGGATGCATAGTAGGCAAGTATGGACTAGGGCAGGGGTGGACAAACTACGGCCCTCGGGCCGCATGCGGCCGGTCAACTGATATTATGCGGCCCTCGAGGGCATTTAGAAATAAAAATTTGTACTTCGTTTTTAAGTTGTTTTGTTGGCTTTACAGACTTTGTTGTACCATTATAATTGTTTTAACATTTTTTGATAAACTTTAATTCTAATTTTCTCTTTTTGTAAACAGTCCTTGACCTTCATAAAATGCTAAAATGCGAATTTATCGATTTTAGTATAGTGTGTGTGTGTGTGTGTGTGTGTGTGTGTGTGTATGTGTGTGTGTGTATTGTATTCTTCTTCTTCTTCTTCTTCTTCTTCTTCTTCTTCTTCTTCTTCTTCTTCTTCTTCTTCTTCTTCTTCTTCTTCTTCTTCTTCTTCTTCAGCGTTCCGAGCCATTATTATTGTATTATAAAATATAATGTATAAGTGTATAGCCGGTCTCTCTGGCCGTGGGATTAACGACTTTCTCTGTCATCCCGTATACTCTCGTGAGTAACGTGACGATGCCGAGAATCGGTAGCAGTTTTAACCGCGTCGGTAACTTACGGGGTATTTGAGCCGGTCGCTCAGAAAGCAATGGCAAACTACTGAGCGTAATCTTGCCAAGAAATCAACAATCAGCTGAAAGATGTTGATGTTGACAGCGATGTCCTGTAAAGGATATGCAAAACATTTTTATTAATAAGTGTATAAGTTAAATAAAATTGCAATAATTAGTTATTTATACTGTTTAATTACTCATAAAAAAGTCATAATTTATTATTGTGATAGGTTGCCGTAAGCATAGTGGATACAATATATATGCGGCCCTCCAATAGCTTTACATTTGTCAATGTGGCCCTACGGACAAAAAGTTTGCCCACCCCTGGACTAGGGGAACAGAATGACAGATGTTGCAGACTTGTACAGTAGGCAAAAGAGCATGAATTGATTATTGGAAACACCCGGTATCGACATCACTCAAGGAGATTATGGACATGGAGGAGTCATTATCATAAGATTACAAATCAGATTGATTACATTCTCATCAACAGAAGATTTCGAAATGCTTTAAAAGTCGCAAAAACTATACCAATCGCAGACTGCTACAGCGACCATAGATTATTCTTAAACAATTTACATATACATTTAAAGAAAGTGAAATATTCACCAAGAAACACAAACTTTGATCTACAGGCACTGAAGAGTGAGGAAAGACAAGATACATTCACATGTCCCGTAAGTAACGGGCGCGGCGAGAACTGCTACCGATTCTCGCGCAGCTGTGTTTGCCCACTTGGATAAACGGGATTACAAAGAAAGTCGCTAACCACTAGGCCAGGGAGGGCGGCAATTCATATACTACATACTCTACAACTTCTCTAAAATGTGAGACCTTAAAACATCAAACACACAGAACAAACTTTGCGCCATCACACTTTTACTTGTTTGGACGCTTGAATTAACATTTGGGAAGTTTTGCAGCGGTTTGCAGATGACAACGAGGTTGTGAAAGCGTTACATAATTGCGTTACTTCACAAGCAAATACCTGTACCTAGTAGGCATCTTCTTCTTCGGCTTCTTCTTCTTCTTCTTCTTCTTCTTCTTCTTCTTCTTCTTCTTCTTCTTCTTCTTCTTCTTCTTCTTCTTCTTCTTCTTCTTCTTCTTCTTCTTCTTCTTCTTCTTCTTCTTCTTCTTCTTCTTCTTCTTCTTCTTCTTCTTCTTCTTCTTCTTCTTCTTCTCCTTCTTCTTCATCATCATCTTATTCTTCTTCCTCCCCCTCTTCCTTATCCTCTTCTGCTCCTTCTTCTTTTCCTCCTCCTTCTCTTTCTTTTCTTCTCCCGCCTCCTCTACTTTAGACTTCTATATGAATGAATGTAACGATAACTACAATCAACTCAAGACTCAGTTTACCTGAAATATTATTGCCCAAAGCATTTAGACCCGCTACAAACATGTCTGAACTCCTGCAACACATGTTTATATAAAGTTATACGAATTACACAGTTACACTAATCGGTATCTCATATCTTTAGCATTGTACACGTTTCTTTGGGGTGGGGGTGGGGGTTGGGGGGGGGGGTTGTTTTGACATGTGCCGTGTCTGAAGATGTGAAAGAAACGCACATGTCACTTACCCGTTATATTCAATACAGCTTGATAGGGCTTTTGGTCTTCTTTCCCAAGCCTGTGACAGGTCAACACGGAACAGTTTGTGAAGTAGGTTTCTCCCGGTGGATAACATATTCCGTTTACATCACATCCTGCAAACAGAGAATTGTTTTCGTGACAATACGTATTCTATCATACATAATATGTGTTATTGCAATATATATATATATATATATATATATATATATATATATATATATATATATATATATATATATATATATATATATATATATATATATATATATATACATCAACTACCATCAACGGCTACTTCAAAAATGAGACCAAGAGGATGTCCCAGAAGGACATGGATTGACGACATCAAAGACATTATACAATCACACGGAATGGCACTATACAGTGCCGCCCACCGGGCGCTGGAGCGCAAATTATTCCTCCCCACACTGCTTGACAGCACAAGTGGAAGATGATGATGATGATCATGATATATATATATATATATATATATATATATATATATATATATATTATATATATTCGTGTGTGTGTGCGTATGAGTGTGTCTGTGAGTGTGTCTGTGAGTGTGTGTGTGTTTGTGTGTGGTTGTGTGTGTGTGTGTATGTGTGTGTGTGTGTCGCTTGTCTTTTGCCCTACTGTTACAGTGATCGCATACTGATTATTAAAGGAACAATGAGGGTAAAGTTAAAGAAAGTCAAATACGCAACAGGAAACACTTTCTACGATATAGATCATTAACATGAAAATTAACATAGAAATACAAGACAATCTTAACAGTGATATAAAGAACGTATTGTCTGATGTAGAGATCATATTTCAAGATGTAGAAGATCAATGGGAAGTGTTGCAGAATTCAATCAGTTGGCTGCAGAAACAACTATTCCCAAAATAAAGAATGTGGGTCGTAAGAAATGGATGACTGAAGAAATTTTACAACTAATGGAAACAAGAAGACTCAGCAAAACTAATCCTGCCAAATATAAAGACATTCACAGAAAAGTCAGAACATTATGTAAAGTGGCAAAAGAAGCATGGCTTGATCAAAGCTGCATAGGAATTTAAAAACAACACAACAGTAAAAATACCAAATTAATGCACAATAGAATTCATGAGCTTATAATAAAAGAACACTTGCATCAGAAGGATGCCTATAAACAAACGATGGAGAAAAAAAAAGCCACAATAGAAACAGATCAGATTTTGCATGTATGGTCAGATTATATGAAAAGCGTGTATGATGATAACATAGAAGACGAGTATGGTATTCGAAATAATAATGAAGGACCATCAATTTTGATTAATGTTCTTAATCGCATGAAAACTGGCCAAGACTTCCCCCCCCCCCTCCCCGGTTCAGACAACGTCACAGCAGAAAAGATTATTGCTTTAGAAGAATATGGGATAGATCAAGCCACAAGTCTGTTGAACACAATATATGATACTGGAGATTTACCTCATGAATTATGTGATCCTGAATGTACTGTAATCCCAAAGAAATCAGGAGCCTTGGAGTGTGATCAACATCGAATAATTAGTAAAATGAGTCACGTCACGTATATTTTGCTAATAATTATCATGCAACGAGTAAGGAAGAAAATACAACCCGAAAAAGGAGAAGAACAATGTAGGGTTGTAGAAGGCAAAGTGTACAGTACATGTTGTGTACATGCTGAGAACAGTAATTGAACGATCTATAGAAGTAAACAAATATAATTCATATCAACATTTCCTCCAATGTCGGAGAGTATCTGCCTGCACGGCGAGAAGCCACACGTTTGCACACCAATATGTCAGACATAGGACATCGGATACTCACGCAAACCTCTAGTCTTGTATGACATCACACTGATGGTGTACAACAGGATGTCTTCATCTGACATACATGAATTCGCGCTGGAGTTCACAGCCAGCGAACACAAGCAAGCATATCAACATGACGAAAATGCTTGAAAATGTAGAAATTGATGGGACAGACATTAGACAAAAAATAAAAACAAATGTAAACAACACGCTGCCATAAAAATTGATAATGAAGTAGGTCAATATCAGCCTTTTATGAGAGGTATAAAGCAGTGATGTGTAATGTTTCCAGATCTCTTTATCAGTATAACGCGAACATATTTTTTCAGAAATAATTAAGATATGTAGGGAATTATCATTGAAGAACATACCATCAATAATGTTAGACAAGCAGATGATACAGTATTCATTGCAGACAATGCATAGGATTTGCAACTGTTAGTAGATTCGGATGCTGCACACAGTGAACAACTAGGGTTAGAATTCAATTGTAAGAAGACACTGATTATGGTGGTCAATAGGAAGGACTACCACAATGTAATATACAGGTAAATGAGGATATTCTTAAACAAGTGTGTCAGAGTCCTAGTAGACAGACAGGATAGGACCTGGGAGACAGGACAGTAGCAGCATATGACAGGAAAAGTACTCTTAAGGACGGACGGTTAACATGAGTTAACTGAAAGGCAGCAATCAACGACGGACTGACCAACCCCGGGTTAAGGACAAGCCAAGGTTAAGACGTAATACCTGCAACGGAGAACAAGTGGAAACACGAAATCACGGGACGACTGGACACGTGACACAAGACGCTAAAGACAGGATGGGACAGACTGGACTGAGCGTTGGATGTGGACGGATGTGTCTGACCCTGTAGAGCGATTGTATAGCTGAAATTACCGAATTGAACGTATTGATAGTTTGCGCTGTGAGACGATTAGCTGAGACAGTCTGCGTGAGCCAGCGTGGATGAGAACATAGCGATGTTGTGTATGAACGGCGGAATTGCCGCATATGACGACTGTTGTAGCTATTGTTGATTTGTTGAACACAACGATGTATATAAGTATAGTACTGTATTAACGTAATTCAGTGATATTGAAGAATCGCTATGTATACTGGTCTTCAACTTATGTTGATTTTTGTGTGACGTCAGGTCTTAAGTAGAAAGATTTAACTAAAGACGAGCCAAATTAAATCTCAAGACTCTGAAAATAAGCATGCAGACTCTCGTCCGGTAAGCCCACTACAAATAACCCCACACGACTTAGAAAGAAAAAAAAAGGTTGACTGACAACATATTATAGAACGAAAATTAGGCTGACATAAACTCCCAGTTAGCAGACATCCGACTACGACCGACAATCGACGCGACAAACATACTCATATTTATTCTCTCCACAGCAGATAGTTTCCTGCAAGACGAACAAGCAGCGATAATTTTCAAGTACAGAACCTTGTGGTGCTGGATAAAAACCACAGTATCAGTTAAGTTGGTATTTTTATTATTCTCGCCAAATTCACACCTACTTTCTTCTTCATTGTGTAATAGTGTAATATTGTATATTGCGTAACTAACAACATGTTATAAAAATGGCAATAATTTAAATTGTTTTTTCATATCAAAGTCAGATAGAATATTTCAACATGTCATCATTAAGCGAGTATATCGAAATGGGCATTAAATTGGGGCTACACGAGGATAAATTAATGCAATGGTCTGGAGACAAGTTTAAAGAATCTCAAGAACGAGATGATAGAGCACGAGAACGTGAACTAAAGAAAAATACATCAGGCTGAGACAGAGCTAGCATCAAAGCAAGCTGAGTTAGACAGCAAAAATAAACGGGGAGACCTAGATGCTCAAATTAAACTGAAATAGTTAGAAATGCAATCTCAAATGCACATTGCATTAAAAAACATTAGAGCAAAAGGAACAGGAACAAAAACTGAAAAAGTACAAGGAATTGTAAAACCTGTTTGTGCTGGAGATCATCTTTCAGCTTGGACACGGAATTTTGAAACATTAATGACACATCATGAAATTGCAAAGGAAAACTGATCCATGGTTTATATGAGAAATCTCGCACTTGAACCTTTAGAAATTATAGAAAAAATTCTCAAAGATTTAAGATCACATTATAATTACATACAAGAGAGAACTATGCAACATTTCCTTCTTTATTCTCAGGGATACCTACTGCAATACGAAAAGTTAAGTCCACAATCAAATCAAACGTTAATGGATTATGTTTCATAAGTCCAGAACATTTTTTACAAATTGGTTAGCAGCAGCTAAGGTAAATAAAAACTTTGACCTACTAAAAGATCTGATGATTAGAGACAGGTTAATCTCATCTCTCGCTACATCATTTACATGAACAAGATTGTATATCGATTGCGGAAGAGGAACGTAGAGGCTTAGCTTACTTTACAGCAAATAGGGAAATTTTTACTTTAACAACCAATGAATTAGATGTTGGAGCTGCGACAATATTCAACAAAAATAAACCATTTACGTATCAAATGAAAACAAGAGGGAAAGTAAACGCTTGTAAATATTGCCAAAACTTGCATGTCAGAGTCCTAGTAGACAGACAGGCAGGATATATCCTGGGAGACAGGACATTGGCAGCATAGGACAGGACTAGTACGCTTAAGGACAGACAGTTAACATGAGTTAATTGACAGGCAGAAATCATCGAAGTACTTACCAACCACGCGTTAAGGACAAGCCAAGGTTAAGACGCAATACCTGCAACGGAGTACGGGTGGAAACACAAAATCACTGGAAGAATGGACACGTGACGCAAGACGCTAAGGACAGCAGGGGATAGACTGGACTGTGCATTGGATGTGGACGAATGTGTCTGATACTGTAGAGCGATTGTATAGTTGAATTGATCGTATTGAATGAATTGATAGTTTGCGCTGTGAGAGGATTAACTGAGGCAGTTTGAGTGAGCCATCATGGAGGTAGACAGAAGCGATGTTTTGTTTGAACGGCGGGATGGCCGCTTGTGACGACTGTTGAAGATATTGTTGTTATGTTAAACTCAACTATGTATATAAATATAGCACTGTACTAAAGTAATTCAGTGATATTTAAGAACCGCTATGTGTAATGGTCTTCTACTGATGTCGGTTTGTTTGTGACGTCAGGTCTTAAGTAGAAAGATTTAACTAACGACGAGCGAAATTAAATCTCAAGACTCTGACAAAGTGAATCAGTACAATTAAAACGAGGAAAAGAGTGGTGAGGTGCTACATAGAACCTGTACTTTTGCATGGATGTGAAGCGTGGACAATGAGCAGTCAAACTGAAAACAACATCTGATGGCTGTAGAAATGTTTTTGTTTTTAATTTTCAGGAACATGCAAGGAATACTATGGACAGACAGAAAAACCAGTGACAAAGTCCTACGAGAAACAAATGGAAATATAAGATTTATTAGAGAAAGTAGATATGTAGTGTCAAATTTGTGTATGGCTTGACCACCTGGCATGGTCGAGACAAGAACACTGAGTTGATTCAAGTCTCTAGTGATTAAGAGAAAAGGCGAATCATGACAGCTCACACTTATCGGCATGGCACATGATAAATGGATGGATTGCTACACATGGGCACTGAAGCTTCAACTAGTTTTCCCACAACGCTTGAATGCAAAAAAAAAAATAAAAAAAATAGAAGATTATAACGTTTTTGATGATGAAGAAAAGCAACAGTTAATAAAACGAGCATTTTACCCTCTTCTTGTAGTGTCCTAATTCCCTCAGAACATCTGTACTTGACACATCTTTGTTCCACGGAAGGGGTAAATATTTGCTCATTGTCATATCTAACCCCATCAAAACAGCAACCATCTGGTGAGTATACCATTATGTGCATGTAATGTCCGAGTGGATCAAAACGCTTCCGGTGGGCTGATGGTGGGGTAGCGGGTTCAACCCTACGCCTGTCAATTAGACTAATATGTTTTCTTATCGTTTTCTTGAGTTGGGGACGTAAATTACAACCTCATAAGTTACAGTCAATACAGCTGATGTTGAGGGAATCTAGTAATAAAGAAAGCTGCCCTACATGTAAAATTCAGTCCAGTGTTGACTACGCTATCATTTAAAGCATGCGGGACAAACAAAATTTGCCCATGTTTAAATGTGTTTCAGTCCACGGATATCAAATGTTGGGAATATTTTACCATAGCAGTGGCTCGGAAAGTAATAACAAGATCGATACGGTAGATGGAGCCATTGCAGTAAAAGAATCTAATGACCGGTGATCACACTCAGTGGTGTATTGGGTATATGGTGCTGGCCTCATTTGTTTACAGGCAACTGTCCATTCAGTGTAAGTCACGTGTTCAACGTCAAAATCACTCGTCAGCCTGTGAGTCACGTGTTCAACGTCAACAAATCCCCGATAGTCTGTTGTGTCCCTAACATCATTCATTCATTCATCATCTACCATGTAGATTAGAGTCGGCAATCATGTTTCGCCATCTCACTCGATCACTAGAATCGTGGATCTGCTCATTGCCCATGCTTTACATCCATACAAATGTGCAGGTTCTATGTAACAACTCAACACTCGTTTTATCATTGTAAATGCCGTTTATCTTGCTGGTCTGTATGTATTTCAAATTGACGTTCTATGATTTGTCCAATCATGATAAACTAGTCATCTTTAAAGAGGGTAGCTTGACGTTGTTTTCCTTCCTAGCAGTGACCATACTGGTCGGTGACAGTAACTATTGTCGCTTTAAAGAGATACAGTGACTACCAAACAGCGTCTTCTGCGAATAGGACACTGTTATTATAATCACTAGTTGTATTATTCTAACTAATTTTATTCTAACTATTCTTCATTTCGTGATCAGGATGGTGGTATATACATTCACTCACGCTCAGATGGCGGCCTCTACAATGCTCAGAGATTGAAGGCTAAGACCAAAATTAGGAGGGTACTGATCAGAGAGTTGCTTTTTGCAGATGATGCTGCAGTTACAACCCACTCTGAGGAAGAATTGCAATGTCTACTATCTGCATTCTCCAATGCTTGTTCTGAATTTGGTTTAACAATTAGCAAAAAGAAGACACAGATTATGTCACAAGGTGCACATGGGGTACCATCAATCTTTATTGACGACGCCGAACTAGAGATAGTAGACCATTTTACATATCTAGGATCGGTGGTAAATAGCAAATTATCCCTAGATCAGGAAATCAACATCCGGATTGGTAAGGCAGCAACAACAATGAACAGGTTAAGAAAAAGAGTCTGGGAGAACAGGAAGCTTACTGCCAAAACAAAAGTCCTTGTCTATCAAGCCTGTGTCCTTAGTACTCTTCTCTATGGCAGTGAAACCTGGACAACTTACTCACACCAAGAGAACAATTTAAACAGCTTTCATATGCGGTGTCTGCGAAGAATTCTTGGTATTAAGTGGCAAGACAAAATCACAAATACTGAAGTATTGGAAAGATCAGGTTGTGTGACAGTTTATTCCATGCTCAGTCTTCGTAGACTTAGATGGATAGGACATCTTAGGCGGATGGATGATGGTAGAATACCAAAGGATATCTTTTTTGGTGAATTACAGATGGGTAAGAGATCTCAGGGTCGGCCTCTACTACGATACAAAGATGTGTGTAAGCGGGACATGATTGATACAGGCATTGATAATGCACATTGGGAGCAAGTCGCATGGAGGGCAAATATCAGAAATGGAATAAAGTCAAAGGAGAAAATTATTGCAGAAAAGTCACACACCAAGCGTTTGAGACGTAAGATGGTGCATGATGGTGGAAATGACCACGTGTTCACATGCACCCACTGTGAACGGACATTTACAGCGCAAATTGGCCTTATCAGTCACACTCGCTACCGCCATAGTTAAAAGTTATTATGCCTTTTTAAAGCACAAACTATCGTCTGTCAAGACGGCAAGGTGCCAATGTGTATGTGTATTATTCTATATTATATATTATATATAGTATTATATATATATATATATATATATATATATATATATATATATATATATATACGCACACACACGCGGGGATCTATCTATCTATCTATCTATCTATCTATCTATCTATCTATCTATCTATCTATATATCTGTCTGTCTGTCTGTCTGTCTGTCTGTATGTCTGTCTGTCTGTCTGTCTGTCTGTGTGTCTGTCTGTCTGTCTGTCTGTCTGATATTTGTGTAGGTCTGTTTAACAGGGCGTTCAAACATCAAATGACATATTTACATAGTATGCATAACGTATGGGGGGAAAATGTCCTTCCATACACTATGTGTCCTCTTTCACAACCACAACGTTGAATGAAATGGTGAGAAAACCTGATGTTGCCCGCATTTTTTTTTTAATTCGCATATCCTTTTACAGTACATCGCTGTCAACAGCAGCATCTTTCAGCTGTCTGTTGATTTCTTGGCAAGATTACGCTCAGTAGTTTCCCATTGCTTTCTGAGCGGCCGGCTCAGTTATCCCGCAAGTCAACAGCGGGGGACGAGCCGCTCCCAGTTCTCGCCCACTACAAGACTCTGCGTGATAAACGGGATTAAGGAGAAAGTGGTGTAACCCCTCGGCCAGAGAGACCTGCTGACCGCATATAGACATGCGAATTGTGTACTGACATTCTCCCTTGTAAGCGAACGGAAAAAAAAACAAATGCTTCGATTAATTCAAAAGTTACACTCCCACAAAAGTACAGAAATAAAATGCTAAGGTATCTAAATTGAATCCATTATTTGTTAATGAAAATGGTTTTTAATCACCTACATGGATGTAGATAAATTCTTTAAACATAAATAGATGAGTTAGAAAATTTTTACTTATTTAAAATAGATGCATGATTTTTATGAAAACTTTGAAAATGCCTTAAAGATTTTATCATTATATATTATAACGCATATGCCTGTAAATAACCGTAGATAAACAGTTTTTAAAGCTTTGATAACAATGCAACAATTATATATAAAATATATAGCAATGCTATTAAAAGTTATGTCCCTTGAGATAACTTTTCTTAAGTTAAGTCCCCTCGCTATAAATAAAATATAATGTAAATTAAAATATTAAATTTCATTAAGTAAATAACTGTTCGTACACAAACAAACTATGACAGTTCGCTGCGCGAGAATGAGAAGAAAGCATGTAGAAAATTTCATCGCAATCGGATGGACCGTTCGCGAATGCATCAATATATATATAACAGAGTGTATGTGTGTGTGTGTAGTTGGCTATGAATTGGATGCGTTCGATAACGGTACATCCGATTGAGATGAAATTTTTAACACGTCTTCCTTTCATTTCTATGCAACCGACTGTAATAGTTTCTTAGTGTAAAATCGGCTACTTACTTAATAACATTTAATTTTTCACAAGCCGTTTGACTCGTGCTCCGAAGGTTGTGGGTTCGATTCCGGGCCGCGCCCTTCGGTTTACGAGTTAAATGTTTCGGAGACTCCTGTGGGTCGTCGCTAAAAGCTACAGAGTTCGTGCTTTGTGCTACGCTTTCCGCGCTGCGGAAAGAGACCGAGCCATATGGGATAAAATACGGTGCAATGAAGTTGACCTTGTCGACTTTTAAGCGACTTGTTTATTTAATTTTTCATTTTTCATTATATAATTTCTATATAGCAGGGGGGACTTCACTCTAGAAAAGTTATTTCAAGGGGCATAACTTTTAATAACATTTCTATATAATTTATAGTCATATTGTTGGACTTACTTGCACTATTCTTAAACTCTTTGCCTATAGTTATTTTCAGGCATATGAGTTATAATAAATAATTATATAATCTTTAAGGCATTTTCAAAGTTTTCCTAAAATTAATGCATAATGCATAACATTGTAACCCATCTTTTTCTGCTTAAAGAAGTTATCAACTGTCATGTCGGTGATTAAAAACAGTTTTCATTAAAAAATAATGGATGGTGTGTGGACGGACATTCTTTTAAGTTACTGTGCGCCAGGAGCTGCGCGAAACCACGCCGGGTCAGATAGATAGACAGACAGATAGTCGGGAACGGGAGCTTACTTGACTACTTATATGAATTAAATGAGATGCTCCCCACCAGGGACTGGGTGAAGCCGGGCCGGGTCAGACAGACAGACAGATAGACAGACAGACAGACAGATAGTCGGGAACGGGAGCGTATATGACTACGTATATGAATTAAATTAGATGCTCCCCACCAGGGACTGGGTGAAGCCGGGCCGGGTCAGACAGAGAGACAGATAGACAGACAGATAGTCGGGAACGGGAGAGCTTATATGACTACGTATATGAATTAAATGAGATGCTCCCCACCAGGGGCTGGGTGAAGCCGGGCCGGGTCAGCCAGACAGACAGACAGACAGACAAACAAGCAGACAGACAGACTGATAGATAGATAGATCCCCTCCAGGGCCTGGGCGAAGCCGGGCCGGGTCAGATAGAGTATATATATATATATATATATATATATATATATATATATATATATATATATATATATATATATATATATATATGTATGTATATATATATTCCCACAGGAAGAGGTTCTAACATGCGAACCACAAATTGAAGAACCTACATTTGAAGAAATCCTATATGTAATAACATGACTTAAAAACAATAAGGCAACTGGGACTGATGGAATTGCTGCTGAATTTATAAAGGCAGGTGGCCATGCATTACATCTAAAGCTATACGAACTAATAATAAAAATCTCAAGGACAGAAGAATTACCCCATGACTGGAAACAGTCATTATTGATACCTATCTTTAAGAAAGAATTTCCAATGTGGAAATTATAAAGGAATATCACTACTGTCCACAAGCTATAAGATACTATCCGTAGTTTTACTAAATAGACTAAAACCATATTCAGAAGACATATTAGGTGACTACCAGGCGGGTTTTAGACAAAACAGATCAACAATAGATCAGATATTTATCTTACGACAAATAGCCGAGAAACATTGGGAATATAAAAGAGATCTCCATAACATTTTTGTGGATTTTAAAAAGGCTTATGATAGTGTCCATAGGAATAGTCTATGGAATGCTATGCAGGAATTTGGAATACAAAGGAAGTTAATCAACATGACCAGACTATGCATGGAAGATACTTATAATATAGTAACATATAAAGGCAGGAAATCAGACCCCTTCCAAATAACATCTGGCTTGAAACAGGGTGATGCACTATCGCCGCTACTCTTCAATCTGGCTCTAGAGAAAGTTGTAAGGAAGATACAGGAGGAATGTGATATTGGAGGAACATCCAAGCTGCTTGGTTATGCAGATAAATGCCTTCAGTTTTCTTCCTGATGTGTTGCTTCTTGCTCCTCCCCACATTGAATGGTAGCAGTTAGTATATCCCACAATTATCGTTGATGCTTTGATTATATCCTTGATCTTTTGTAGACCTGAAGGAGATGGCCGACTGCTTTAATCAGAGCATTAGGGCAGCATCAGTACCGTAGGATTGGTTACATAGCTATCTCATCCCTCTCCCAAAACCATTCAAGGATCAATCAAAGCTTATTGCTTTAGGATCATCACCCTTCAAAATACATTTGGGAAGGTATTAGAGAAGATAGTCGCTGTTAAGCTGCAGGATGTTTTGGAAAGGGAGAAGCTTCTTCCAAGAGGCCTGGGGAGCTACAGACCAGGAAAAAATACCTGGTCAAATGCAGCCAATATTGCCTTTGATATTTATGAGGGGTTTTAGAATAGACAGGAAACGATGGCGACAGCGCTTGATCTCGAGGATGCATACAATAGAGTTCGCTATGATATTTTGATTACCGGACTTATGGAGAAAGGGGTCAGTCCCTGGTTGGTGAACTGGATAGCAGCCGTCCTGGTTGCTCTCCGTCTGGGTGCATGGACCTCAGAGCCACATATTTTAATCCCTGGACTGCCACAGGGATCTGCAATCTCACCGGTGCTCTTTAACGTGTATACGAGCAAGATTGCAAACCTAGAAGCACCAGAGGTTGGTAGGATACTAATATTTGCAGATGATGTTCTTGCAGCAATGTTGTATTGTATATCAAAATAAAGGGGATTGCACAAGGAATATGTTGGTAATGGATTTATTGCTTTAGGTTGTAAATATAATAAAATAATAACATAATTTGTAAAATAATTGGACAAAAAGAGGTAAAAATAATGTAAAATTGCACTTATAAGGTGTTTTCTACACTCATATACTGCTAATCATGTTTAATTTACTGAATAATCAAACAAACACCACTTGTCTTCAACAGTATAAACAGTATTGCCCATTAAAATTATCTAAAAAGAAGTTTTGGTCTGTTTCACACAAAATGAAAAAAAAATAATGGCAGAAAACTGTAAGTAGGGGAGTGTCACAATACTGTTATGAAAATGGTTAACATTGTAGCAGAAATGTTGTATTATATATCAAACTAAAGGGGATTGCACCAGGAAAATGTTGGTATTGATCTCATATATAAACATAGTATATATTATACAATATAAAATAATTTTAAAAATAATTTGAAAAATAGAGGTAAAAATAATGAAAACATTGCACTTACCAAGGGGCGTTGTTATCCTGATCCGTGCGGGGCCCATAAGGGAAGCAAAGAATAGCAACACTGTAGCCTACCACGCATGTCGTAAGGGGCGACTAAGGAGGCTTGATGGTTCCGTCGCCCTACTACTGAGTGAGTGCGTGGCGCGACACTGTGAGCTGTGAGTTTCGTGTGAAGTGCTTTTGAATCTGCCCAAGTTTTTATTTTTGAAACGTGACTGCATGTTCGGAGCTATGGCAGGTGGCTATGTCCCAGAGTTGACCAGTTGTTGCCTTATGCAGAAATGCGTGGCTGCTGGGCTTCTGGTTGACTACCACTGCCGTCGGTGATGAACTGTATGTTCATGGACTGTGCAGGTGAACATCTAGGAAACATCCAGATAGGAAAATGACTGCCGATTCCATCAGAGATGAATTGGGTGTTTCGTGGGGGACTGGTGTGTTGCCATTCTGGCGGCGGCATTATGCACAGTGTATCTGTGCGGGCTGTTGTTTGTCGAGAATCCTGTCTTTTCCACTTTTCACATTGGGCAGTGGGGAGCGTTTTGTGTGATATTCACTGGCACAGGAACGGAGCATAATGGGGACGACCCGTTGCTGTGAAGTTTGAACTGCGACTAACTAACTAACTAACTATCCTGATCACTGGTAAATCACTGCTAATCCTGTTGAATTTACTGAACAAACACCACTTTTCTAAAATATGAACACAATTGCTCCGAAAAGAAGTTTCATGAATAATCTGATCTGCTTCGCGATGTGCACTTTCAATTAAACTTTGCTTGAAATCCTTCAATGACAGTTTTTTTCCTCCTTTCTCTGTTTGGCATATTGAATGTAGGATGTTTATTTTTATTTGCAATATTTGGCAGTCTATTTGTGATAGGCTGCAAAGCAAACTTTGGGGCACAAGTGTGGTCTATTAGTGCATCCGGAGCAAACAAAAGATGATATGTGTCGTTTAGTTTGAGCGCTGAAAAAAACAGAGTCTCTATTGACACCGATAAATTCTATTAAATGCTTGGCTCCTGTCAATTTCCTGAACAGACTTTTTGAAATTATTTGACGCGCAGAGTGTCAACATTTCAGGAATAATCTGAGCTGCTGCGCGATGTGCACTTTCAAGTAAACTTTGCTTGAAATCCTTTAATGACAGTTTTTTTTTTTTTTTTTTGCACCTGCTGTGAAACATGGTGTGATAAATAGATTCAAATCGATTCCTTGGAAACATAGTGGCATACCAAGGAGTATATAAAGGTGCTCTTGTACACCAGTAGTCTTTGATAGATGGTGTTGGATCAAGTCCCATAGCAATAATGACAGACGTAAACTTTAGCCATTCGTGCTTCGTGAGTGGGGTCCAGGATAACAGACTAGAATGTTTTCTTTTAGGAGTGTCCTGCATCAATATCTTTTTCTTATATTTGTTTACATTTTTAATTAAACAATGCACTATGTCATCATCAAAAATTACTTTGAGAAAATCCATAGGTGTTTGCAGTTGATAAAGTTTAGAGTTGACGTGAGATCTTCGAGGACGAAACTCAAACTTCGGTTTTGTTTCCCCTTCTGAACATCTTGCCATGTCGATGATGATGGGATAGGTGCATCACGCTCTACAGAAGCTTGTAAATTCAAGTTTTTTTTCCCCTCCAGTTTTATTCTTATTTTGTACTGTTTGCTTTCCTTTGCGCTGAGAAGTGATTGTGACACCCTGACATTCATTGTCAGATGGACATTGATAGCCGGACACCTCAGCTGAAGACGAAGTTACACTAGTAGTAGTATCTTTATCACCACGTGCTAAAACTTTAGATTCACATAAAAAACTGCTGTCTGAATCACTAATATCGGAATCACTATTGTTTAAAACATTTATAATCAATAATCTAGCTTGATCTCAAGTCATACTTCGTGGACGCAAACTGGTGGGCGTTTCCATTGTGAAAAACCAAAATAAACAACTTTAAAAACTGAAAATACACAAAAATCCAATGTTAACGAATGTTTGACGACACAATCATGACGTAGCACGTCAGTTTAGACTAAAGCAAAATAGCCATTTGAAGCAGATAAAAATGATAGTAAATAAGAATTGTGTAAATAGCTTTAACAGTCACGATACGAAGTCTAATTAATTTGAAAGAGGCTACGACTCAAGGATGACTTAGTAACCATATGAGGAAGTCAACATCTTGGCTTCATTATGAAAAGAGCAAAAACTGGAACATAAAGTAAAAACAGGAAAACGTATGGCGAATGATACAGAGGTAAGCAAGATGAGATGATTAGTAATATTCATTCATTATGGTATCAAAATTACAAACATATGAACTGATATATTATGTTGAGGATTGGTAGTTTTGTAGAAACAGGATTGTCATGGCAAAACATTGTGTGATAATGATGATGATGATGATGATGATGATGATGATGATGATGATGATGATGATGATGATGGTGATGGTGATAATCAGTTATCAGTTATCAGTTATCAGTTGGGGATCTTCATTGCACTCCTGACAGGTCCATAGGTGCTCAGATCCTCCCCCCAGCAAAAGCACCAGCGTTCGGTGGCTAATAGTGCCAGTTCTGTGTTGGTTAACAAGGCACCTCGTTTTCTCGATGTACCTCTCGTGTCTGGCCGTGGCAATTCTTACTCAAAAGTCTTTCATCCTGGACATCGATGTGAATTCACTGACGTCAGATTCTTCTGTTCTCGACATGTCTTTAAGGACGTTAATAACATCGGCACGATCCATGGGCTGGTCATCTGCAGGGGGTGCAGAGCCAGCCAGTTTATCAGCTCGTTCACTTCCCTCGACTCCCGCATGTCCCGGGACAAAGATGAAGGTGACTTTACGTACAACAGACTTCCTCAGCGACTCAGTCCACTGTGTACGTACAGATCCAGCTTCGACCTTCCGATTCATGCTCATTGAATCACTTAGTACACACACGTTGGTATAATGCTGTGCTTCTAGCCATAGGAAAGACTGTGTTACTGCCATCACCTCCATCGTCATGCTGCTCGTGGTCATAGAGTGGGCACCACTGGATTCTTGGACGGTTCGGCCCGCTGAACGGGCTGTAAATGTCCATGCACTTATCTGCTTCTTTACAACAGATCCATCTGTATAGATGAGCAATTGGGGGTTGTCTGCGAGTTCAGTGATGAGCGCGTTGACTTCTGATTTGACAGCGACAGAGTTCTGCTCTCTGCACCGTCGGTCGAGTGTGATAATGCAAGAGAAAGTGCACTTAAAAGCTGGAGGCCCAGGCACCCATTCCTTGCCGGGGTTGATACTGGTAGGACTGTAGACCTGTCTGATGATATCCTCCGCCCGACCCATCCATGATTTGCCCCTCTTTAGCCTGTTGCCCTTTTCTCTGAATATATCTTCATGCAGAGGGTGCTGCTCATCCGCACTTATTTTTAAGTATGCACGACCTCTCCAGATCTTGATCCTGTGGTTCATTGTCAGGAAGTCAATGAGGTATCTCATCGCTACACTGCTGGTGTCTCTCGTGCAGCCCAAATTGATGCGTGTGGCCTCGTTCTGTACCTTTTCAAGTCTTCCAATCTGTGTAGGGCTGGCAGTGAGGATGGCCAGGGCATGCTCGATGGGTGAAAGCACTAGTCCTTGGAACAGAAGTATTAGCAGTCTGTCCTCTATATTGGTAGTCGCCATGACTCTCATTGCTGACAAATATTTTCGAGCTTTCGTTATGACATAATCGACATGATCTCTGAAAGACAGGCTACGATCAAGCCTCAAGCCAAGATATGTCATCGACTAGGTTCTTCTCAAAATGCTCCCATCCATTCACACTGCCGGCAGGTCTGTGTTCACAATATGGTTGCTTAGGGAGAACCATGTAACCATTGCCTTTGCAGGGTTGACAATAGCACTGGCATCCGCACACCATGAGTAAATTCGATCTAGTTTGGCCCTGCATATCATTGGCAACCACCTGTCTATCTCAACCCTGTCGATACACGAGAATGTCATCAGCAAATGACAGAGTCCTACCCCTCCCGTTCAACTGTTGTTCAATGATCGGCACCGTATACACGTTGAATAGTACTGGTGACAGTGGTGAACCCTGCGGTAATACTGGACATATCGTTGTCGGCTCAGAAGACCAACTCCCACATCTTAGGACCACCTTCCTTTGGAGCAGAACTGCAGCTATCCATCGTACAAGGTGAGGGGACACTTTCAGTCTGAGGATGGCTTGCATCAAGTGCTCGAAGGATACTCTGTTGTATGCGTCCCTTAAGTCTATGGCGGCCGCACATGTCTCTTCTCTGACCTGAAAAATGATGATGATGCTGATGATGATGTTGATGTTGATCGTGACGGTGTATTGGATGTTGTAGGATAACAATACACACTGACTTACTATCTCCCTGTAACACGTGATCCATAGAGCCGTCTGATTGGTTGGTACAGACATGGCGCTCGCAGCCATTCATATAGTACACGGAGCCCACGGGTTGGCATTTGTCCCCAACCTGGCAATCTAGGTGTCAGACATACAGCTGGGTTAGCTCAGTTTGTAAGTTAGCCATCATAATCACCGTCAAATACCAAATGCATTACTATATATATATATATATATATATATATATATATATATATATATATATATATATATATATATATATATATATATATATATATATATATATATGTGTGTGTCTGTGTGAATGTGTGTGTGAGTGTGTGTGTGTGTGTGTGTGTACGTGTGTGTGTGTGTGAGTGTGCTGTAAGCACAGCAGATGTAAGAAGTATTACGGAAGTTAAATGTAGAATTGTCCAACCAATAGCGCCAGTTATCAAGATTAAGAACATTTTCTGGAACAGAGCTGTATTGAGCCAGTCCTGATGTACAGAAGGAACCTTGGACATATACGACAACCGCTTAATTATGTAAATGCTTAGTTAGTTAGTTAGTTAGTTAGTTAATTAGTTAGTTTGTTAGTTAATTAGGTCGTTAGGTAGTTAGTTAGTTAGTTAGTTAGTTAGTTAGTTAGTTAGTTAGTTAGTTAGTCGACAGATAATCCTCATTGCACATCGAACCATTCAGTCCATAAGTGCTCGGATCCCCTCCTCAGCAAATCCCGCAGCGTATAGCGGCCCACGACACGAGTTGTGTGTAGTTTTATAAATTTGGCTTTCTGTGTAGTGTTCTTTTTTGGCCACACTTCTTTAACTTACTGTTCCGGCAGCTTGACCGTGGTTGTAAATTCACAGTCATCACTTGGTTCAGGTAAATGACCTACTTATCGTAGTGCATTCAAAATGTATGTCTGGTCCATAGCTTGCCCGCCTTACACAGAAGCCTTACATGCAAGCATGTCAGCCTGCTCATTTCATTGTACACCCCCATGCCCAGGTACGAAAATGAAACTAATCTTTAACAGCAGAGACAGCTTCAGAGACAGCAACCACTCTGTTTGGACCAATCCCATCTCTATCTTCATGACCATAGTCATCGAGTCACTAAGGACACATGCCCGAGTGAATGTATGTGTCTCGAGCATTGTTACTGCAATACGTATTGCCACGGCGTCCATAGTCAGGCTACTTGTGGTCAAGCAAAGCACCAGACTCATCCCTCACAATTCACCCTCTGGCTTGAGCCGTAAAAGCCCATAAACGTCTTACTCATCGAACGACCGACCCATCCGTGTAAATGACAGCATCACACTCTAAAATTTTTTCGAAGATCAGAGACTGTACTTCCGCCTCCACAACAGCTGGATTTTCGTGTCTACATTTCCTGTCTAGTTGGTTGCAAACTGAAAAGGACTTACAGAAATCTGTTGTCACGTGTACCCACTCCTCGCCAGGTTCTAAGTCCTCAAGTGAACACGCCTGCCGAAGAATGTCTTCGGCTTGACCCATCCACAACATTCCTCTGTTTAACCTGCTGCCTGCCCTTCACCTTCTTAATTTCTCTATGCAGTGGATGCTGTGTATATTACGTTGATTCTGAGGTAGGCACGTGCTCGGCAAATTTGTATTCTGTCCCCCATTGTTGGCAAATCAAGAAGGTAGCACATCTCCCTGCATGATGTATCTCTTGTACATACAAGAATAATACGCATAGCTTCGTTATGTATCCTTTCCAACAGTTCCATCTGCGTATGACTGAGAGGATCGCCATCGCATACTCAAAACAAAAGCTACCGATACGTGGTTTAAAAGAAGTTAAATGTAGAATACTACTGTTAAAAATGTAAATACAGATTATACATTGATTTTGAATAACGAAGACACAAACAATAGATTGCACGATTTATTGCCTGGCATATTTCGCTGCATCTCGTCAGGTACATACTGCAGAAATCACACAACTTACGTGAATTAATTAGATAAATCCTTCAAACTGAAATATACACATGTTCGCACAGTAATGTCGATTGTCTACCACGGTAATTTTAAACTGACTAACATGTCTTTCTGCTTACACAAGGACGGCTTTCGAAGGTTGATTAGTATAGCTTCAGCAAACTTTAACAATCGACTACTTTGTGTGTTGAACAACACACGGAAGGCACTGTCTCTTTCAACCACGTGAGCACTCTGGAGCACATGTCTCCCGACCGATGAAGCCAGACTTTTCCGTTGTGTCGGCCTGCCTAGGCTACCATATTCTGTGTGTGGTATCTTGTCCAACCAATTCGGAATATGTTCCGAAACCCTGCAATGTAACTGTCGCTCAGTTCTGCCTATGTAGATGGCCTCGCATCTGCATGTAAATTGGTAAATACAATTTGATTTGGCGTACAAAGCTACAGGTTCTTATACTGCTGGGACTGGGATCTTGTGTTTCTGTACCTGATGACTAGAGCTGCAGCACAGAATGTTCGCTCGACTGATGTGGTGAGCCGGTCCCGCAGACGTTGCATTACGTCATCTCCTCGGAAGGTTAGCTGGATGAATACTTTGAGTTTAGGGACTGTAGTTACTTCTGATTTCGGTTTGGGCTGTTTGCAGTGGCGCTTTATAAATCCTGTGGAGTACCCATTCAGGTTTAAGGCATTCTTCAGAATTTTAAATTCTTCTGTCAGTGTGTCCTGGGTGCATATCTTCCTAGGACGGTCAAACAGGGTCCGTACTAAGCCCCGTTTGTACTGACCAGGTGCGAAGCTCTGAAAATTTAAGTATTGGCCAGTCCATGTTTCTTTGCGGTACGCAGATCTTTGAATTGTGCCATCTGCTCTACGTCTCATTAGGATATCTAGAAACGGCAACGCTTCGTTGTGTTCGTGTTCCATAGATAAAGAGATGTTTATATGTGTCTCGTTCATTGTGGCCTGGAACGACGTTGCTTGTAGCTCGTCTGTGGTGATAATTAGTATATCGTCCACGTAACGACGGTAAGAGGCCAAGTTATTGATTTCTGAGAATCTCTTTTCTTCTAAGTGTGCCATGAAGATGTCCGCTAGAAAAGGTCCAAGTGGGCTCCCCATGGCCACTCCGTAAATTTGGCGATATGACTTGTTTAGAAAGTTGAATTGTATGTTGGCAGTACATAATTTTATTAGCCTCTCTAGAATAGCTGATGGTATGCCTATTTTTAGTTGTTTGTCTCTAATGCGTTCGCTTATTATATTCACGGTCTCATCTAATGGATCGTTGATGAATAAAGAGGCAATATCCATGCATGCCGTGTGTTTGTTGTTTATGTCTATAGTATCCAATAATTCCACCAGTTCGAATGTATCCCTGAGTGTTCTTGGATCGAAGGACTGTCGTACTGGCTTTAAAATTTCAGCTAGCCATCTCGCCATTCGGTGTTGTGCCGAGTTAACCATGGAAAGGATCGGTCTTAGTGGGATGCCGGGCTTGTGAAGCTTGGGTAGGCCGTACATCTGAGGTGTTTGGGAGCCACGCGGTGTGAGCGTTTTTGCAGTGGCCTCACTGATGAGTCCTGCATTCACAAGTGACTGGATTTCTTTCCTCATTTTTGCATCCAGGTCCTCCGACTTGTTGACTGTTTGCTCTACTCTGAATTTAGATGCGTCTGATAATATATCCATATACATTGATTGACTAATTGATTTAAGAAGCGACATCACAGCTATCGGGGCATTCCCAGAAGCGCTCTGTCCCCATCCTCAGCAGCCAGCGAAGAGTTCCAACACCAATAGTACCAGGAGCAATGTGATTATATGTCCGTCTCTCCTTTCCTCTAAGCGTTGAGCGTCGGCCAGAACCTCTCGTCACTCCTCGCTGCCTCATTCTTGCCAGACCATGATGATCCATTTGCTCCTGCGAGGTGTGCAAATGCTCCCTCATGGTCGCAAGTAAGTCTGCCTTGGCATGCATCAATACTCCACCAAGTTTTGCAGAGCCAGCAAATCTGTCTACCTGTTCATTCCCCAGCACACCGGCATGCACCGGGGAAAAGATCCAGGTGATGCTTGCCACCCGTGTCCTCCGAAGCGAAGCAAGCCACTCTGCACGAAGCATGCCTGTCCTCAGCTTCCTCGGCATGCTTTCTGAATCTGTTACTATCACGATGTGTGTGTATGTGTACCGTATTCTGCATCCAGCGGAGAACTGCAGTGACTGCTTTCACCTCTATTCTAAAGCTAGATGTTGTGGTATCGTATGCCAGGCTCTCCTGCACCAGACGTCGACCATTAGCTTTTGCTACGAACCCCTAGGCACTTCTCCTACTTCTTTTCACCGAACCATCTGTGTAGATGATCACATCACCCGACCGAGCATTATCCTGAATTAGTTGCTGAATTTCCACTTCTGTGGCCCCTGCTGGCCACTCCCTGCACTCCCGGCTCAATGTGATTATGACTCTGCACAAGACTGACTGCTCCGCTGGCACTCTGACCCACTCCTCTCCTCGCCTAATGTTCTCCAAGATGCACACGTGTCTGATCGTATCCGCCTACTGAGCCATCCATGATTCCTCTCTTAGTCGCTGACCCTTATCTGCTTTCAGCGCCTCATGCAAAGTGTGATCAGCGTCTGCAGCTACTCTGGGTTATGTTTTCGCCCGCATCACATTGAGCCTACCTGCAGCAGTTGGTAAACCAAGGATGTCAGGCATACACACTACTGAGGTGACTCTGGCACATCCCAGAATGACCCTCATAGCTTCGTTCTGTATGCGATCTAGCAACAGAATATACAAGGACATACATTAAATGAAGAGAAGCCCAAAACAAAAGTTGCTTATAGAACAACCAAAGAAATTAATTGAATGTAAAATATCTCAATAAAGATGCTAAATGTATAGTAACTGAATCTCATCTCATCTCATCTCATCATGTTCCTCTTGTACCTTGCGGTGTCGAGGTGAAGTATAACGTTCGTGAGAGTGCCCGATTATGGGCTTCATATATCGATATTCCCATGGACTCTGCTATTCCCTCCCTCCAACGTTTACGTGGTCGGCCTCTTCCTCTGTTTCCATCTGGTCTGTACATCATTGCTTGTTGTGGTATGCTGTTGACTGGGTAACCTACTTGCATGGCCAAACCATTTGACTTGCTGCTTTCTAATAAAATCTAGTGCTGCTTTAACCCCCACTGTTGTCCTGATCACTTCATTTCTGATCTTATCTCTTCTTGATACGTTGAGTATTCTTCTCAGGAACCTCATTTCTGTTGTTGTGATTTTTCTTTTCTCTTTTTCTGTCATTGTCCAGGTTTGGCATTGGTAGCATAGAGTTGGTAGGAAGATTGTGTTATAAAGTGCTTTCTTAGTAGTTATTGATACATGTTTGTTCTTTAGTATTGGTGCCATTTGTCCAATGATTTGATTTGCCTTATTGCACCTATTTTCGATCTCGTCTTCTGATCTGCTATTTGATGATATTATACTTCCCAGGTACTTGAAACTCTTCACTTGTTTCAAGGGATGTTCGTTTAGGTGAATTGTTGTTGTTTGTTCTTCTTTAGTTATAGTCATTACCTCTGTTTTGCTTGTGCTCATTTTCATGTTATGTTCCCTACACATTTCATTTAGACTATTCATGTGGTACTGTAATTCAGCCTCTGATTTTGCTATTAGTGCTTGGTCGTCCACAAACAGGAGTTCTCTAATGGTTAGATTTGCAGATGGTTCTTCTTCTGTGTTCTCGTCATGTGGTATTCTTGCTATCTCTGCTTGGCTGGTTTCTTTACATATGTTATATATAGTAACTGAATAAAGAAGCTAAATGTAGTATTACTCCGAAAAGAAGTTAAATTGCGAAAAACTAAATAAAGAAGTTAAATGTAGTACTACTAAAGACATAAATTAAATGTAGAGTAATCCCAGAAACAATTTAAAAGTAGAATTACTTCAAATAGAGGATGTTAAATGTAAAACTGTTAAAGAAAGAAGTAAACGCACAACCGCGGGAGAAAAAAGTTAATTGTAGAACAGCTAAAGTAAAAAGTGTAGTGTACAATAGCAAAGTGTTATTTAGACAAGCTAAATAAATCAGTTTTGTGTACAATAGCTAATGAAAAAAATAAACAAAAGTGTGCTGTAGAATATCTATAGAAAGAACTTAAATGCAGTATAGTGAAAGAGAGAAAATAAATGTCGAACAGCTTTAGCTAGTCAAGATTGTGGTCACATTATGAATAGAGAATAACTTGAACATAATGTAGCAATAGGGTGATTGGAATTGAAAGATAAACACAGACAAGCAAAGAGAGAAGATTTATAATATCACGTCCAAT
Organism: Cepaea hortensis; assembly: GCA_963921405.1. NCBI lineage: Eukaryota > Metazoa > Mollusca > Gastropoda > Stylommatophora > Helicidae > Cepaea > Cepaea hortensis. Next base: position 78,804,590 of record OY992888.1, on the reverse strand, counting down.
GGTATGGAATATATAAGTGAATGAAATAATATGATCTGCTGGAGATTATAAATTTGAAGAAACATGATCGCTTATGCTATTTGGTTAATCTAGTGATCATGATGATGGTGATGAATGGTGCAATATAAAAACAGAGACTGAATTGCATCGTTTTGTAAACACATTTGTCGCATTGCCCTCTGAATATCGTGAACATCGATAACGCTGGTAGTCATCCATAATGTGCTCGGAGGCCAATGGGTGACACGCGTTGCCAGCCAGGCAATCTAGGTGTCAGACATACAGATGAATCAACTTTATTTGTATGTTAGTCATCTTTATCACCGTGTGTTACATACATTATTTATTGCATCAAATGTATTTAAGTATTTGGGTATTTTAATAACAGTAGAAGGAATGTGTATTAAAGCAATTCAATATAGAACAATCCAAGGATGCAGTTACATGTAGAATAACACATTGTTTCGTTATACAAGAAAAGCGCTCATTTTGGAATAGCTACAGTAATAAATGCAATGGAGACTAGCTACATAACTATGGCAAATGTCGAACTGCTGAATAAAAAGTTTAAATGTAGAATAACCCAAGAAAGAAGTTTAATGTATGTCAACGTCTCATACACACACAGGAATTATTAGTTCCTTCACATGCATTCAGGAATATTTAACATTGCATATGGAATCAAACATTTATTTACAGAACTTCATATCGTCAAGATGTGCACATAGGGCGGTTAATTCAATAATAATCTTTATAACAGAATTGCTACTTAATACACAGTGGTAACACTCAGGCAATCACAAAATTCTGCACTCAATACTCGCTATCTTGAACATGGCAACGTTAGCTTGCACTCCCGCAAAGTCCATACACTCGCTTCCCGAACACATGCGTCCTTCCCCTAAAACATCCAGTTCAAGTCTGTCTATGACATCTCTGTGTCCCTGCCTATGTCCTGTCTCTGATATCTCTATTGTCTTATAGATGTCCTGTCTATGCCATCTTTGCGTCCCTACCTATGTCCTGTCTCTCATATCTCTATGGTCCTGTAGGTGTCCTGTCGATGACATCTCTGCACCCCTGCCTATTTCCGGTCTCTAATATCTCCCTTGTCCTCTATATGGCCTGTCTCTATTTCCCAACACGATGACCTCCTCCCCTGCTCCCCCGTATTTGTGTCACTAAATTGATTCTCTGAATCAGTGACACAATCTCTTATATAAGTATATAATTAGTCTGAACTAATTTGTCAATGGGTTGTGGGAGTTGGTCAGTCGTGACTCAGTTTGGGTAAAACTGTGATTTGTAAGGTTATGATCTACTATTGAAGCAACCACCCACTGTTGTATAGTCAGCTTACCACTCTTGATATGTTTCCAAGAGTCTAATACTCTCATACATTTTACTACTAGAGGCTGTTAAACTGACCAAGGTATCCTTGATTTACATTCATGGTTTCCCATTAAATTGCAAAACCCCTCATACACCCAAAAATGGTACCCCGAAACAAGTGTCTCTTATTACGGAGACTAATCATGAATGTAACATCCATGCCCCCCATAAAATTTTACTTCAACATATGTATTCCAGATTTGCGTCCACTGATTTATTCCTATCTAGCTCTCGCTTGTTGTTAGTGTCTCAATTGTAACATCATTTAAATACCTTTATTAATCACTTATGTCTCCTGTATCAGTGTACTCTCCCCTTCTTAATATACTCGTGTTTGAAAGTTATACGTTCGTATACTGTTAGTTTGATTGATGTGTTTTTAATAATGTGTGTGTTAATTACAAACATGGGTGTATGTTTATAATCTGTGTGATTTTCATTCTTCAAGTGAAATCAGATAGGTCACCGAGCTGTGATTCTTGAATACATACCTCTAGATGTAATGTATTTGTAATGTTTACACGTATAAAATCAGAACACTCACATGTGATGCAAAAGACGCGGACAAAATACTACGATGAGGCATATGTGCAAAAAGTGCACCATTATTTTAATATCCTCATTTTAATACATTCATACTGTCTTCTGTGCGCTTTTCACTCGTTCATTCGTACTGTATGTATAGTTAAAAATGTTTCTACTGTTAAAAGTACCAAAAATATTTAAGTTATCGTAATGGAATCTGTTAAACTTATAATTGAAACAATGTATGTATATACATATTTAAAAGGGTATGACAATCGTAATGTGCAAACGCTTCTTAAATTATGTTTTAGTTGTTTACGACAAATCGGCGTTTCAAATGAAAGAAAATGTAATTTAACAAAAACGAATGCTTATTCTTTAAGCTTTCTTATTTCCGTTATTTCTAAATTATTTTTCTATTTATTTTGCAATTAGTTAGTAATACTATGCATATTTTACACGAAATTATGATATTGGATTTGAAATATATTATATGAAAAGGAAAGAAACAACATTAGTATTATCATTCACAAACAGAAGAAATTTCTTAATCCCGAAAGGTATAGTTAAAATACATTACTTTGCTGTTATTTAAGTACTGAAGAAAATATATGTGACTATGCAACTTCAATAAAACATAGTAATGTGTATTTAAAATAATTAATTAATTAACTCGTCGATCTAGATGACTGGAGGTGTTGATGTCTGGTCGATCTGGTTGACTGGAAGGTCCGATGGTCTTGTAAGCAAGTCAGCAATAATGTTCTTCGACCCATTAATATGTGTGATGGAGAACGAATAGTCTTGTAGGATAAGTGGCCATAGATATATAGATTGTTCTTGGGCTGTCATTTCTGCATCACCAGTAATGGGGAATTGTCTGTGTTTATGAAGAAGTGTGTCCCCGCGAGGTATCTCGTCAATGTCGTGACTCAATAGGCAATTGCGAGGGCTTCAAGCTGTGAAACGCCATAACGCTATTCTGCTGGGGTAATCTTCCTGCTTACGTAAGTTACCGGGTGATTTACGTTGTCGTAGGCCTGCAGTAACACTTGAGAGATTGTGGTGGCACTGGCATCTGTTCTTGGGATATAAGGAATGATTTTGTTAGCAACCTTGAGGATGGATGTCTTATCAAAATACTGTTTAATTTGTGACACTGAATTTATTAAAGTAGCACTCTGTACATCAGTTTTTTCTCTGACTCTTAAAAGATCTCAATACACACGTGTTAATTGTGCCCAAATGGTGAGTCCAACCAATTTCACTCTATACAACATTTGTCTCACACTTTGTGTTTGGGTTAACTTTTTGAAAACTATATGTGGCTGACTGTGTACTGTGTCAGCACATTTTCTCATCCATTGGAATGAGATCGCAACGTTGGTTTTACATACAACATCATACAGAAACGATGGAAAAATATTTCATATTACTGCTGTTGTTAGCAACATTACTATGTTTATAAGTAGCATTATGGCTGCTGTTGACTGCAGTTGGTATGTGTACAGTCCTGTCAATAATGCTTTTAGGAACATTACTAACAAAACTGAGATGGAGATGGTGGCATGACGCAGTGGTAGGTTTCTGTCCTGACCCATATCATTTCTATTATGTCCCTTGAAAAAATGCCATTGTCTGGTATGTTTATGTCTGTGTTTTTCAGACCGTGTTGTCTGCTCTCTAGGGTATCTGCTTTTCGTTGTAAGTGCGTTGTTTGAGTTGTACAGTTTGTATATTGTCTAACAGTGTCGTTGTTTTTTCTGTGAAGTTGCCTTACTGGTAGAGCAAACTTCAGTGGGTTTAACAATATAGTCCTCAACAATTTTCTTTCGAACGTTTACAATAATCTCCTTGGGAGGAATTTGTGTTCTGTAATTCTTTAAGCTGTTCTGTCATGATACGTGTAGTAGCGTCCCTTGAATTTCTTGATTGCAGTTGGTGTTCTTGCTTACTTAGTTTTTGATCTGCTGTTGTTAATTTTGTCAATGAAATTTTTTTTGATGACTTTTTTCCCAGTCATTAATTTCTTTTTGTGTACAGTTTTTAATATCTGGTAAACACCCTAAAATCAGATCTGTACATGGGTTGTCTAGCACTGCACAGGTAAATTTGCCAGACAGAAAAGGTGTACAGATGTGTGCAATTGCAAGTGGACACTTTTCCACATTGCCTGAAAATGTTTGCCAATTTACAAACTCGCCTGTAATATGTTCTGCCTTGACCAAATCTTTTCTGAGGCCGATGACAGTGCTGCCGGAATCGATAAGTACTTGGTAAGGTTCGTTATTAACTATGCCATTGTAGAAATTTAATTTTCCTCTGGAGGAAGTTACTGCATTGGCATTTTCACATACATATGGTATTTCATGTCCACATAATAAGGTGGTATCATTGTGAAATTTTTTACATGTCTAAAACTTATAATTTAATATATCAATTGCTGCAAGAGCATTGTCTTCTATCATTGGATCTTCTCCACACTCACTTTCACTCTCAGAAGATGAGTCGACTAGTGCTGCATTTACACTCTTTTATCTCTGGCGACCAAGAAATTTAGCGGAATAGCGTCCCAGACTTGTGCAAAAAACAAACAAACAACACTTTACTGCTCGTTTGTAATCGTTTCTCTTGGTCTGTTGCTTCTTAACCATCATATCTAAGTGAGCTGGATACCCTGGGTTCGGTTTATACATTTGAAATTGGTGATTTTACAGTTTACAATATGGACATTGAGGTAAATTTGACTTCTGTTTATCTCTATACCTAAATGGTTTTGTTCGTTTGAAGTTTGCTGCAGCTACTATGTTGTTTTCGTTGTTGTTTAAAGTAAAAATGTCCCTGTTAGATGTGAAATAAGCGGATCCCTTCCGTTCTAACTGTTCAATTGATTCAACATCAGATTGTTGCAAACATTTAGCAAATGGGATTGGGATATATGATATAATCTTTTATAATATCATTAAATCTCTAAGTTTCTCAAAGCTCTTATTCACTTTTGCAGCATCCATCCACTTATTATAATATCTTGAACCTGAGATACATTATCAATGAACGTTTGGTTAGCTTGAGGCTTTAATATTGAGAACTGAACCTGATACCCTGGGGCATCTAACAAGAAATGTTGCATAGTTATTTGATGGATATAAACGTAGTCTTTCCAAAGCTATTTTGGAATAGATTCAATGACTTTCAAAGGCTCTGATGACAGATTTCGCATATAGATCATGGTCCAATGTTCTTTTGAGATTTCTTGATATTGCATTTGAAACTCAAAGTTCTCTGACCATGCTGAAATAGAGTCTCCTTGACAGAAGGGTTTGACAATGCCTTTATATTTCTAAAATTTATTCTCCTCTTCTTTACTTTTCAATTTGCTAGTTGCAATATGCACCAGTGACTCCACTTCCAATTCTTTCATCTTTAACTGTGTCTGAGACTCAATTTCTGCTAATTATTTCTTATTTACCCGTTCTTGTGCTCTTTCTTCCCTTTCTGCGGCAGCTATTCTATCAGTATTTCTTTATATTCTTTCTTTGCCCATTCTTCTAATTTGTCCCCGCTATATCCTAAATCTTTTCCTGCTTCAATGCACTTTTTCAATTATGACATTTTCTCAATTTTTTCAATACAATTCCAATGTACAGTAATGAGTACAACGTACAAAAAATGAGTAAATGGCAATAATTTATATTGTTACATACAGCTAAGAAAAACAAACTAGAGTGCTGCTTTAATTAGCAATATCAATAGTTGGGTACGTATCTGGCTTTGGTGAAATTCTTTCCAGTGCCACACTTGGACCGCTTTCTGATCGGGATGTTACACTTTCTGGGAACTTGATATTTATTTTAAGTTATACATCATTTCTGTTATTGGAAAAGCAACAATTAGTATCATACAAAAATTATGTCTGTCAATGTCACAATTCTTAGAGGAAAGACATATTTTACGGTATTTATTTGTTCATTTTATCCGGTCGTATTGTTTTCTGTCTAATGTCTATAACTGTCGTCGTTTAGCTATGTACCAGTCTTCTTTAGCAACAGCGTAACAATTACTCAAATATTAACACTAAAGCATTTTAGCGTCAAACTTATTGAGAACCATTATTTTATCATTGTAAATTTACTAACGTCAATAGCGTTAAGCAAAATTATCGCTCCATCTGAACTTTCACACTGAACTTTCAATTGCACTCGACTTTTAGCGCTTTCGTCCTCAACCTGAACTATCTGACCTTATTAGCAGAGCTGTGGGTTTTAATCGTCAGATTAGAACTTCTGCCACCATCTGTACTTTACTTAACTAGAGCTGTGAGTTTCAATCATAAGATTGACACATTCTGACACCATCTGAACTTGCCTGTCAATGTCTCATACACACACAAGCATTCTTAGTTCCATCACATGCATTCAGGAATATTTAACATTGCATGTGGAATCAAATATTTATTTACAGAACTTCATATCGTTAAGATTCGCACATAGGGCGGTTAATTCAATACATCATCTTTATAAAAGAACTGCTATTTAATACACGGTCGTAACACTCAGGCAATCACAAAACCCTGCACTCAATACTCACTATCTTTAACATGGCAACGCTAGCTTGCACTCCCGGAAAGTCCATGCACTCGCTTCCCGAACACATGCGTCTTTCCCCTAAAACGTCCAGTCCAAGTCTGAGTCAGAGTCACCCCCACGCTGACCGGTTGGTCACGTGGTACTGGACCCCGTATGTCTCGGGACAGTCAAGCTGTCTCAACCGTCACGTTTTACTGCTGTCCGTTTGTGTTGTGTCGGGTCCTTCAGTGTAAGGCTGTCCGGTCAATCCAGGTCGGAGTACCGCAGACTTGTGTCCCCTTTTATAGCTGGGTCTTGTATTGTCTAAGTCCTGTCTATGACATCTCTGTGTCCCTGCCTATGTCCTGTCTCTGATATCTCTATCGTCATGTAGGTGTCATGTCGACGACATCTCTGCAGCCCTGCCTATTTCCTGTCTCTAATATCTCCCTTGTCCTCTATATGCCCTGTCTATATTCCCCAACACGCTGGCAATGTATAATAACTAAAGACAGACTCCCCCGTTGGTTTTTCCACCTTGGCGTGGTGGGGGAGCTTGAAATTGTCAATGACCCTGAGAGCAATGTCGGCGGTAGCTTAGCTACCAGCAAGGCCTCCTAATCTGGACAGGTCAACAGGTAGAGAACAGACAAAGAGAAACACCATGGTCCTCCAGGTTGGGGGTTGAAGCGTGGGGTTAACATCCCCACCTTTATAAAAACTATTTTGTTACGAAACCGATACATGAGCCTCAAATTCGGACTGACTTATTTGGACAACGACCTTGGAACGTTAAAGGACTTTTGAGATTTGGAACATGGAAAATGCGCGGACACTATATGGAGCTGGTTGAATATAAAATGGATATACCAGCAATTCAAGAAATAAGGTGGCCAGGAGAGGGAACTTTAGAGGAAAATGGAATGATTGTAATATATTGAGGAAAACCCCAAAATAAACATGAATTAGGAACAGGATATGTCATCAAAAAAGACTTACTGGGGAACGTTCTGAACTTTAAAGCTGTTAATGACATGATTAGTAAATTAAAAATAAAAGGTAAATGGAAAAATATAACGATGATTAATGTACACGCACCTACTGAAGAGAAAGAAGATGATATAAAGAAGACGTTTATAATGATCTGGAAGATGTCATAGAAGAAACCCCCAAATAGGACATTCTAATTGTGCTGGGAGACTTCAATGCAAAAATATATAGAGAGCAAACTCATAAAATAGTTGCCGGTATGGAAAGCCTACATACAACTTCACATGATAATGGCTGGAGAGTCGTCAACCTAGCAGAAGCCATAGGATTGCAGATCAGCAGTACCAGACTGCAAAGAAAGGATATACATAAAGTAACTTGGAAATCATGTGACAAGAGAACCTATAATCAAATAGATCACATTTTAATTAACAACACAAAAGCATCAAACATACAACAAGTTAGAAGCTATAGAGGAGCTGAGTGCCACAGCGACCACTTCCTCGTTGGGGCAACATTTAAAATAAAACTTAAGATAACTTTTTATGCTAAACTACCAAGATTACACCCAGCATATGACAGAGAAATACTACAAGAAATTACAGTCAAAGAGAAATTTGCAGATTAAATTCTTCTTCTTCTTCTTCTTCTTCTTTCTTCTTCTTCTTCTTCTTCTTCTTCTTCTTCTTCTTCTTCTTCTTCTTCTTCTTCTTCTTCTTCTTCTTCTTCTTCTTCTTCTTCTTCTTCTTCTTCTTCTTCTTCTTCTTCTTCTTCTTCTTCTTCTTCTTCTTCTTCTTCTTCTTCTTCTTCTTCTTCTTCTTCTTCTTCTTCTTCTTCTTCTTCTTCTTCTTCTTCTTCTTCTTCTTCTTCTTCTTCTTCTTCTTCTTCTTCTTCTTCTTCTTCTTCTTCTTCTTCTTCTTCTTCTTCTTCTTCTTCTTCTTCTTCTTCTTCTTCTTCTTCTTCTTCTTCTTCTTCTTCTTCTTCTTCTTCTTCTTCTTCTTCTTCTTCTTCTTCTTCTACTTTCGTTAGCTTGAAATATGTCTATAACTGCAATGTTGTCTCTTGTATGAATCTAACAGTCTTTTTAGTTCACTCAGCGGTGCAGATTAAATAAAATGTAAAATTGAAATTCTATAAAACCCGTTGGAGATAGCGTTGAATAAATTTGGTTGATCATCAAGAATACAATTCAATCTACCGCAGAAAAATGTCTCGGTGTGTTAACCACACATAGAAAGAACAGATGGTTCAATAAAAAATGTGAAGAAGCAGTCATTAGGAAAAATAATGCAAGACACTTATGGTTAAATTGCATCAACAACATCCAAAATGAAAAGCAATATAAAACTGAATGTAAAGAGGCAACAAAAATAGATCGGCAGCAGAAGCGAGAATATATGAGCAGTATAATCAAAGATATGGAAACTAATCACCAGAAAAACTAATCCATAAAGTTTTTTTTTTAAAGAACTGAAGTCAATGAAACGAGGGCACCAACAAAACACATATGGTTTAAAAGACAATAATGGGAATATGATAAATACCAATGAGGAAATGTGTAACACATGGAAAGAAAACGTTGTTGAATTACTAAATTGTGAAGCTCCAAGTAACACTTTTCCACCGGAAAAGCTTCTAACGTATGAACCACAAATTGAAGAACCTGGTTTTGAAGAAATCCAATATGTAATAACATGACTTAAAAACAATAAGGCAACTGGGGCTGATGGAATTGCTGCTGAATTTATAAAGGCAAGTGGCCATGCATTACATCTAAAGCTATACGAACTAATAATAAAAATATGAAAGACAGAAGAACTACCCCATGACAGGAAAGAGACATTATTGATACCTATCTTTAAGAAAGGAGACAAGTCCCAATGTGAAAATTATAGAGGGATATCACTACTGTCCACAAGCTATAAGATACTATCGGCGGTATTACTAAATAAGTTAAAACCATATTCAGAAGACATATTAGGAAACTACCTGACGGGTTTTAGACAAAACAGACCAACAATTGGTAAGATATTTATCTTACGACAAATAGCCGAGAAAACTTCGGAATATAAAACAGATCTCTATAACATTTTTGTGGATTTTAAAAAGGCTTATGATTGTGCCCATAGAAATAGTATATGGAATTATATGCAGGAATTTGGAATACCAAGGAAGTTAATCAACATGACCAGACTATGCATGGAAGATACTTATAGTATAGTAATATATAAAGGCAGGAAATCAGACCCCTTCCAAATAACATCTGGCTTGAAACAGGGTGATGCACTATCGCCGCTCCTTTTCAATCTGGCTCTAGAGAAAGTTGTAAGGAAGATAAATGAGGGATGTGCTATTGGAGGAACATCCAGACTGCTTGGTTATGCAGATGATATAGATATTATGGGGGAAAATTAACAAAAGACATCATAAATATTGACTCACTTAAAGGGAAATGCTCAACAAATGAGGCTGGTTATCAACCAAGATAAGACAGTATATATGGTAATTTCAAGAGAAGGAACGGCTAAAAACTCTGGCCACATACAAATATATAATATGACCATGAAAAGAATGGAAACATACAAATACCTGGGTACAATCTTCAACTGCTCCAACATAATAAGAGAAGAAATACAAGCTAGAATCAACTAAGGAAATAAGATATACTATGCACTACAACATCTGCTAAAATCAAATGCGCTAACTCGTAATACCAAGATCACAATATACAAAATTCTGATCAGACCAGTTGTGCTGTATGGCTCTGGAACCTGGAGTGCAACTAAAGGAGACGAAGCCTGGTTACAAAACTTTGAGAACAAAGTCATTAGACGCATCTTTGGGCCCAATAGGGATACACAATGTGGAGAGTAGAACAGAAGAAGCAACAAGGACATTTATGATATGTTTAAGTCCCCGCTAATCACTTGTATCATGAAGGCTAATAGACTGCAATGGCTGGGGCATATAGAACGAATGGAAGATAATAGGGAAACAAAACTCGCTTAAACTCAGGAAATAAATGACCGTAGATCCCGAGGTAGACCAAGAAGAGGGTGGAGAGATAATATACATACAGACCTACAAGCACTTGGAATCATCGACTTGCAAGAGAAGGTCATCCAGAGAGACGAATGGAGACGGCATGTATCTGCAGCAAAGAATCTCAATCTAGAAGAAGAGACAGAAGTTGAATGTAGAATAGCTAAATGAATATATTAAATGTGTGTTTCTTTCCTCTCGTGCCTAAGGTGTCACATAGGGCAGAAATCGTGGCTCTCCATGTTTGTGCGAAGCGTCAAACATTTGGAGCCAGAAATCTGATTCTGTAACAGCTGCGAGTTTTATGATGGCGGATTGTCAAGCCGCCGATCAACCGTCTTTAGTCAAGCTAGAAGAAAACACGTCCCGCCGTCTTGACCCAAGCCGGAAACTCTGTAATCCCTCCGATCGTAGCATCGCACCATTGGTTTATCAGCCATACACGTGATTAAGAATATCGTCGCACATCAGGGCGGGATTCTGACTTAGAGGCGATCAGCCATAATCCCTCAGATGGTAGCCTCGCATCATTGGCTTATCAGCCAAGCACGTGAACCAAATGTCTGAACCTGCGGTTCTTCTCGTACTGAGCAGGATTACAGTAGCAACAACCTGTCATCAGTAGGGTAAATCCCGTATTGTCATTTTTCGACGAAGGGCTGATCATGTCTGTTTTTGAGTCTGCTATGGCTATCCTGACTTAAATGTAGAACTCATGAATAAAGAAGTTAAATTAAAATTGCCGAAGAAAGAAGTTTAATGTAGAATAGCTGAAGAAAGAAGTTAAATGTTGTGCACTGAGACCTATGAACGCATGAGGGAAACCGATTTTCTCACGCTAACACAATACTGCCATTTATCAAGCAAACGCTAGACACACACAACATCATTAATTGCGGGAAATGTATCCAGTCCCACCCAACTACTCACCGGCCATCTTCTTCCTTGACCACATTTATTGATTTTATACTCCACAACAATGACCAGCTTTGAACTCGAGTGTAATCCATAACGATAGATGGCCATGTATGTTGTCGCTAAAACTGACTTGCTTCGATATAACAGTTTAATGATATTGTTTACACACTAAATCATGAATAAACCACGCCCAAACAAAACAAAATCGATTGTTCATCCAATATTTGCCCCTGGCCCCTTATTTATTGATTTTTGTGTAGTCGGTTTGTAACGTCATCGATACGTCAGTAGAGTCAGATCACTGATCTTACATAAGGAAAACGCCTATCGTTTTTAGTGTTGCGGATATGCAAATCCGACCCGAAAGGTACATACCTTACTACTCACGTTTGGGAATGTACCAGGTGTTGGAATTCAAGTTGTTGACTCAATCAAACCGATACATAGAGATAAGCAGCAAGAGTAGATAAGCAGAACATCAAAATTATATGAACAATATAAGCAACTGGAATAAATTATTTTTGTTGGAGATCAAGAGACTTGCAGAAACGTGATCGCCTATGCCGGTTATTTAATATAATGGAGAAGATGGTGTTGGTGATGATGATGATGGTGATGATGATGATGATGATGATGATGATGATGATGATGATGATGATGATGATGATGATGATGATGATGATAATGATGATGATGATGATGATGATGATGATGATGATGATGATGATGATGATGATGATGATGATGATGATGATGATGATGATGATGATGATGATGATGTAGTATAAAAGCATACTAACGTACATAGTTTAAGCACATTTTCGACGGTGTCTTCTGATGTGTTGGTACATACAAAACGACTGCAGACATCGATATAGTTTTCGTAGCCCACAGGTTTACATTTTCCCCCAACCAGGCATTCTGGGAGGCAGAAATTCTGCTGAATCAGCTGAGTGTTTTTAGTCAGTAATCATCATCATCATCATCACGTGCCAATAACATTATTGTATGGTAAAGACATGTTATCATTGGCACCTTGCCGTCTTGACAGACGATAGCTTGTGCATAATAACTTTTACCCATGGCGGTAGCGAATGTGACTGAAAGTCCAATTCGCGCTGTAGATGTTCATTCACAGTGAGTGCATGTGAACACGTGGTCATTTCCACCATCATGCACCATTTTACGTCTCACACGCTCGGTGTGTGACTTACCTTCAATAATTTTCTCCCTTGTCTATATCCCATTTCTGATATTTGCCCTCCATACAATACTTTCAGCGGCAAATTGTTCCCAATGTGCATTATCAATGCCTGTATCAGTCATGTCCCGCTTACACACATCTTTGTAACATAGTAGAGGCCGACCCTGAGATCTCTTACCCATTTGTAGTACACCAAGTAAGATGTCCTTTGGTATTCTACAATCATCCATCCTTTTAACATATCCTATCCATCTAAGTCTGCGAAGACTGAGTCATACAGTCACACAACCGGATTTTTCCAATACTTCAGGATTTTTGATTTTGTCTTGACACTTAATACCAAGAATTCTTCGCAGACACCGCATATGCAAGCTATTTAAACGTTTCTCTTGGTGTGAGTAAGTTGTCCAGGTTTCACTGTCATTAAGAAGAGTACTAAGGACACAGGCCTGATAGACAAAGACTTTTGTTTTGGCAGTAAGCTTCCTGTTCTCCCACACTCTTTTTCTTAACATGTTCATTGGTGTTGATAATTTGCTATTCACAACTGATCCTATATATGTAAAATTGTCTACCATCTCTAGTTCGACGTCTTAAATAAAGATTGATGGTACCCCATGCGTACCTTGTGACATAATCTGTGTCTTCTTTTTGCTAATTGTTAAACCAAATTCAGAACAAGCATTGGAGAATGCAGATAGTAAACATTGTAGTTCTTCCCCAGAGTGGATCGTAACTGCAGCATCATCTGCAAATAGCAACTCTCTGATCAGAACCCTCCTAATATTGGTCTTGGCCTTCAATCTTTGAGCATTGTAGAGGCCGCCATCTGAGCGTGAGTGAATGTATATACCGTCATCCTGATCACGAAAGGCATATTTCAGTAGAAGTGAAAAGTATATTCCAAAAGTATAAAGTACAATCGATATGATATCGATATGAAAAGTATATTCCAAAGAGGGTGGGTGCTAGTACACAACTTTGCTTAACCCCACTCTTGTTTTTCCCCCTATGTAAATGTAACATGCGCATTTGATGAATGAAAGATGAGTGATCGAAAGGGTCGAATGTAAGACGGGCCTGCGTGCCCAATTTGTTACCCTTTTAAAATAAAGTTTGTTCGTTCGTTTTTGTTCGTTCTTGATTTTAAACTCTTCAGAAGTTGCACCATCAAACTTGATTATACACTTAATGCCTGTGTGGAACGATTCCACATTGGACAAAAGAGTTGGTGATCAGCCAATCTTCTTTAGTGGCTTGAACAGACCCTCACGACTGACCAAATCAAATGCCTTTGTGAGGTCGATGAAGGAAATAAACAGTGGTTGATTCTGTTCCAGGCATTTTTCTTGCATTTGTCGCAACGAGAATATCATATCGATGGTAGACCGGTTCTGTCGAAAGCCAGACTGTGATTCGGGGTAGACTTGATCTCCTAGGACTTTATGTGTTTTATTTTTAAGTATTGAGCAGTTTCCTGATATGGGTCGGTGTGATATAATTCTCACCACCGTCAAAGCTCGATAAATATTTCCTAAACTACAAACTCAATTTACGACAACACGAACTAACAGCGACATTACGCGGAAGACAAGATGAAAGAAGGCTCTGGATTGGCTGTGACGACATATGCGCCTGCAGGACAGAAATTAAATAAATACAGCATGCTTGCGGAAAAGCGATCTGTTTACATTAATCACGCTCGGGACATTAGAAGATTCGATGCATCTCATGGGGTGATCGCTTCTTCCAAAACAGCTAAAACAATATAAATTATTCTTGATAAGGAGGATATCATCAGCCTACATCTCCGAAATCTGTTGCCGAAGTGTCTTGAAACATTCAATCAATATGAAGGTAGAGGATATGTATAGCTAGACCCAGAACTGACTTTGTAAATGTAGCACATTGTTGAGTGAAGCAACTTGATAAAGTGAAGCACCTCATTCGAGTGATGTCCTTGATAGAGTAGTGCAGAAAGCTATTTACCTGCAAGGTTTTCTTCTACCCATGAAGAACAGGTAACATAGATAACTTATTCTTGAACCTGAAAAGGCAATGTCTAGAGCCAATATTCTGATCAGACATGTACCAGATCAACACTAAGAATAAATAACCTAAATATAGTCATTGCACGAGTGTCACAGGGATCCACAAACCTGGACGTGGAAAAACTGGAGTTACAGAGTTTTGTTTTTTTCCAGATTACTCACATGCCAGTACATGTTATTGAATGACATATGTAGATATCTGGTGATATAAATAGTATATTTGGCACATCAATGATGTACATTTATTGATATATATATATATATATATATATATATATATATATATATATATATATATGTATATGACCTTATTGTAATGAATGGGATTGTATTGTTATAAATGTAAGATTCAGTTTATGTTTATTAAATCAAATAAATGAGCTCATGACATCTATTGAGTGTTTTTCTTGTCGTAATAATTTTTTTTTTTAATTAACAACCCTAGATTAATAATTATATAGTTGGAAGAGAAGAGGCAAGAATTTTTAATTGGTTAAAAAAAAAATTTCATTGGTTTCCTGGAGGTAGTACAGGGTTCTCCAAAACTCTATTTATGGTCTCAAGATTGAGCCAGTAACAGCTAAATGAATTATAACCGGCAGGATCACATTGAGAAAAAGGGACGTAGTATCCTTTATCTCTTTGGGGTTGACCCAACAACCATACATCCGACAAGTGGGGACTAGAAGTCCGGGGATTTCTTTAATCAGAACGTAGGATAGAGCAGGTTGGAATAGTAACATTCACCTAGTCAGAAGTTACCATATCATTAGATATAGGACAACTTAGGCAAATCAAGTTAACTAGACATTTGTTATTTGCTTAAAGTCTGTTCTCCGGGTATACAACCTTTAGAGAAGACAAGAAAAAGTAAGAATTGCAGAAATAGCCAGACTGAAGAACCATTTCATGGAGGCAGGCAAGCAATGCGACCAAACAGGTAAGGAGTTAGCTCAGTGTGTTAGCGAAGAGATCGGGAAACATGAACAGCTACAAGCTGAGAAGGAAAATGTGGAAAACGGCTACAATCTGAGAGGGAAATGGATGTAAGGAGACTACAAGTCGACTTAGAAAATAAGAAGAAGGATAGACAAGCAAACATAGAACTAGAAGAATGAAGGCAACAAAATGAACTAGAAATTAGGAGGAGGCTGGACCATGAAACAGAGGTACGACGAAGGGAAAACATGAACCAACATAGCCCCTCAACAGATAAAAGTTAATCTTCAGCTGAACACCAGGTGAAGCAGCTTCAGTTCAAGTGAATGTCATGTCGTTCCCACTGGATCCCTTCAACGAATAAGCAAACATAATCAAAAATTACTTATCTAGATTCGAGTGGAAGTGCGTAATGTGCGGATTGGAGGAGACTAAATGGGCAGTTAAATTGTCGCAGGGACTTCGCGGAATCGCCTACGAAGTATTTTCTAGGATTCGACAGGAGGAGTTATGCAATTATGACATACTGAAGAAAGCCTTATTATCCAGAATTGAAATAGATGGAGAGAACTACATGAAACAGTTCAGGACTGCTCAGAAGAAAGCCAGACAGAACATTTCTCAATATGTAGAATGATTGAAATCCTACCTAAACAAATGGAATACCATGTCTAGATGTGAGGAAACGTATCAAAATCTATTAGAAATTTTTCTAGTAGATAAAATTAAAGAGAAAATGTCTCAGATATGAGAGCATTTCTAACACACAATGGAACTGAGAGATTGGAGTCTATCGTTATTTTAGTGGAGAGATATGAAAATTCGCAGAAAGTGGCAGGAGGTAATCAACGAATTACCAACAAACTTCCTTGCAAATTCCCCCAGAACACCAAAGATAAGGGAGCACCGAAATCCAGCAAACCAAATGGAACTAATGGATCAAATAAGACCACTACAACTCAGAACCAGCAGGTAAAATGGGAAAAAAGGTCTGTTGCAGCCGTTGTAAAACTCATACTCATTACAAAAAGGATTGCAGAAAGAAACCTAAACCTCTTACAACAGCCTAAATTGTCAAACCTAAAGCGAAGAGGGTGAACCGGAAGGATCGTTATATCCAAGGGAAGCATCAGAACACCAACTCAAAACTGCCAGCCATAGAATCTGTCAACCTGAACGGATGGAACGTACAATGGCTCTATGATACAGGTTTAAATATCGACGCAATTGTATAAGCCTCACTGGTAAACCAAGAGCAAGATGCAAATGAATCCGTCGAAATACGGCGATTTCTGAAAAGTTCAGTGCCTATGACACTACCTGTGGCCAAGGTCAGCATAACTTCACGCTATGTTACGGGAGAAATCAGAGCAGTGGTCATGGAAGATTCAATCTACGCTGTTATGTTAGGATGTAGCTATGTTTTCTTAGGAGAACCAGTGCAGCCGATGATAGCATCAGTGGTGACTACACGCCAACAGGCTAAGACAACTCCAACTCCAACGACACCAGCAAATATTCAACCAGAGGATTTAAAACAAGCCCACGCAACAGATAGTTCACTTGGAACTTGCTTTCGTAAGCTGTCAAAATCGCATACACCTCCCAGGAAATGTGATGTCTACATAAAGAAAGGAATTCTTCATCGGATTGCGGAAAAGTTAGGACAGGAATACTCACAACACGTTGTAACAACTACTCACACACACACTAATACTGTAGATGGGACATAGCATTCCGTTCAGCGTACATATGGGAATCAACGCAAAGACGCAACGAATCGCAATCCACTACTACTGGCCGGGAATGAACACGGACATCCAGCATATGTCAAATCATGCGCCGAATGTCAGAGTAGCCCCAAAGCACTGGACACCACCAGCGACATTAGGGGATAATGTCCACCAATGGCATACAATTCGAGAAAGTAGCTGTGGACATAGTAGGACCTCTCACCCAGACAAAGAGAAGAAATCAATTTATAATAACACTCGTGGACACATGCTCGTTGTGGGCGGAAGGTGTGCCGATACCATCGAGTGATTCAAAGCATGTACTAGAAGAACTACTTGATATATTTACCAGATTATGATTTCCAATCCGCATCCTGACTGACAACGGATCGCAGTTCAGAGGAAAGCTATTGGAGGAAGTCTTCAGACTGTTCCAGTCTAGGCAGATACGTACTTCTCTATATCACCCTACTTCAAACGGATATGTGAAAAGATTTAATGGGACCCTTATAACCATCTTGGAGAAACTAGCTCAAGAAAACCAGAGGCGTGGTATACACACATTCCGGCAGCCCTTTTTCGTAACGAGAAGTACCACAACAATCTTCGGGAATAGTGCCAGAATCATTCTTGTTCGGTCTTGCAATAAGGGACCATTGGAAGCTTTACTTCTTACATGGACTGAGGATTCAGTTAATGAGTCTGTTGTGACTGCATCTGCATATTTGGGAAAGTTAAAACGACGACTTCAACTTGGATGGAAATTAGCCGCAACCAATCTACGACAAGCACAACGTAGAATGGCCAAACATTTCAACAAGAAAGCAAAAGGTACAGAGTTAGAGGTGGGAGAAAAGGTGCTATTACTTCTTACCATGACTCATAACAAGTTGAAGATCGGTTAGAAAGGAGATTATGTAGTAAAGAAGAAAATTTCCCGAACAAACTACAAGATCTGTATAAAGAGGAAATAGAAAATCTTTCATCTCAACTGTTACGAAAGTATAACGAGAGACCTGCCACCGAGACAACATATTTGATAGCAATGGCCGTAGCAACAGAAGTTGAACATGAAACTTCAATGGGAGTTGAGAATCCTTTGCATTTCAATGAGACTTAGCGAGATGTGGACATTAGCCCAACACTAACGACGGATCAGCAGCAGATTCGAGAGTGCTTAGAGAATTACGCAGATATACTAACAGACGAGCCAGGACTGGCTGATCTAGTAGAATTCGACATGAAGTTGAAGGATCCAACACCTGTAAGAGTAAAAACCTACCCTGTTCCATACGCCAAAGCCAAATCTCTCAATGATGAAATTCAACAACTGATTTCAGCTGGGATAATATCACCTTCTGAATCTCCTTATATACAAGTGTATTTCTATTGAAAAAACCCAGTGTTGAACATAGATTATGCATTGATTATAGGCAGCTGAACGCTGTAACAGAGTTTTAACCGAACCACTGTCAGAACAGAATACACATTTCACCAGCCTCAATAGAGCCAAATACTTCCAAACATAGATCTCAGAAAAGGATATTTTCAAATCCCAGTGAAAAAGGAAATACGACCATTGTTAGCCTTCAGCACTCCTAATGGACACTACGAATGCAATGTTTTTCCTTTCGGATTAAGTAATGCGTCTAGTGTCTTCACTTGTATGATGCAGACATTATTAGGACCATTGGAAAATCCACGTCTTAGCAACTTCATGGATGACATCCTGATTGCTACAGAAACTTTCGTGGAACATCTTGAGACATTGAAGATACTGCTCAACCGCCTGAAAGAAGTGGGGTTGACAGCAAATACAAAGAAGTGCCAGATTGGGTTCCGGCAATTTGATTATTTTTGGGGGGACACAAAATATCTCAAGGTAAAATGCATCCTCATGATGGTAATGTGGTGAAATTAAGGAATGCACAGCGACCCGGAATCAGAAAGGATGTTCGATATTTTGTATCTCTCTGCGGAATTTACCAAAAATATATCCTGAACTTCAATTCACCTGCATCTCCGTTGACAAATCTCACTCGAAAGGAGGAAGCAGAGAATGTCGTCTGGTCTGCTGACTGCGAAAGAGCATACGCAGAGTTAAAGAAAACTTTGAACAGCTAAACTATTTCTTCACTGGCCAGATCTTACACGTCCATGGATACTTAGGACGGACGAAGGAACATAGGAATTGGTGCCAACTTATTGCAAGGAATGGATGAGGATCAATCAATACTTTCTCCAGTTGCTTATGCGAGTAGAAATTTGAAGTCAGCGGAACACAATTATTCTACAACCCAAAAGGAATGTTTAGCCTTATTTTTGGCAGTAGAGAAGTTCCAGGCGTACCTGTATGGGACACATTTCACAATACAGTGCGATCATCAAACTCTTACGTTCCTGGCAGCATCCAGAAACTTAAACGCTCGACTTATGAGATGGTCGTTACTCCTAAAACCGTATTTATTACAAGTAGAACATGTCCCATGGAGAATTGATGTAGGAGCAGACTTTCTCAGCATACAACCGATCGACCATTCTGTACAAGAATCACAAGAAGAAGAACAGAATGGGAGTAGAATGGATTAGAAGAAAATCAGCTTGTTACAGTTGCTCGAAGCTACAGTTTTCCAAGCAAAAACTATCTGAGATGGGAACCCTGTGATATAAATCTCATCATCGTCAAAAGCACGATTAATATTTCCTCCACTACAAACTTAATTTTACGACAACACGAACCAACAACGACATTGCGTAGAAGACAAGATGAAAGAAGGCTTTTGTATGGCTGCATCGACACAAGTGCCAGCAGGACGGTACTGAAATAAATACAGCATGCTGGTGGAAAAGAGTTCTGTTTACATCATTCACGCACGGGACAGGAGAAGATCCGATGCATCTCAGGGGATGATAGCTTCATCCAAAACAGCTAAAACAAGATAACTTATTCTTGAAATGGAGGAAAGCATCAGCCTACATCGCTGAAACCTGTTGCCGAAGTGTCAATCAATATGAAGGTAGTGGCTAGGTACAGCTAAATCCAGAACATACTTTGTGAATGTAGCACCTTGTTGAGTGAGCACCTTGTTGAGTGAAGCACCCTGATAGAGTTAAGCACCTAATTCTTGTGATGCCATTGATAGAGTAGTGCAGAAAGCTATTCACCTGCAAGATTTTCCTCTATCCATGAAGGAAAGGTAACAAAGAGAACTGATCCTTGAACCTGAAAGGGGATTGTAAAGCCAATATTCTACTCAAACCTGGACCAGATCAACACTAAGAATACATAACATAAATATAGTCATTGTACGAGAGCCAAGGGTTCCACAAACTTTGACGTGGAAAAACCGGAGAGTATATTTTTTCAGATTACTCACAAAACAGTACCTTTAATTGAACGATAATGTAAATATCTGGTGATATAAATATTATATTTGGCACATCAGTGATGTACAGTTATAGATATATGTATATGACCTTGTTTTAGAGAATGGAATTGTATTTTTGAATGTCAGGTTCAATACCGAGTTTATGTTTATTAAATCATAGAAATGGGGTCATGGCATCTATTGAGTTTTTTTCTTGCCGTAGTAAAATTGTATTCATTAACACCCCTAGATTTATAATTATTTAGTTGAGAGAGAAGAGGCAAGGAACCACCAAAAGGATATTTTGAGTAGTTTGAGAAAACTTTTCATTGGTTTCCTGAAGGTAGTTCTTGATTCTCCAAAACTCTATTTATGGTCTCAAAATTGAGTAAGTAACAGAGAAATTAATTATAGCAGGCAGGATCACTTTGAGAAAGAGGAACTTAGTATCCTTTTTCTCTTTGGGGTTGACCCAACAACCGTGCATCCGACAGTCGGTGATGTGATATCACCATCACATTGTGTAGGGCTGAGAACAAGGAGCAATAGGTGACCAGTTGTTCCCTCACTTTGACCATCACACTGTATAGGGTTGAGACTAAGCAGAAATAAGTGGCCAATCGTTCCTTAACTTTGACCATCACATTGTTTAGGGCTGAGAACAAGGGGGCATAGGTGTCCTTTTGTACCCTCACTTTGACCATCACATTGTGTAGTGTTGAGAACAATGAGCAATAAGTCGCCATTTTTTCCCTCATTTTTACCAACACATTGTGTGGAGTTGAGAACAAGGGGCAATAGGTGGTCAGTTATTCCCTCAATTTGATCATCACATTGTGTAGTGTTGAGAACAATCAGATATAGGCGGCCACTTGTTCCATAACTTTGACCATCAAATTGTATAGGGTTGAATACAAGTAGCAATAAGTCGCCAGTTGTTCCCTCACTTTTACCATCACATTGTGTAGGGCTGAGAAAAATTAGCAATAGGTGCCTCGTTGTTCCCTTATTTTCACCATAACTTTGTATAGGGCTGAGAGCAAGGAGCAATAGGTGACTAATTGTTCCGTCACTTTGACCATGGCATGGTGTAGTGCTGAGAACAAGGAAGGATATGTGGCCAGTGGTTCCCTCCCTTTGACCATCACATTGTGTAACTCTCTAAGCAGATAGAAACGATGGAAAGGATACAAAACGAAGCTATGCGCATTATTCTTGGAAGTACAAGAGATACAGCATGCAGGACATCTTGATTTTCCAACCATTGAAGACAGACTACAAATTTGCAGAACATGTGCCTACCTCAGATTTAACGCAAACACACAACATCCAATGCATAGTGACATTAGGAAGGTGAAGGGCAGCAGGTTAAAAAGAGGACGGTCGTGGATGGGTCAAGCCGAAGACATTTTTCAGCAGGTGTGTTCACTGGAGGACTTAGAACCTGGCGAGGAGTGAGTACAAGTGCCAAGTTGCATCCAACTAGACAGAAAATGTAGACAAGAAAATCCGGCAGCTGTGGAGGCGGGAGTACAGGCGTTGATTTTCGATAATTCGTTAACGGTGATGCTGTCATTTACACAGATGAGTCGGTCGTCCGACATGTGAGAAGCTAATGGGCCTTTACGGCTCAGGCCGGAGGGAGAATTGTGAAGGAGGATTGGGGTGCTTTTGTTGAGACCACAAGTAGCCTATCTATGGAAGTCATGGCAGTAAGTAACGCAATAATATGGCTCGAGACACAGACATTCACTAGGGCATGTGTCCTTAGCGATTCAATGAACATGATCAAGAGGAAATAGACGGGGTCGACCTGAAGAGAGTGGTTGCTGTCTCTGGAGCGGTCTCGTCTGATAAAGATTAGTTTCATCTTCGTGCCAGGGCATGTG
The DNA here is from genome assembly GCA_963921405.1 of Cepaea hortensis. NCBI lineage: Eukaryota > Metazoa > Mollusca > Gastropoda > Stylommatophora > Helicidae > Cepaea > Cepaea hortensis. Next base: position 78,781,974 of record OY992888.1, on the reverse strand, counting down.
GGAGTACAAGGAAATGAGCGGACTGACAAGCTTGCAGGTAAGGCTACTGTGGAAGGTGGACGAGCCATGGACCAGGCTGACATTATAAATGCTCTACGATCAGTAAGACTTTTGGGAGAACCAAGTGATGACTGTGAATCTACAACTATGTTCATACTGCGAGAACAGCAAATTAAAAGAGGGGTGGCCAAACAAGAACACTACGCAGGAAGCCAAAGAAGATTGATAAACCAACACAGAACTGGCGTCGTTAGCTGCTACACGCTGCGGGATTTGCTGAGGAGGGGATCCGAGCACTTATGGACTGAATGGTTCGATGTGCAATGAGGATGATCTGTCGACTAACTAACTAACTAAAATTGTGTAGGGCTGAGAACAAGGAGCAATAGGTCGCAAGTTATTCCCTCATTTTGACCATAACATTATGTAGCGCTGAGAACAATCAGGAATTGGTGGCCAGTTGTTCAGTAACTGTGACCATCGAATTGTGTAGGGTTGAATTCAGGAGCAATAGGTCGCCAGTTGTTCCCTCACTTTGACCATCACATTATGTAGGGCTAAGATCAAGGAGCAATAGGTGTACATATGTTCCCTCACTTTGACTATCACATGTTGTAGAGTTGAGAACAAAGAGAAATAGCTGGCCAGTTGTTCCGTCACTTCAGACGTTGGATAGGCAAAGTTTGGATATGACCGACTGCTTTAACCAGAGCATTAGGACACATCAGTACCACAGGATTGGGTGCACAGCTATCTCATCCCTCTCCCAACGCCATTCAAGGATCATTCAAAGCTTAGCGGCTTTAGGATCATCACCCTTCAAAATAAATTTGGGAAGGTTCTAAAGAAGATAGTCGCTGTCAAGCTGAACGAGTATTTGGAAAGGGGTCAGCTTCTTCCAACAGGCCTGGGGAGCTACAAGCCAGGAAAAGATACCTGGTCGAATGCAGCTACTTTTGCCTTTGATGTTTATGAGGGGTTCCAGAGTAGACAGGAAATGATGGCTGTAGCGCTTGATCTCGAGGATGCGTACAATAAAGTTCGCTATGATATTTTGATGACCGTACTTGTGGAGAAGGGGGTTAATCCCTGGTTGGTGAACTCAATAGCAGACTTCCTGCATTCTCGTCGGGTTGCTCTCCGTCTGGGTGCATGGACCTCAGAGCCACATATTTTAACCCCGGGACTGCCACAGGGATCTGCAATCTCACCGGTGCTCTTTAACGTGTATATACGAGTAAGATTGCAAACCTAGAAGCACCAGGGGTTGGAAGAATACTAACATTTGCAGATGATATTCTTGCATATAGGCAGGGGAGAGATAGGGAGCAAACAGCCCAGGAGCTGTAGGCGACAGTTGACAAAGTTATTGACTGGTGCACTGAAATTAGTGCTGGCATCCACCGGAAAAGTCAGCTGTTTTGTGGTGCTCTCTGGACAACAGGATTGTGAGAGTTGATGTGCCACGCCTCGCGATAGATGGTAGAAGCGTCAACAGAGAGAACAAACTGAAGTATCTGGGAATCATATTAACCAGGAGCCTGTCCTTCAAGGGCCATGTGGGGACGGTTGTGACAAAGTCTCAAAAGGTACTCAATGCACTTAAAACTATGCCTGCAATGGACACAGAGCAGAGAATGCTTTTCACACTATACCAGCACTTGATCCTTTCAGTGATTGATTATGGACTAGGACTGCTCACTGTGTCAAAGAGTCAGCTGGTGAAATTAGAGCGCATACAGAACGAACGAAGCTATGCGAGTCATTCTGGGATGCACCAGAGACAACCCAGTAGTGTGTATGCGTTACATCCTTGGTCTGTTGACTGTTGCTGGTAGGCTCAAGGTGATGCAGGCGAAACCATACCTTAGAGTAGCTGCAGACACAGATCACCTGTTGCATGACGCGCTTGACGGCATTAAGGGTGAGCGACTGATAAGAGGGAAATAATGGATGGCTCAGGCGGAGGATACGATCAGACAGGTGTGCCCCTTGGAGAACATTAGGCGAGGAGAGGAGTGGGTCAGAGTGCCAGCCGAGCAGTCAGACTTGTCCAGAGCCGGGAGTTCACGAAAGTTCCAGTAGAGGCCACGGAAGTAGAAATCCGTCAACTAATTCAGGATAATGCTCACTCGGGTGATGTGATTATCTACACAGATGGGTTGGTGTTGAGAGGTAGGAGAAGTGCTTGGGAGTTCTTAGCAAAAGCTAATGGTCGACGTTTGGTACAGGAGAGCCTGGAATATGATACCACAACATCTAGCTTAAGAATGGAGTGGAGGCGGACAGTGCAGTTTTCCGCTGGATGGAGAATACGATACACACACATCGTGATTGTAACTGACTCAGAAAGCATGCTGGGGAAGGTGAGGACAGGAAAGCTTCGGGAAGAGTGGCTTGCTTCCCTTCGGAGGTCACGGGTGGCAAGCATCACCTGGATCTTTTCTCCGGGGCTGCCGGTGGGCTGGGGAATGAACAGGCGGACATATTCGCTGGGTCTGCAAAACGTGGTGGAGTAATGATGCAGGACAAGTCAGACGTGGTTTTTTGCGTTCTGGGAGCACGTGTACACCTCTGAGGAGCAAATAGATCACCATGATCTGGCACGAATGAGACAGCGAGGGGTGATGAGGGGATCTGGCCGACGCTCGACGCTCTGCGGAAAGGCGAGACGGACATATAATCAGATTGCTACTGGTACTATTGGTGTTGGAACACTTCGCTGGCTGCTGAGGATAGGGACAGAGCGCTTATGGGAATGCCCCGAATGCTGTGATGTCTGTTCCTAAATCAATCAATCAATCGATCTGTCACTTCGACCATATGACATGGTGTAGTGCTGAGAAAATGGAAGGATAGTTGGCCAGTGGTAAGTTCACTTTGACCATCACATTGTGTAGGGCTGACATCACTGTGCAATAGGCGGCCATTTGTACCCTAACTTTGACCATCACATTGTGTAGGGCAGAGAACAAGGAGGAATAGGTGGCAAATTGTTCTCATACTGTGACCATCACATTGTGTAGATCTGAGAACAAGCAGGGATTTGTGGCCAGTTGTTCCCTAATATTGACCATCCAATTGTGTAGGGTTGAATTCAAGGAGGAATAGGTCGACTGTTATTCCCTCACGTGAACAATCGCATTGTGTATGGCTGAGAACAAGCAGGAATAGGTGGCCAGTTGTTCCCTCACTTTGACCATCAAAGTGTGTAAAGTTGAGAACATTGATGAATAGGTGTCCAGTTGTTCCCTCACTGTGACCACTGTGTAGGGTTGAGAACAAGGTGTAATAGTTCGCCAGTAGTTACGTCACTTTGACCAACACATGTGTAGGGCTACGAACAAGCAGGAAAAAGTGGCCAGTTGTTCCCTCACTTTGACCATCACATTATTTAGGGCTGAGAACAAGGAGGAATAGCTATCCAATTGTTCCCTCCCTTTGTACTTCACATTTTGTAGAGTTGATAAGAAAAAGCAATAGGTCACCTGTTGTTCCCTGACTTTGACCAAACATATGTAGGGCCAAGAACAAGCAGGAATAGGTAGCCAGCTGTTCCCTCAATTTGACCATCACATCATCAAAAACAGAAAGTGCAACATTTGTAAATAAGAAAATACAACAATCATATAATGTCAAATTAGGACCCGATACTAAAGTTCCATCTTCGCAAAGGCGGTATTACAGAGACAGAGGCCTACTTCTATACAAGTTCAGAAACCTGCGGGAGTGCATGGTTGATACAGAAACTTCACATCAACGCCCAGACATGTTAGTATGTTACCAGGTCATGTTGCAGCACAGCACGTTCAGACTGGCTGGGACTAGGTCAGGTTTAGCCATGTTTCCCGGCAGGTTGTCGGCATTTCATTGTCTGGTTTGGTCATGTCTCCCCGCAGGTTGTCGGCATTTCATTGTCTGGTTTGGTCTTGTTTCCCCGCAGGTTGTCGGCATTTCATTGTCTGGTTTGGTCATGTTTCCCCGCAGGTTGTCGGCATTTCATTGTCTGGTTTGATCATGTTTCCCCGCAGGTTGTCGGCATTTCATTGTCTGGTTGGGTCATGTTTCCTAGCAGTGGCCGGCATGTCATGGTTAACAGAGTCAAACCCAACGCCCCACATACAGTAAGATACACACGATACCTACCCGCTTTCGTTACATTTAACTTGTATTCGAATTTAGGGCCCCCTGGAATCCTGATGCAAGTGACATTTCTACAGCCGTCCATAGTCCAGTTTCCCAGGGAAACGCACGAGTTATTGAGCACACATCCTGCAACATGAGAACAGATGGGGTTAATTCGTTGCTATCAGATATAATAAGTGGAAGTACATGTTACAGGCCTGCTTCTATTGCTCTTGCCTTATATAATGACAAGATAGTATCACTCAATCTGTCCCCTTTCTTTCTTAACATGTCCCGGGAGTGTGTGTGTATTTTTTTAATGTTTTATTTTATTTTTTATTTTATTTTATTGTTTTTTAAAGAGCGATGCAGTGGTGATTAGGGTTAGCTCAATTAGTTAGATAGTTGTTTAGTTGGTTGGTTGGTTGGTTGGTTGGTTGGTTGGTGGTTGGCTGGCTGGTTGGTTGGTTGGTTGGCTGGTTGGTTGTTTAGTCGACAGATCATCATCACTGCAGATAAAACAATTCAGTCCATAAGTTCGGATCCCCTCCTCAGAAAATCCAGCAGCGTGTAGCGACTCATGACATCAGTTGTGTGCTCTAGTTTAATAATCCGAAATCAATGGAGAAGTAAGGTGCCTCCTTCCCTCTGCTTCACTACGGGACACTCTTGGACAAGTTAGAGTATCCGTTTAGCTCATCTACCCCTCTCCCCCACCCGATCTGGGTCACGTGAGGGCGTGTGTGCAGGTGTTGCGTTAATTTAAAGAGCAGCCGACAGATGGTTGCGTGTTATCGTCTCCAACTTCACTATGGTAGATAGAAGATCTCTATTTGGAGACTATGGCTGCGGTCATCGACCAGTATGGTCACTGCTGAAAAGGAAAGCAAATCCACACTAGATTCTTTACAATTGTCAAGAAAGTTATTTTTCTTTCAAGAAAGAATCTGAGAAACGGTTTAAATGTGTGCTCCTTTGGAGCAGTCTCGCCTGGTAGGGGTAGTCGAGAACACCATGTGTCTCCATACCGTCAGCAAGCGACAGAGTGCAACAAATTAACAATATTTAATGTGGGCATCTGGAATGTTAGATCTATGCTTGGGGGTGGAAAATTGGGTAACATCGAGAAAGAAATGCACAGACTGCATATTAACATTTTAGAGATACGTGAGACCAGATGGAAAGGAATGAGCATGATAACTTCCGAGGAATATTACATAATCCACTCTGGTGGAGGGGGAAAAAACAGCTAGGGGTAGCACTTATAATGGATATGGAGAGATCAACATTTACCAAAGAATATTGGACTGTGTATTATTGATAAAGTGCAGTGACAGACCTATTGTTCTCAACATCTTTCAAGTTCAAGTACCAATAATAGGCAGCAGTGATGATAGCATCAATGCATATTATAATGATGTGGAGAATGCCTTCAAGAAATGCAAATAATTAGAATTAAATAGAATAATGTGTCAATTTAATGCTGAATTTGGAAATCAACAGGAAGCATGCACAGTAGGTAAGTTTGGACTAGGGGAACAGAATGAAATAGATTACTGACTTGTACACTTTATAAAAGAGCTGATATGATTATTGGAAACACCTGGTATCAACACCATCCAATGAGATTATGTACATGGGGAAGACCTGACCATACGAAACAGATTCATTACATCCTCATCAACAGAAGATTTTAAAATGTTTTAAAAGTCGCATAAACTATACCACGCGCAGACTGCTACAGCGACCACAGATTAATCATATGCAATATACATATACATTCTTTTTCCATATCCCTTACAGGACGTTGCAGTCAACATCATAATTTTTCAGCTGCTGTTGATGTAATAGGCACATTACGCTTAGTTGTTTACCAATGCTTTCTGAGCGACCGGCTCTATTACCCTGTAATTTACCAACGCTCCGAGAACCGCTACTGATTCTCGCGCAGGTTACGTTACTCACAAAAATATACGGTATTACGGGGAAAGACCAAAGACCCCTAGGCCAACAAGACCGGCATAAAACCAATGTCAAATATACGCTAAGAAACACAATTTGATCTACGTGCACTGAAGGTTGAGGATGAAAAAGATTACTTCAACGTAGAGGAAAATAACTGATTTAAAGCATTATTCGATCTGAAAATTATATTTCAAGGTGTTAGTGTCTAATGGGGAGAAACAATAAATAAATCAGTCGGCCTAGTTGTAGAAACAACTATCACACTAATGAAGGTGACTGATTGTAAGAAATGGATGACAGAGGACATCTAATGGAAACATTAAAGAAAGCACAACCATAAATATGGAAAATATGAAGAGATCCACAGGATAATTAAGAAATTGTGCAACGAGGCAAAATAATGTAATGTCTTGAGGAACATTGCAAAGAAATTTAAAACCAACACAACATCAGGAATACTAAAATTAGTGTACACAAGAGTGCATTATATCACTAAGAAACTACATACACATCGGCTGGGTGCCTAAAATTCATCGATAGCAAAATATAATACAAACAGATCAAATTTTTAATGCGTGGTCAGATTATATGAACGATCGTTATAACGATTCACGAGAGGTACAGTATGATATTCTTAATAATAATGAAGAATACATTTTGAAGATGGAACTTCAGAATGCTCTTAACCTCATGAAATCTGGCAAGACGCTGGATCCAGATAGCATCATAATAGACATGATCAATGCCGTAGAAGAATATAGTATAAACCGAGACACCGGACAAATGTATGATACTGGCAATTTATCTTCTGAATTACGTACACCTATATTTATTGCAATCCCTAAAGAATCAGGAACCTTGGAATGTGATCAACATCGAAAAATTAGTATAAGGGGTCATATCACGAAGATTTTGTTATGTATCCTCATACTAAGAATTAGGAAGAAAATACAACGTGAAATAGTGGAAGAACAATGTGGATTCGTAGAATGCAAAGGTACACTAAATTTATGTGTATTTGCAGGAACATGTACAGATATTGAGATTTCTATAGAAGTGAACACAGACCTAAATCTTTGCTTTATTGACTACACACAGGCTTTCGATAAAGTAAGACATGTCAGCATAATGAAAATGCTTGCAGACCTACAAATTGACATGAGAGACCTTAGACTTGTTGAAAACATATAGTGGAAACAACGAGCTGCCATAAAGATTGATAATGAAGTTGGTCAAACTCATCCTACAAAGAGAGGTGTGCAGCTGGGATGTGTAATGTCTCCAGGTCTTGTTTCCCTATACAGTAAAAATATGTTTAGAAATTTAAAAGATATGAGAGTAATCATTATTTATGAAAATAACATCAATGACACTAGATATTTGCCGATAATACCCTATTGGTTGCAGGCAATGAACATGATCTTCACGTTTATTAGATGCTGATGTACACAGTGAACAACTAGTCCTGATCGTTCGGGTCCCATCGATTGACGGACGTCGGTCGCGGCGATTGGGCAATCTTGATCATAGCCTAAGATGGGTAGCGTTGTGATGTTCTGTTGTGATAATTTGGTGTGTCCAGTGTGTGCCGCGTGGTTACTCACCCGCTTCACACGCGTGATCCGGGACTGTTTCCGGATCCCGTGTAGCGAAACGCCAGTGGTCCATGTCCTTATGCATTCTTTTATTTTGGGTAGACAGGGGGGAAACGGCTTTCGGAAGCTCTCAGTTCTCTTGTTCTCTCAAATCTCCATGAAAGATGGTTCTTTGGGTTATCTTCCTATCACAATCTTTACATGGAGCAAGTAGCCAATGTCTTTCACATCGGGTAAACCCGATGGAGCGCCTTGCGCCAAATGTGCGCTGGTGCGGATGCTAAGCAATTCATGGCCGTGTACACACCTACCGTTGGATAGTGGCATCTTGTCAAGTCGATTTGAAGATTGGGACAGAGATGCAACATCCTACTGAAGTGGTGAAGAAAGGTAGGGCTTGGGTTGTGGGTACTCCAGCCAAACATGGAGTTATAAATATACAATGTGTTGAAGGGGAAGATGAATTGGCGAAAGGCCAATCATAACCAATGACGAGTTGGGTGACCGTTAGCCGATCTGGCTGCGCGTCTTGTCCTTGGCATAGCCGGGGAAGTGAATCTGAACCATATATCTCCCAAGAGGATTTCATTTGTTCTTGGCGTCAGATGAGCTGTTGCTATCTTTCTGTCTACGGCTTGAATTGGACAGATTGTCATCTTTCTGTTGTATATACTCAGTGGATGGCTATGGTATTCTTGGGGATGGGGTACACCAATCTCTGATCTATCTTCTTGAGCCAGAAGAGGCCATTCACAGGACTATCTCTTTCATCTGTTACTAGATAGGATGATGTAGGGAAGATAATGGACTTATTTATCCCATTTAGAGAACTTGCATTCCGCTAAATCTATGTGTTCTGTGGGGCACTGCTGGTACATTGCGGCGACAGCTCAAACAAGAGCAGAGCCGGGAGGGGGTAGTATCTTCTTTCCTATTCTTGCAGGGAGTGGGGAACTACACTGCGTGCCATACAACCCCATTACTATACTATTAGGTAATGAGATGTAACACACAGATTACTGGGCGCACCACACCACAAGATCTTGCGGGTGAGAAAGGCATGGTTTGCAAGTGAGAGGGAAGCATGGGAATGAATGTGCCCAATCATAATAAAGGCTTGGTATGAGTGTGGAGGGTGTGTCTTGTGGCCAAAAAGACAACCGGACTTCGTCCAGCTGGAGGTCTACTCAAACCCGGACGTGGCCAATCCAGGGGCTACCTGACAGGTCAGGCCTAGTCATTCAGGTATTGAATATAGTGTATTTGTGTGATACATGAGTCAGCCCAGTCGCTCAGGTTTTGTTTATCATTTCCAGGGTCCTCTTCTATGGGAAGTGACTATGTCTTCTAAGGGACATTATCACCAGTGCTTCTAGGCTAACGCCAATATGTCCAACGAGGCCAACTCAAGGTTTGGTGTGCTTAACTCTGAGACAGAGGCAAGGTGCAGGTCTTGAGGCAAGGACAGTTTGTATGACTGGTGCATTGCCGGTTTTGTTTTAACAACATACGCCTGAGAGCAGTTGTTGTCTGGAGGGAGCCTGAGAGTGATTTTCGGGCCTACCCATTTTATACCGGACATTAAAAGGACCCATCCATTATCCTTCACAAACACCTCACCTTATCGGCAACACTAAAGCCTTTCATAGGTCAGTGAAGACCTAGTGCCGAACTAATTCAGATGACAATGAACAGAAGTCCTCAACACACCAGTCGCTTGGATTCTACAAAAGCCGGTTGAACCTACACTCAGTTGCTGGAGAAGGAAGGAGATTAGGACATCTTTGGTGAGAAGTGTGTGGACAGATCAGACAGTATCTGAAGCTGGATCTGTGACTGTGGCGACTTGAGGCTCTGTGTTGGAACTTTACCAGTGTAGTGTCTGTGTAGATCTATCTGTTTATCTGCCTTTATGTGTTCCTGTGCTGTTCTTGATTAGGTTAATAAAATTACTTCCAAGTTGTTCTGACGACTGCCATGTTATTTATGCGTCAGCCAGAAGAACACTGCAGGAAATAGGTCCCTAGGTCGAAAGGAAGCGTGACAGTGTGTCCAGGGAAAACGGGAGGAGGGTTGGCAGGTAAAGACCTATCCCAGCCAGGGCTATAGAAGATATTTGAAATATTGTGACCGGGCTATTTGGGACCCTCCACGTAGCTTGTTACAATTTCTGGGGGCACGTCCCGGGATATTTGAAATCCTGGTGGAGTTTTGGCTGATGTAGTGATAGGGGACAGATATCCTTGTCTTCTATCAATAGGTTCTGCCTACCGTGCCTGGCTATTGTCTATACTCTTCCTGACACAGACTGACCGACATACGACGTGTTGTGGTCGTGTAATGTAACTTGTTGTGTAATTGTGAGAAAAATTCTATTAGACAATTACCTCTTCCCTTACCCGCTGAGTTCAAGATGGCATCAGCTGGGTTTAATGTCGCTGACGTACAGGCTACAGGGCGTGAGATGGGATATGATGGAGCGGAGTTACAGAAATATGTGCAGGAGGTGGAAAGAGACTACAGACAGGCTGTGCGCGAAGCCAAGAGGATTGAGGCGGAGGCTGAGGTTAAGAGGATGGAGGTTGAGGCTAGGAAGATGGAGGCCGAGCAGGCAGTCAGAGACCATGAGTTCCGTATGAGAGAGTTGGAGCTGAAAGCTCAAACTGCCAAGGAAAGAGACGGTGCAGTGGGAGACGCAGTTCTCCCTGACTCAACAACTTCTGGTAGCGGTCCATACCAGGCAATGAAGTTCCCATTACTCCCGTTCGATGAACACAAAGATAAGATCGACCAGTATCTTCACAGATTTCGGTCGATGGCTTTGGCTATGGGATTGGAGCGAGGGAAATGGAACTTGAAACTCTCACAGGGCCTGAGGGGGACCGCGTACGAGGTCTATTCTAGGTTGCCACCTGGTATGGAGAATGACTATGAAGCTCTGGAGAAAGCACTTTTGAAAAGGTTCCAGATGACAGCTCATACTTATCGACAACAGTTCAGAAAGTCGAAGAGAGAGCCAGGAGAGATGTTCGCAGCCTACAATGTCAGATTGAAGTCTTACCTTTTGAAGTGGATGTCTTTAGCTGGATTTGCTAACGACTATGAAAGTTTGGAAGAATTGGTGGTCGTGGACCAAATGAAGAGAATGATGCCTAAGCCATTGCAAACCTTCTTGCTTGAAAATGGGGCAGAAAGGTTGGACATAGTGAACACGTTGGCGGAAAGGTATGTGCTAGCTCATGGGGATAGTGGGGAATTGTCACAACCCAATCCCCGACCACCAGACACATGGGCTGGAAAGAAGAAGAACCCTAAAACAGCTCACACCAAGAAGGGGGATCCTTTCGATAAAGTTCCTAGTAAGAAACCCTCTGGTAAGAGTCCACCTGGATCTCCTAAAAGAAAGTGGAGTGAAAAGTGGTGCGCCTATTGCAAATCTCCCACACACAATACGGTAGATTGCCGGCGTAAACAGAAAGACTCTCACTATGCTGCTTGTCTTGTAGAAACCGGGGAAGGGTCTCACAAGGAGGTAGAAGGGAGGGATCTTGGGAACAAAGATTTAGAAAAACCACCAGTAGTAGAAACGATACTTGTGAACGGTCAACCAGTTGAGTGTCTCTACGACACAGGTCTGCAGTTTGAGGCTGTAATTTCATCACATTTAGTGAGCCCAGAGCAGCTAACCGGGGAATCTATTGAGATTCAAACGGCGACAAAGAGTGCGGTAGCGATGTCTCTTCCAATTGCGAAGGTGGACATCAAATCAAAATATGTTACCGGCACTATACAGGCAGCCGTTCTGCTAGATCCTATCTTCCCAATGATCTTGGGTTGTCGCTACGTCTTTCTAGGGATTCCAACCGAACCCATGTACGTAGGGGCAATGCAAACCAGATCTCAATTGGAGGATGAGCAGACGCCGGCCTTGATCGTGAATCCCTTGCCTGGGGAGTTACGAGCTGCTCAAAGCCAGGATGCTACTTTGCAACCTTGCTTCAACCAGTTGCCAAAAAGTTCTGACCCACCAAGACGGGGTCAGTATTATATGAAGAATCGGTTACTGTACCGGAGAGCCGGAGTGGAGGATCACCAGCATGGACAGCTGGTGGTTCCTAAGGCTTATCGGGAACAGCTTCTTCATATGGGACACACCATTTCTTTCAGTGGACATATGGGTGTCGGGGCAACTCTCCAGCGCATTTCCTGCCATTACTACTGGCCAGGGATGACTGGAGACGTGCGTAGGTACGTCAAGTCGTGCCCAGAGTGCCAGCGTGTGGCACCAAAACACTGGACAGCTCCGGTAGTTCTGGGAGACATGCCCATTATGAACTCTCCTTTCGAGAGAGTTGCCATCGATCTTGTTGGTCCTCTTCCTAGGACTAGGAAGAGGAATAAGTACATTCTCACGATGGTGGATTGCTGTTCCATGTGGGGCGAGGCGATACCTTTGGCCACAATCGACTCTAAGCGAGTGGCTGATGCACTGATGGAGACCTTTACTAGGTTGGGATTTCCCAACCAGATCCTAACGGACAATGGGTCTCAGTTCTGTGGTAAGCTGATGGAAGAAGTCTTTCGTATCTTCCAGACCAACCACATTCACACAAGCCCGTATCACCCTCAGTCTAATGGGCAAGTAGAGAGGTTTAATGGTACCTTGATGACCATGCTTCGGAAGCTGGCACAAGAGAAACCAGACAGATGGGATGAGTATATCTCAGCCGCCTTGTTCGCCTATCGGGAGGTTCCCCATGGGTCGACCGGGTTGCCACCAGCCACTCTACTATTCGGGAGGCCAATCAAGGGTCCCTTAGAAGCCTTATTGAGATGTTGGACAGAGGAAGAAACTTCCGAAGAAGTTGTATCCTCATATAAATACGTCGAAGAGTTAAAGAAGAAACTCCAGACGGGTTGGGCTTTGGCAGCTCAGAATCTGAGAGCGGCCAGGAAGAGACACGCGGCCTACTACAATAGAAGGACGAAAGATAGGTCTCTTAAGGTGGGGGATCGGGTTCTGTTGTTACTTCCAGTAGGTTCCAATAAACTCGAGATTGGTTGGCAGGGGCCTTTCCCGGTGGAAAGGGTTGTCTCCCGCACCAACTATGCCATCCGGATCAGGGGGAAATCCAAAATCTTCCACATTAACCTTCTCAAAAAGTATGAAGAACGATCTGATGGTACTTCTCTCCCACTCATGACTATGGCGGTCGTGATGGAAACTGAATCGGGCGAAGAAACGGATAGGGGGTATCCATTACACCCTGGGGAAACCTATAGGGATGTACATATAAATCCTGATCTGTCGGCTGAAGAAACAGACCGTGTCATCCGTTTGTTGGAGTCCCATCAGCAGATTCTTACCGATCGGCCAGGGCGGACAGGGTTGGTCGAGTTTGATATGACTCTGACTACCCAAGACCCCGTTCGCCAGAAAATATATCCAGTGCCATTTTCGAAAGAGAAGGCCCTGGAAACTGAAATCCAGAAGCTTCTGGACGACGACATCATCACTCCTTCGACTTCTCCTTATAATGCCGGGGTTGTCTTGTTGAGGAAGCCAAGCGGGGAACACCGCTTATGTATTGATTACAGGCATTTAAACAGTTGTACGACATTCCAAGTTGAGCCGTTACCAAACACAAATCAATTGTTTGCCAGATTAAATAGGGCAAAGTACTTCTCAAAAATTGATTTAAGCCGGGGATATTATCAGATCCCTGTGAAGCCTGAGGTTCGGCCCATGCTCGCTTTCAGTACTCCGAGTGGCCATTACGAATTTAAGGTGATGCCTTTTGGGCTGAGCAATGCGCCCAGTGTGTTCACACGCATGATGAGAAAGTTATTAGACCCTTTAAGGGATCCCTCTGTCGTCTCGTTTATGGATGATATTCTCATCGCGTCTGACAATCTGAAAGATCACCTGAAATCCTTGGAAAAGATCTTCATAAGATTGAAAGAGGAGGGGTTAACCGCCCGTCCAGCCAAATGCATGATTGGATATCAATCCTTGGAATTTCTGGGACACACTATTACCCCAGGGGGACTGGTACCGGAAGAAAAGAATATTGAGAAGGTCCGTCTCGCACCCCGTCCTAAATCCAAAAAGGATGTTAGGTCTTTCTTGTCTCTGTGTGGGTTTTACCAGAAATTCATTCCAAAGTTCAACGAAATTGGAGCGCCGTTAACCGAAACCCTGAAGAAAGGATCACCAGATCCTATAGTCTGGACCCCGAGCTGTGAAGAGGCTTATGGGAAGCTGAAACAGGCGTTGGTGGATAGGCCAGTCCTGCAACTCCCGAATTTGGAGAAAACGTTTGTTCTGAGAACCGACGCGAGTAACATAGGGATTGGAGCAACTCTGTTGCAGGAAGGGCGAGATAATCCTTCGGTGTTGTGTCCGGTGGCGTATGCCAGTAGAAAACTGTTACCCGCCGAACGGAATTATTCCACCGTCGAACGGGAATGTCTAGCTCTAGTGTGGGCGGTACAGAAATTTCAACCTTATCTGTATGGAGTCCAGTTCAAAGTGCAGTCCGACCATCAACCTCTGACGTTCTTGGCAACTTCTAAGAAACTGAACGCGAGGTTGATGAGATGGTCATTGCTCCTACAACCGTATCAGTTCACGGTCGAATACATCCCCGGAAGGGAGAATGTGGGAGCAGATTTTTTATCACGGCATCCTATGGTTGAATGTGAGGGTGGGGTCATTCGAACAGAACCACTGACAGTAGAAAGTTCGTAGGGTTCGACTTTCTTAAGAGGGGGCCTATGTAGCGAAACGCCAGTGGTCCATGTCCTTATGCATTCTTTTATTTTGGGTAGACAGGGGGGAAACGGCTTTCGGAAGCTCTCAGTTCTCTTGTTCTCTCAAATCTCCATGAAAGATGGTTCTTTGGGTTATCTTCCTATCACAATCTTTACATGGAGCAAGTAGCCAATGTCTTTCACATCGGGTAAACCCGATGGAGCGCCTTGCGCCAAATGTGCGCTGGTGCGGCTGCTAAGCAATTCATGGCCGTGTACACACCTACCGTTGGATAGTGGCATCTTGTCAAGTCGATTTGAAGATTGGGACAGAGATGCAACATCCTACTGAAGTGGTGAAGAAAGGTAGGGCTTGGGTTGTGGGTACTCCAGCCAAACATGGAGTTATAAATATACAATGTGTTGAAGGGGAAGATGAATTGGCGAAAGGCCAATCATAACCAATGACGAGTTGGGTGACCGTTAGCCGATCTGGCTGCGCGTCTTGTCCTTGGCATAGCCGGGGAAGTGAATCTGAACCATATATCTCCCAAGAGGATTTCATTTGTTCTTGGCGTCAGATGAGCTGTTGCTATCTTTCTGTCTACGGCTTGAATTGGACAGATTGTCATCTTTCTGTTGTATATACTCAGTGGATGGCTATGGTATTCTTGGGGATGGGGTACACCAATCTCTGATCTATCTTCTTGAGCCAGAAGAGGCCATTCACAGGACTATCTCTTTCATCTGTTACTAGATAGGATGATGTAGGGAAGATAATGGACTTATTTATCCCATTTAGAGAACTTGCATTCCGCTAAATCTATGTGTTCTGTGGGGCACTGCTGGTACATTGCGGCGACAGCTCAAACAAGAGCAGAGCCGGGAGGGGGTAGTATCTTCTTTCCTATTCTTGCAGGGAGTGGGGAACTACACTGCGTGCCATACAACCCCATTACTATACTATTAGGTAATGAGATGTAACACACAGATTACTGGGCGCACCACACCACAAGATCTTGCGGGTGAGAAAGGCATGGTTTGCAAGTGAGAGGGAAGCATGGGAATGAATGTGCCCAATCATAATAAAGGCTTGGTATGAGTGTGGAGGGTGTGTCTTGTGGCCAAAAAGACAACCGGACTTCGTCCAGCTGGAGGTCTACTCAAACCCGGACGTGGCCAATCCAGGGGCTACCTGACAGGTCAGGCCTAGTCATTCAGGTATTGAATATAGTGTATTTGTGTGATACATGAGTCAGCCCAGTCGCTCAGGTTTTGTTTATCATTTCCAGGGTCCTCTTCTATGGGAAGTGACTATGTCTTCTAAGGGACATTATCACCAGTGCTTCTAGGCTAACGCCAATATGTCCAACGAGGCCAACTCAAGGTTTGGTGTGCTTAACTCTGAGACAGAGGCAAGGTGCAGGTCTTGAGGCAAGGACAGTTTGTATGACTGGTGCATTGCCGGTTTTGTTTTAACAACATACGCCTGAGAGCAGTTGTTGTCTGGAGGGAGCCTGAGAGTGATTTTCGGGCCTACCCATTTTATACCGGACATTAAAAGGACCCATCCATTATCCTTCACAAACACCTCACCTTATCGGCAACACTAAAGCCTTTCATAGGTCAGTGAAGACCTAGTGCCGAACTAATTCAGATGACAATGAACAGAAGTCCTCAACACACCAGTCGCTTGGATTCTACAAAAGCCGGTTGAACCTACACTCAGTTGCTGGAGAAGGAAGGAGATTAGGACATCTTTGGTGAGAAGTGTGTGGACAGATCAGACAGTATCTGAAGCTGGATCTGTGACTGTGGCGACTTGAGGCTCTGTGTTGGAACTTTACCAGTGTAGTGTCTGTGTAGATCTATCTGTTTATCTGCCTTTATGTGTTCCTGTGCTGTTCTTGATTAGGTTAATAAAATTACTTCCAAGTTGTTCTGACGACTGCCATGTTATTTATGCGTCAGCCAGAAGAACACTGCAGGAAATAGGTCCCTAGGTCGAAAGGAAGCGTGACAGTGTGTCCAGGGAAAACGGGAGGAGGGTTGGCAGGTAAAGACCTATCCCAGCCAGGGCTATAGAAGATATTTGAAATATTGTGACCGGGCTATTTGGGACCCTCCACGTAGCTTGTTACATCCCGTCAGGGATATGCACTACTGACGAGCTCAAATGAGGGCGAAACTCGAGTATAGTGCTTCCATATTGACGTGGATAGGCCTTAGGTTCATACCAGAATGCGATCGGCGTTGCCAGTAGTGGGTTGTCCAGACCCTCTCATCTGGGGATCCCTCATATCCCCCAGCTAAGAGCCATCGAACGAGTATCTGCGCCAAGCATGTAGCGTACTCAGCACCTCACCACAATTTTGATGTAGGTTTGTGTCGGCCAGGCTCTCACTTCCGAGGGTTTATGGCTTAGAGACGTTCAGCCATACCCCTCGGCTGGGAGCCTTAGATGTTATGTCTAGACTGGAATTATTGCTATCGTTTGCCTGATTTAGACTGCTATCTTCAGTCTACCTGCAGAGCAGCAGGTTGTGTCTCTCTTAGTCTGGTCCCTATCCCAAGAGCTGTCCAATATGTAGCTTATATCCATTTTATGTTCCTTACATACTACGTTTAGACTATTCATGTGGTCTTGTAATTCAGCTTTCGAGTTAACTATTAGTGCTTGATCGTCCGCAAATAGGAGTTCTTTAATGGTGCCATTTGCCGATTGTTTTTCTTCCTTGTTCTGTTCGTCATGCGGTGTTCTTTTAGTCACTGTTTTATCGATGTCTTTACATATGTAGTCTAAATAGATTATGAACAAGAGAGGGGACATGGCATAATCTTATTGTACCCCGGATCTTATGGTGAAAGATTCTGAATATCCTTCAGTTGTTCTCACTATGCATTCACTGACGTTGTATAAGCTTCTACATAGGTTTGTTGGATGTGTACTCACTCCATATCGTTTAGGGTATCCCACAGCTTGTTTCCATATGCTCTATCAAATACTTTTTCTTGGGCTACAATGGCTAAGTAAAGTGTTTCATTAAATTCAATTGATTGTTATATAAGTTGTCTAAGAGAAAAGAATGACATCTGTGCATCCTTTATTTTACCAAATCCAACCTGTGCTTCGCTTAGCTGGGGTTCTATAATAGTTTGAAATCTTGTCACACACATTTTTCAAAATAATGTCCCAGTATGACACAAAAGGGAAACGCCTCTGTAATGTGTGCAGTCTCTATTACTGCGTTTGTTTTTTTTTTCATATTGAAATAATTGTGGCGTCACCCAGTCTCGTTGTGTCTGTTGTTCTACCGAAACATAGTTGAATAGTCTATGTAGCAATGTTCTTATTTCTCTTGCTGCTTTAATTAGTGCATTTAGTATTTCGTCTTGTCTCGATGATTTGTTCATTGGAGGTAATCTGACGGCTTTTCTAATTTCTTCTTCGAGAATGTCTATTTCTAGTTATTCAGTGGCATCTGCTTAGTTTCCTGGATTCTTGTGGCAACTGATAGAATGTTTCCATCTTAGTGTAATTTGATTTTGTTCACTAACTGGTTCTCTTCTTTCGCTATTAATTATTTCAGTAGGGTCAAACGTTTAGTTTGCTTTCGTTATAATTCTTTTTACAGTCTTTTCGCTAGTCTATATTTTATGTAAACATGGTCCTTTTTGCTCTTCACAAACTAACGTGTGTGTGTGTGTGTGTGTGTGTGTGTGTGTGTTGTGTGTGTGTGTGTGTGTGTGTGTGTGTGTGTAAGTGTGTGTGTGTGTGTGTGTGTGTGTGTGTGTGTGTGTGTGTGTGTGTGTGTGTGTGTGTGTTCAACAGCTTCTTCACCACTAGGTTCCATCACTTGCAATTTTCTTTTTCCGTGATGTGTGTTTTTTTCGTGTTTTTTTTCGTGGTTCCACGTGTTATTTTTGCAGCATTTAAAATGTTTGATTTGAACATTTCCCATTCTTCCATGGTTTTTCTTTCTATAGATAATTTTACAAAGAGTTCATTTATGCCTTTGTAATAATGTTCCACCAGTGCCTCGTCTTTGAGCTTTCTTTTTGTAATTTACTGATTCGCATGACATGTATTTTCCTGGTCTTTTTTACTTTTCTGTTGGTTCTTATTGTATGAACAACTGCTCTGTGGTCTGTGTGTATAATAATGTTGAGAACTGCCCTTGCATGTGATATATGTATTTTTCTGTTAATTCTTGTTAATAGAAACTAATTTGGCATTTGGTATCTAGATCTTTACATTAACAACAAATGTTTTTTTCTGATTATAGAATGTGTGTGTTTTTCTGATTATAGAATGTGTGTGTGTTATATATAGGTCGTGTTGATTCTATAATCAGAAAAACACACACATTCTATAAGTAGGGAAGTCTACTTCCTTTATAATTTCTTTCATTGTGTTGGTCTCCAAATGCACTACGATATTTTCTATGCCCGCTCTGTAATGTCCTAGTATTGCATTGGAGTATTCCATAAATATTTAGATAATGCAAATAGAATAGATAGAATAGATAAATATCTATTTTACTTAGCACGTCATGGATGCTGCCATGACTGAAAAATTGCTGATCAAGAATAAAGCAAAAAAAAAAGAGAGAGAGTGACATTGATGACATATATATATATATATATATATATATATATATATATATATATATATATATATATATATATATATATATATATATATATATATATATATATACTAGCTGACCCGGCCCGGCTTCGCCCAGGTTCTGGCTGGGATCTATCTGTCTGTCTGTCTGTCTGTCTATCTGTCTGTCTGTCTGTCTGTCTGTCTGACTGTCTGTCTGTCTGTCTGTCTGCCTGCCTGCCCGTCTGTCCGTCTCTCCCTCCGTCTATCCCACCCTCTCTCTCTCTCTCTATCTATCTATCTATCTATCTATCTATCTATCTATCTGTCTGTCTGTCTGTCTGTCTGTCTGTCTGTCTATCTATAGCCAGGGGACTTAACCTAAGATATAGCAATGCTACTAAAAGTTATGTCCCTTTATATAAATTTTCTTATGTTAAGTCATGTAATTACAAAATTAAATTTTAGTAAGTAAATAGATGATTGTGCAGTACCAAACTATGACATTTGGCTGCACGGGAATGAAAAGAAAACATGTAGAAAATTTCATCTCAATCGGATAGACCGTTATCGAACGCATCAAATGCATCCCCACCCACCCGCATACATACATCCTTATATATATATATATATATATATATATATATATATATATACATATATATATATATATATATATATATATATATATATATATTAATAGGACCACGCATAGTTAATATAGCAGGACGGATATCATTGACTGAGGATAACTCACTATGGCGCAGTAACTTTTAACGATAGTCAGGAACACGAAGGATCGGCCACTAAAGTCACGTGATACTGCAACACGTCTGGCGTAGATCAGTCCAAAAGAGGCGGCTGACAGGTTACCATCTAACTAAAGACAGCTTGACTAAGAGTGACGCTACAATTTCAACGGTGCAGAGATGTATTCCATCCAGTTCGTAGTGGGAATGGAAGAACGAAGTAGTAACTACAGCCACTGAGAGTATTCTAAAGCGTACCTCTGTGCTAGTGTCAATCGTGACGGATGAAGAAAGGCCATATTTCCAAACGGCCAGCGCCGACGTGAATTGTGTTCATTTTGGATAAATGTAAATTGTATGCTGGTCACTATTGTAGTATTTTCCACAAATCATTGACAGCGACGAATGAAGAGAGACCATGACGCCAGTTCGACTTTGAGGGTAGGGACCCTGTGACAGTTTGCCTGGCGTGTATGATGTTCTTGCTGCTTCGCACATTGAGTGTAGACCGGTCTTGGTCGATGCTGGAATTTGATGTACAGGAGTTGCCGAAGTAAACTTTCGAAGCACTGCCAATGAGTGATGTCTTCAATTCATGTGTCAGTTATGATTTTCTTTAGTGGCTGGCGTGCCTATCGCTGTATATGACATAATGAGCGATTTTCAGTCATAAACAACGATACAACGATATGGCAGATGTCTTCGTAGAACCCCTCTCCTTCTTGCTAATTTTGTTTGTATAACATTGTGCGTGTATTTGTACATATGTAGTAATTTTCTGTTCCTTTATTCTCACTGTTATGGTTCTTTCTGATATATATGTTATTTTTAGTTTCCCTCTTGCTAGCTGTGGTTCAGTAACTATTTCTGCACCGAGTAAAGCCCTTTCTTGCTGTTCCACTCCAGAGTAGACAAACGCGTAACTGTGGTGAATCTCCTAACATCCTACTCTCTTAATTCCGTTTTTCGCTATTCCCATCAGTCCAATTTTCTTATCTTCCATCGTTTCTAAAAGATCTTCGTTATGATTAAAACAGCAGATGTTCATTGTGCCTATGTTTTGAGTCGCTGATGTATTTCTTAGTCCATTAACATTGTCGGGCCTAAATCAATTCTATTCAATCCGTTTAGGCTTCTTAGTATTTTAACGAGCAACATGATAATCCCCTGTCGACATAATAGACCAGTCGCAGGTTAAGGACAACAATCTGACCAAAGGGAGTCTGTCACCGCTGGCGAGCCTGGGTCCTGTTGGCTCATGACCTTGCGGTCATTGTTTCCTGGTCTACGCCACGTTGAGGTGTGGCTGACATGCGCAGTCTGCGGGTCATCGGCAGACTACCAGTGTTTCACTTGTCACCCCTCCTGGGAGAGGCTAGCCGATCCTTACCCTGCTGGCTGCAGGGCCAGGCGCAGTCTACACCTTGTAATATACGGGCAAGTGGGAATATCCTTAAACAAGTGAATCAATACAACTATATCGAAACAGTTGTAACATCTCATGGGGCGTGTCTTGAAGAGATTAGAACAAGAATCGCGATGGCGCAGGTAGCATTTTGTCAGATGGAAGACATACTGACCAATCAAATGATGTTATTTGCAACAAGAAAAAAGTGATGAAGTGCTACATAGAACCAGTAGTTTTGTATGAATGTGAAAATTGAACAACCAGCAGACAAGCTGAAAAAAAAACATCCAATGGCAGTAGGAATGTGGTTTCTTATAAAAACGCAAAGAATACCATGAACAATCCGAAACACCAATGAACAAATCCCACAAGAAGCAAATGAGAGCCGTAAATTGTTTAGAGAAATTAGACGTAGACAGTAAACATATTTTGGACACATTAAAAAGAGAACTAAATTAGAGAACTTTATGACAACTGGCTAGATTGGGGAGAGAAGAACAAGGGGAAAGGCAGAGGAGTAAATATCTAAATTGCTTGGTAGCATGGTATGGTCGAGACAAGAATACATAGTTGATTTACGACTCTGGTGATCGTGCGACATGGCGAAACAGGACAGTCTATGCTTATCGACACGGCACATACTGATGATAATGCAGTGGTGTTTAGGGATGGCTCGGTAGTCCGGGACAAGCACAAGCGCGTGGGGATTCTTAGCGAGCTCAAGTGGCAAAACTGCAAAGGATGTAAGAAATGCTTTTGCCGTGACAACGAGCAGCCTTACAGTGAAAACAATGGTTGTATTAAATGACCTGAAGTGGCTCTGCACGCGTAAGTATTCACTCGCGTGTAAACTGTGCGATTCAATGAACATTCCAATGAAGGTCCAGACTGACCTCAATGTGAGTGGCTCGACACTGAGCACAGCTCAATTAGTCACGTTAACTGTCATCTTCTGGTCTCTCGGGCCGAGGGGTTACACCACTTTCTCCGTAATCCCGTTTATCACGCAGTCTCGTAGCGGGCGAGAACTGGGAGCGGTTCGTCTCCCGCTGGTGACTTGCGGGATAACTGAGCCGGCCGCTCAGAAAGCAATAGCAAACTACTGAGCTTAATCTTGCCAAGAGATCAACAGAGAGCTGAAAGATGCTGCTGTTGACAGCGATGTCCTGTAAAAGGATATGCGAATTTAAAAAAAAAAAACTGTCATCTATATACCGGAGAACCTGGGCCTGCAACGGAAAGAGCGAGCCGATCAGTTAGCGAACATGGCGATGATTTAGAAGGGAAGAGCTACGGATGGGTTTGGCATTATCAGCTCTATAAGAGATGCGGGATGCACATTTGCGTTTAAACACACCTGGGAATCTGTCTCTTTGTCCAGAGTGAGGGTGGTGAGATTGAAGCCGGAAGCCGCCAAGCATGAAGATTTCGTCAAGAGCACGCGATACTTGATTAACCAACACATAATTGATAAGATCAGGCGATATACACTGGCGGAGATCTTAAATAGAAAACCAGATCACCTATGAACATGTCTAGGGTGCGATGATGATGACCCTCACAAGCCACTAACCACTCTCTAGTTTACCAAATTGCGTTATTGTTATCACATTCCTTGCAAAAATGCATTGAATGTAAGAAGGGCCTGCGCGCCCAATTTGTGACCCTAATAAAGTTGATTTGATTTGATTTGATTTATTGTTGATTTGCATACAGTCTTCGGATGTCATTCTGATTGCACATATAGCACATGTTTTTTCCCCCTACCAGCTGATATGCAAGGCCTCTATACGGAAGCTAGCTTGCTATTTATCTTAAGGAAAATTAAATGTAGAATGGCCCAAGTAATGCAGTACTTCAAAAGTAAAGAATATTTTCTGACATATATTTAGTAAGTTGAAGTGAGGGAAAATTGTTTGTAATAGCTATAATGAGCCAATCCTAATGTGCAGAAGCCAATTATGGACAATTAACAGCTAGTCAAACTGGAGCACATACAGAATGAAGCTATGAGGGTGATTTTGGAGTGCACAAGGGCCAAATTGTAGTGTGTATGCTTTACCAACGGAATGACTCATTCAATCATGTGCCATGCCGGAAAGCGTGGGCGGTCATGACTCGCCATTTCACTCTCACCAGAGTACCCCAGTCACATACCCCTAAGTTACCGCCGCGGAGAGAACCGCTACCAATTCTCGCGCACGTCAGGTTACTCATGAGAGTATACGGAATTACGGAGAAAGTCGTGTAACACCTAGACCTGGGTGACCGGCTGGGAGTTCATAGCGAAAGTTAATGGTCGGTGTTTTGTGCAGGAGAGTCTGATATTTGATACCACTACATCTAATCTGAGAATGAAGGTGGAAGCAGTCAGTGTGGCATCCCGCTGGCTGTAGGACAAACAACACACACACACACGTCGTGATTGTAACGGACGCACAGAGCATACTGATAACGGTGAAGGCAGACATCATTCGTGCAAATTGGTATGCTTCAGCTTGTACAAAATCCGATTAGACAGAGAAGACACACAGAGAGAGAGAGAGAGAGAGAGAGAGAGAGAGAGAGAGAGAGAGAGAGAGAGAGAGAGAGAGAGAGAGAGAGAGATTGCACATAATCGCAAATTATCTTGATGCATCAACTGCAACAACGTTATGGACGATCTGAGGGAACCACTTTCCACATTACAACCAAGTATGAACGAACACTACAAGTTATAGAACAAACACTACAGGTAATAGAACCAACCCTAAAGGTAACATAACAAACCCTACAAGTAATAGAACAAGCACTACAGGTAAAAGAACAAACACTAACGGTAATAAAACAAGGACTACAGGTAAAAGATCAAACACTCCTCGGCGAAGGTGTTACGGACGCACATACCCCGCTCAAAACACAGCTGCAAGCGATTTGGCAGCAGATCGCCTTGCGTTGGGCTTTGCAATAAATGGTATGTGTCACGATCGTTTAGAAATCAAAGGCAAATTACCGAACGTGAACTTGCAAAGAGATCATAAACAGCCAACATAAGTGATGGGGTTGATTGCGAAGTCCTCTAAAGGACATGCGGTCAACTTAACAACAATTTAATAGAACAAACACTACAGGTAAAAGAACAAGCAGGTTAACATATTAACTGTCTACCTTCTTCGATGGTGGTAACATCTCCCTTAGAACAGTTGAACTTAACACATTCGGAGTCTCCAGGAGCGGTGAAGTTTTCCCCATCTTGAAAGACATGTTCCCTCACACAGCATGTATCTGGTGTTTATAGAAATATGTCGCCATTTTTAGCGCAAGTATACATTTAATGTAAGTCCATATCTAAGGACTATGTTACCACGACGGTTGTCAATAAAAATATTATTACATTTATTCTCACCCGGGCGCTGGCGAGTCTGAGTGTGTGTGTGTGTGTGTGTGTATGCGTGTGTGAGTGTGCGTGCGTGCGTGCATACGTGTTTGTGTTTGTGTTGTGTGTGTGTGTGCGTGTGTGTGTGTGTGTGTGTGCAGGCAAGTGCGCAATCCAATGCAGTTTTGTTTTTCCTACATAAAAGTAAATCAATGATATTATTTTAATGCCTTAAGGCAGGGGAGCGGCCCGGCAACCGATTTCATGCGGTCCGCGATGCCAGTTAGAAAAAAAAAATGTTTATTCGTTTTTAAGTTATTTTGTTGAATTTTATAGAATGTCATGTACCGATATGATTGTTTTAACATGTTTGATAAAATGTCTTTCTAATTGTCTATTTTTGTAAACAGTCCTTGACCTTCGTATTGTAATGATTGATATTCTTCTTTTGTTTGCCTTAAATATGTCTATAACTGCAATGCTATCTCTTGTATGAATTTAACTGTCCTTTTTAGACATGTTGTAATTTGGGCAGTCTTGGAGTATGTGCTCTGCTGTCTGCGACGCCAGTCCCCATGTGCACATAGTTGATTCACCAATCTTGAATCTTGTATACATATGGTTGTGTAACCCATTGTGTCCTGTTCTGAGGCGCAGAATAATGACTTGTTCTGGTTTGTCCATAAGTGATACTGAAATCTTGAGAAGATGTTGGTGGCCTTCAGACTGATTTGAACATTCTTTTCTTTTTGTGGTATGTGACGTTCATCAAGTTCGCTAGATTCAGCAAACATTGATTGATTGATTAATCTAGAAATCGACATTATAATATTCGGGGCATTCCCATAGGCGCTTCGTCCCCATCCTCAGCAGCCAGCTAAGAGTTCCAACACCAATAGTACCAGTAGCAATCTGATTATATGTCCGTCTCTCCTTTCCTCTGAGCGTCGGCCAGATGCCCTCGTCACTCCTTCAAACAAAGCTGAAAGTCTACAAAGCAGTTGTATTATCCAGCTGTATGCTTGTGAAACCTGGACTGTTTACCAGCGAGACGCCAGGAAATTAAACCACTTCCACACAGTCTTCTTTAGGAAGCTAACAACAACAAACAGAATTGCATATCCTTTACAGGGCATATCTTTCAACATCAGCATATTTCAGTTGATTGTTGATTTTTTGGCAAGATTACGCTCAGTAGTTTGCCATTGCTTTCTGAGCGACCGGCTCACATACTCCCTGAGTACATTATTCACTGTTATTCACTAGAGTATACGGGATTAAGGAGAAAGTCGCTAACTCCTAGGCCAGGGACACTGGCCTTAGGAAGCTACTGAAGATTAAATGGCAAGACAAGATCCCAGAAACTTCAGTCTTAGAAAGAGCGACGATGCCCAGTATCCACACTGTATTTATGAAGAATCAGATTCGCTAGGCTGATCTCTTGACTTGTATGCCAGATTACAGGCTCTCTACACGATTTTTTTCTCTTTACGGCGAGTTGCGTTGTCATCGCAAGGAGGTCAGAGGAAACGCTTTAAAGACACTCTGAAGATCTCACTAAAAGCTTTTGGAATTTATCACGGCACTTGGGAGGCTGCTGCTAAAGATCGAAATTCGTGACGTACATCATTACGCAAGGGTGCAATCACTTGTGAAGCAAACTGGACTGCAAGAGCTGTGAGAAAAAAAAGACTGGCAGAGAAACCACTGCAGGAGATCCTACTCCTGGAATGTCAAGCATTCTTTATCCACATTGTCAAAGAACATTTCGAGCCAAATTAGGCCTCACCAGCCATCTTTGAACTCACGGCTCCATACTTACAACTGATGGTCATCATCATTATTGATGGACAATCAAAATAGCAGTCTGCATTTGGTATAGTTTTTCCACTGATTAGGCATTTTGAAGGCTTCTGTTTATCAATGTAAACAAAAATAGGTCCCGCTAAAACTGCATTTTATATAATGAAGAATGTCTTAAGTAACAAATTATTATGATTGATGCTTTTTTTTTGTGAGAGTCATTTCGAATTAGATATAACCAATGCTAACATATTGCTGTGAATTATGAACAATGATTTCACAAGTACATTAGCATATTGAAGCAATTACACCTGATATTAAAGAAGAATTATCTAAATAACATGGGTAGCCACGATAAGAATTATATCAGTTATCAGTTGTCAGTTATCAGTTAGGGTATCTTCATTGCACTCCGGACATGTCCATAGGTGCTCAGATCCTCCCCCGAGCATATGCATCAGCGTCCGGTGGCTAATAGTGCCAGTTCTGCGTTGGTTGACGAGGCGCCGATGTACCTCTCGCGTCTGGCCGTGCGGATTCTTACTCTCATGTCTTTCATCCTGGACAGCCATGTGGATTCACTGACGTCAAAGTCCTCTGTTCTCGCCATATCTTTGATGACGTTAATAACATCGGCACGATTCATGGGCTGGCCATCTACAGGGGGTGCAGAGCCAGCCAGTTTATCAGCTCGTTCATTTCCCTCGACTCCCGCATGTTCCGGGACGAAGATGAAGGTGATAAGAATTATAATTAATCTGAAAGACGCTAAGAGACAAGGACGACACACATACAAACAAGAGGTGGTCAATATCGTGGCTTTATTATAAGAAGAGAAATACCGGAACATAATTTAACAACAGGAAAATGTTGACGACTAATACACTGGTAAACAATGAGTGAAGATTAATAGCAGTCATTCATGATGGTATCAAAATTACAAGCAGATTACTTGATGGTATCAAAATTACAAACATATTTCTTGATTATATCAAAATTACAAACATATAAACTGATGAAAGGGGTTAAGGATGTTTGGTCGTAATCCCGTATATTTTCGTACGTAACACAGTTGCACGAGATTCGGCAGCGGAACGCGTCGCCTTGGTTAATTACTGATGTATGTGAGAAGGTTTTTCAGAAACAATGGCAAACTACTGAAGGTAAAATTTGCCAATCATTAACAACGGCAGTAAAATACTGGTGTTGTCTGCAATGTCCTGCAAAGTATATGCACATTAAAAATCAAACAAACAAAGAAACACAAAAAAAAACACACACACACACACAAAAACACACCAAAAAAAAAAAAAAAATAAAATCCTGATATATTATGTTTGGGGATATGTCGTTTTGATGAAACATGATCGTCAAGCCCATTCATATTGTGCTCATGAAGATGTTGATGATGGTGATGATGTTTTGGTTGTTGTAATATACAAATACATACTGACTTACTTTCTTTTTGAAACGTGTAATCCACAGTGCCGTCTGAGTTGTTGGTACAGACATACCGCTCGCAGCCTCTCAAAGTGTACTCGTGGCCCACGGGCTGGCATTTGCCATTATGCGGGCAATCTAGGTATCAAACATATAGCGGTATCAGCTCAGTTTGTTAGTTAGTCAGCACCATCACCGTCAAGTACCAAATACATAACTGCATATATATATATATATGCATATGTGTACTTTAATCCCAGCAGATTGAAATAGTATCCATCGTCATCATTAAATGCCCAGCCATCCGGCGTAGAAGTTCACGGCACTCCATAAATCTGGGGCATTGTTGTTCTGGATCAACGCTTCTGATGCTATCCCTCCATGTCACCATCTCAATCCATCAATAATCATTTCTCTTGGTGTGCCTCTGCCTCCCTTCCCCTTGATCTTTCCATTTGTCACGATGTTCTCCAATTCATCTCTTATCATCACATGACCA
This sequence comes from Cepaea hortensis, assembly GCA_963921405.1. Lineage (NCBI taxonomy): Eukaryota > Metazoa > Mollusca > Gastropoda > Stylommatophora > Helicidae > Cepaea > Cepaea hortensis. The sequence continues at coordinate 78,753,673 of OY992888.1, read as the reverse complement.
AAGACAGTTGTTTGTCTCTTTATTATTGTTGCATATAATGTTCTAGTTTCATTAGCCTCTTTAGGCAATCGTTGTTAGTTACTCTGTCAGTCCAAGGAATTCGCAACATGTGTCTCAAGAACAACACCTCTATTCCTGCCAAGTTCTTCCTACTTTGTTCATTTACATTCCAAGATTCTCTGCCATACAGCAAAACTGGTTCCATATAGTATTTTATCACTCTCTTTCTTACATTCAACGATAGTTATGTATTGCATATGATACTCTTCATTTTCTATAATGCGAGATTTGCTTGACCTATTCTGCCCTTAATCTATGTTGGACATCTCCCATCTGATGTTATAAATGTCCATAGGTATTTTAAATTAAGAATTATTATTAAGAATTATTCCTTATATTTCCATTTCACATTTTTGTTTAGCTTTTTATTTTTGTTACAAATATATCATCATTGTTACTGTTTTATTGATATTCAAGGAAGTCCTTTTTTGCACTCTCTATTACTACGATGTCAAACAACTGTTATAGATATTTTGCATTATTCGCCACCAATACTGTGTTATCTGTTATATTTTTGTTCTTGTTATTTTTATTATAATCCCAAGTAGATGCTTAGTGACGTGGTTTATGAGGTTAGTTGTACGAAAATCCTGGCATTCAATTTCTTCTGGCCTTTTTCCGTATAACTATAACTACAGATTTCAGCAAATTGCTCCGTAAGTACCCACTGCTGTAAATATCATTCAACATTTTGGTGACTATATCTACTATAAATTATCCCAGTACTTCTAATTCTATTGTGATTTCATCTAGCCCAGCTGCTTTCATTTCTTCATATGAAAAAATACGTCAGCGATTTCTACTTTTAGAATAGGTGGACTTGCTAAGACACTTTCGTATTTTAATTCTTCCCTTTCTCCATCATATAATTATCTTATATATTCATTCAACCGTTTAATTATAGCACCTTAACACAATAATATATTTCCTGTTTTTTATGTCAAACACACTGTTTTTATTCTTCTTACTTTTTTGTTTGTTTTGCTTTTCCGCTCTCTCATTAATTTGTCTGTGCATATTTGTTGTATCAGTTTTCTTGCACTGCTCGTTTAACCAACCTTATTTCTTATTTCTTCATTAATCTTAGAATATTCTTGTTTATCATATTTGCCCTGTCTTCTTTAGTCCATGAACTTTTAAGATTTCTTTAGTCATCGATTTTCTTTTTTTTTTTTTTTTTTTTTGCTTTTTGACTTCTATTCGGTAATATTTCATTGCTCATTTGATTAACTGAGTCCCTTAACACTTCCCATTATTCGTTTATACTCTGTATTTTTGCTATTGCATGGAGTATAACGGAAATTAAATGTTAGCATAGTCCGACCAATAGCACGAGTTCACATAATGAAAAACATTCTGTGGATTATATTTGTGTCAATCGAGGTCAGGAAAAACGTTCTTAAGAGCTGTATTGAGCCAGTCCAGATGAAAGTGAGAAATCTTGGACTTATAAGACATGTGAGGAATTATGTTGAAGCTGCGGAGATATGGTTTAATAGAAAGATGAGAGCACCGTGGGCGGATGAAAAGAGTAGTGAAGAAATCTTTAAAAGCGTTATCTTAGAAGAAGAACTTGTTACTCGTATCAGAAGGAGGCAGTTCACATTCTTTAAACACGTTACGAAAAAGGCAAACCTGTAGTAACCTCCCCAATGTGAATTCCAGCTTACATCAAGAGAGCATGTAGGCGAACGTCTGTGCTTTACATAGTATTTAATTTTACCAACTCATACTTCATTCACAATTTCCAAGACACACAATACACAGAGAAAAGTCTTCTTAAACGATATAATAATGTGTAAAATGGAATTACACATCACTGTTATTAAGAAGACAATTATACTTGTGCAATCATCTGAAATATGAAAGAAGGCAAAGGCAGAATCTGTATTTAAGTTATTTATCGTCACAGTGCACAGGACACAGTGGATGAGAATCGTGTGTATCACGTGACACCAAGACAAGGGATCATTAAAACCTATGTATCCAACCGTATTTAACGTTCGCCCAATCTTGATAACTACAATCAGTTGGCCGCCTTGATATGCACTAGTTATTGTACTTCAAAGAAAAAAAAAAGGTTATAATAACCTTTTTATCGCACAAAGCCTGGGCTGAAATGTAGAGACCATGTGTAGCCCAGCATGATCTCTCTCTAAGCCTGCCTAGTTTACTCCAGAGGAAAGGCAACATCAATATTTCTGGAACAAGACACACTGCAGAATATTTCGTCATTCAAATACTATTTGCTTTTCGGAGCTTCGAGCCTAAATTATTTGCCGACATAAGTTTAAGATCTGGTTTTTACTGCTATGACATTTGGACTTAGGTTGTTTTTCCTCGCACCAGGATAAGGCTTGTACCTTCTCAATTAACTCTCCGCCTGAAGACGTTGGCACAATGTGGGGTGTCGAGTTTGGTGGGTGCCGCCCAACAATATTCGCTAACAGAAAGCAGGTAGTACCGTCTACAGCCATAGGAAGCTCAGTCACATATAACTAAGATCTGAATTCCTCACAATACGTATCACTGATAACAATATATCGACATATATATACTGCATTTATGACACTATGTCAAACGTAACATATGTGTGATTAACACAACTGCACACGGAAGACAGTTAGAAATAAGACTATACATGCCAGGCTGTGAAGTATATTAGACATCAAATATAAACCAGAGGGAAAGAAATACTTTATAATAATAACCAACCAAGGCTTTAACAGACAAAACTTAGAGCTGGGTTGTTTCTTCTTAAAAAACCCGGAAATGGCAATAATGTGTTTGAGCATGTACCTATCTATAAGCGTTTCTCTGAGATGCAACAAATTTGTGTCGATCGAGGTGATAATAAGAGTTCTTAATGAGCTGTAATGTGCCAATCCTGATGTTGGAAAGCTAATCACGGACAGTTAGCAGACAAGTTGAAACTATGTGGGAGCTAAGGAGATGTGATCTTAAAGACGAGTGGCGAGAACACCGAGGACGGATAGACAGACCAGTGATGATATTGAGAAATAAGTTCCAAATGTTGCTGTTACGCTAACCGAGAGCAAAGAGTTACGATGAGACGCTCAACCTTGCAAAATACTCCATGGCTCGTGTAATTACACTTCTGGCAGCAACAATCTAACTCCTGGCCTTCACGTGGCTAACCTGTCTTAACTACCATGAAAGGTGTGAGGGGGGGGGGGGAGGGGAGGGGGGTTGAGTCTCTGGCACCACAAAAATAACCAGAATGCTCAAGATGTGTATGCACCTACATGCATGCGCAGACACGTGTGTCCGTGCCTACAAATCTAAACTCGAGTAAGACCACAGTCTGCTCTAGTAAAGGAAAGGTGCTGAAGACCGAGACAATCAGCTAGGAGGTGCACCACGGAATTATTAATGCCACGCAATTACGAATCGAGATATGCAAAACGTTATGGCGCTCATCCCGATGTGGACCCCAGTGCCGGTCCATATGCCTTAAAAGGGTCCAACCAAAACGACTGGAGGTCCTTCTTAGATGTCCTGTGGAGCCAGGGGACCAGAGAATAGAGCGTCTAGCCATACCAAGCAAAGACTAAAAATAATGCACTGGAATGCGGAGGGAGTCAATTTAAATATATATATATAACCTGAAATTATTCACCAATGATAGAACTGTTGCTCTGATCAGTCATGCAAGTAAAATTCTACTAAAAATCATAATGGGAAGACTTCGTAAGAAAATGGAAGAAGAAATTAACGTAGTTCAAGCTGGATTTAGACAAGGAAGAGGAACAAGAGATCACATTCTCAATATGCGCTTAATAATAGAGAAGTGCAGAGAATTTAATGTAAACCTATTTTCATGTTTTGTGGATTATTCAAAGGCATTTGACTGTGTACAACATCACAAACTTTGGGAAATCATGAGGAATATGGGCTTTCCACCACATATAATACAACTCATAAGAGTGCTCTATCTAGACCAACAAGCAGCGGTTAGAATAGATGGCGAGACATAAGATTGGTTTGACATCAAGCAAGGAGTCCGTCAGGGATGTGTGCTGTCCCCCTATTTGTTTAACCTGTACGCCGAAAATATAATGAGAAATGTAAGAGATGATATAAACAGGGAGCTATATGATGCCCTAAATATTGGTGGTCATGACATACCAGAGATTCGGTATGCTGATGATACAGTATTGCGCTTCATAACACAGACTGGTATAGAAAATCTAACACCCTCAACCCAATTGAATAGTGAAAATCACAACTTGTATCTCAACATTGCAAAAACAAAGATAATTCATACAGATAAAACCACTAAGAAGAAAGAAATATATATAAATGAGGAAAAATGGAGGTGGTGGGAAATTTTGAATATCTTGGGTCATTGATTACCAACAACGGTGACACAATGAAAGAAATTAAACGAGGACTATCAATTGCTCTTCAAAGACTAAAACAATTGAATAAATTATGGAATGGGACAGACAGAAGTACACAAATTAGATTTTTAAGAGCATGCATCTTTTCCATTGCAAAATACGCCTGTGAGACCTGGACACTTACTAAACAAGCTGAACAGCACATTAATGCCTTTGAATATAAATGTTATAGACGAGTTCTAAGAATATCCTGGGTACAGAAAAGAACAAATGCATCCATACTTCAAGAGCTGAATATTGAAGAAGGTTGGCTATTAAAGACGATAAAACAAAGACAATTGAAATATGTTGGTCACTTGAAACGTCATGAACGTTTGGAGAGAACAATAATGGAGGGGTATATGCCTGGGAAGAGAGGAAGAGGAAGGCCAAAGAGAAGATGGGTGCAGGATGTGATGGATGATCTCCAGATGGGTGTATCGGACGCCTGACATCTTGCTTATGATCGAGAGGCTTTCCGGAAGGTTGTTATGGGAGCGAGGTTCTGCAAAGGACATGCTACTGAATGAATGAATATATTACCTGCTTTCTGTTAGCGCCGAATGTTGGGTGGCGATTACCAAACCCGACACCCCACATTGTGCAAACGGCTTCGGAAGAGCACAATCGGGAGGGTACAAGCCTTATCCTGATGAGAGGAAATGCAATCCAAAAACGAAATGTCATGGCAGGACAGACCAGACCCTAAGCCTTGGTTGGCAGCTGTTCTAGGATAGAAGCTCCGACAGGTGGACAGTTAGAGCATTGCTTTGCCGATCCGACAGCTTCTGCAGCTTGTCTTGTTCTAGATGTATAGGTGTTGCCTTTCCTCTGGAGTGAACTAGGCAGGCCGAGAGAAGGATTATGCTGCATGGGCAACACATGGTCTCTACATTTTAGCCCAGGCGTTGTGTTATGGAAAGGCAATAACTCCATCACTGGTCTTAACTGGTCTCGGAATCAAAGCGAGAAGCAACATATACGGGTTATAAGTCCTTTTCATGGTGCGCCACGGGTTGCCTGTGAGAATGAGAGACACCTACAGGTGTCACTGATCAGCTAACGCCCGCCTCAAGCTGGGCAGCCCCCGGCGAATTGGGTGCTGATCCCCACAGGCTGCCTGCTTCAATGGGTGCTTGGGGCTAGGACAAAATCTGACTCGCAGGCTGTACAACCAATGCACCAGGCACTAATAAACAAACGAACGAACAGACTTTATTTTCAAAGGGTAATAAATTGGGCACGCAGGCCCGTCTTACATTAGGCCCTTCCAATCACTCATCTTTCTTTCATCAACAGTGCATAGGAAAAAACATTGTCACATGAATTTTGTAAACATAAACAATGCATATTACTATGTCATGTGACACATCCACCACCCACCCACACATCCCCCATTCACTCCAACTCCTCCACCCAACCACACACATAACCCACACACACATACAATCCCCCACCCATCCACACATCCCTACACGTACACATCTCCCCCACCCACACACACATCTCTAACCCACCACACATCCCATCCACCCACACCCCAAGTACACATACATTATCCAACCCACACATCCACCCACTTACACACATCTCCCCATCCACTCACATATCTACTACCCGTCCCATTACCCACCAACAATCACTCACCCACATATCCTCCTCCACCACACACCTCCAACCACCCAGCCAAACACACATCCCCCACGCACACACACACACATCTCCCCGTCAACTCACATATCCCGAACCTACCAACACACAATTTCCGAACCCACCCACATAATCTCCCATCTCCCCCAGCCCACTCACAGATCCCGAGCCCACCCATACAAACACCCCCCCCCCCCCACCATCTCCTAACCTACACACACTCACACACCCTCATATCTTCTACCCACCTACACATCCTCTACCCACCCATCCCCCAACCACACACCCTTACTCATATACAATCACCCAACCACACATCCTCTACCCAACCACACATCCTCCGCCCACCCATCCCCCAGCCACACATCTCTTAACCACACACCCCTACACATATACACACACACATCCCCACCCACGCACAATCTCCCCACCCATACACACATCCCTCACATGCATTCCACCAACCAACACATCCCCCATTCACAAACACACACCTCCCATCCACGCACAACCCACACACACACATCCCCAACCCATACACTCATACCCTCACACATTCCTAGACACACGTACTTATCCGTCAACCACCAACACCCACACACCCCTCACCCACTCATCAACACATACATCTCCTATCTACCCACCCACACTCACACACCCCAACCACCCATCTAAACACACATCCCCCACCCTCACACATATCCTTCACCCACCCGCAGACCCAACCACACCACCACCCACCCACACACACACATCCTTTATCCACTCCCAACTCCCCTCCCACACAACACCACACCCACACACATCCCAAAGACACATCCCTCACCCACACACACATCTTCTCACACATCTCCTACCCATCCACACATCCCCAAACTACAATCACCCTCACTACCCACACATACATCATCCATCCAGCCACACACACCCCCACCCAGCCAGACATATTCCCCACCCACACACACATCGCAAAATCCATCACCCACACCCATCACGCACCCCTACCCCAACCCACACACATCCCCCACACACATTCACCCACACATCTCTCACCCACACACACACTCCTCACCCATCCACCCAAACATCCCACACCCATACACATCCCTCACCCACACACACATCCCCAAACCCACAACCACCCCTACCTGCACACATCTCCCACCCACCACATATCCCCACACCCACATCTCCCCACCCACACATATACCCCCCATCCATCCTATAAACCACCATCAATTATCCACCCACGTATCCTCCTCCACCAACTCACCCACAGCGACCTAGCCAAACACACATCCCCACCCACACACACATCTCCCCGCCAACCCATACATCCCGAACGTACCCACACACAAATCCCGCACCCACCCACACAATCCCACCCCGCCCACCCATACATCCTGAACCCACCCACCTACATCACGAATCCACCCACACACACACACATACATTGACGATTGTCGTGAGCATTGTCGCAAAATTGTAAAGACAATGGAGAAAAATTGTACATATACATTTTGTAACTTAAAAATTAGTGATGCAATTCAACTCTCTCTCTCTCTCTCTCTTCTCTATCTCTTTTTTCTCTCTCTGTCTCTCTCTCTCTCTCTCTCTCTCTCCCTCTCTCTCTCTCTCTCTCCCACTCACTAACGCTCTCGCTCACATTACAGTAATGTTATATTATACATGATAAAATCAAGTGTCATACATACAAAATGATAATGTGAAAGATGAAAATACACAAGAAATATGGAATGGCATATTACAGGACATGCGTGCACTCAACTCTCTCTCTCTCTCTCTCTCTCTCTCCCTCTCTCTCCCTCTCTGTCTCTCTCTCTCTTTTTATTACACAGGCACACACTCACACTCATTAACTCTCTGTCTGTCTGTCTGTCTGTCTGCCTGTCTGTCTGTCTCTCTCTCTCTCTCTCTCTCTCTCTCTCTCTCTCTCTCTCTCTCTCTCTCTCTCTCTCTCTTATGTTCATGTTATAAATTATAACATCAATTGGCATTCAAAGTGGTAATATGAACATGAGAATACACAAAATATATGGAATAGCATGTTACATCATATCAATCAATCAATCCATTATGTGCCATGCCGGAAAGCGTGGGCGGTCATGACTCGCCATTTCACTCGATCACCAGTGTCGTGGATCAGCTCAGTGTTCCTGTCTCTTCCATGCCATGTGGCCAAGCCATCCAGGTATTTTCCTCTCGGTCTTCCTCTTGGTCTGTTCCCCTCGATCTTGCCAGTTGTCACTAAGTTCTCCAATTCATTTCTTCTCATAACATGTCCAAAAAATTTTGACTGTCTACGTCTAATTTCTCTAATCAGTTTACGAGGTTCATTTGTCTCCTGTAGTACATCATATGCGTGCGCTTAAATCTCTCTCTCTCTCTTTTTCTCTGTCTGTCTCTCTCTTCTCACCAACACACAGCCATGGATACTCACAAACAATGCGCGCACACATACACACACATTAACAGATCCATTCTTCCACTGTCTCTCTCTCGTTTGCTCTCTCTCTCTCTCTCTCTCTCTCTCTCTCTCTCTCTCTCTCACTCGCAATCACTATTTCACCCACTAAGTCACTCTCTCCATCTTTCATTTACTCAATATCACACTCTCTTTCACTCTCACTCACACACAGACAGACACACACCCTCTCGCTATCAATTTCTATAACATAATAACTAAAAACATAAAAACTATAATAAAAAGAAAATTAACAACCTCAAGCAACGGCTGGCAACATGGAACGAAAGAACCATGTGTCCGTGATTTTCCACTGACTTGACGAAAATTAACGATGTAAGAAAAACGGCTGTGATTTATGCCGAACTCAATCGTCTTAACATTGTTATTGCTGGCCTGTAGAAGACTCGCTTCGCTGAGGAATAGTCACTCAGGGAAAACAATTACACCATTTTTTGGAATGGTAGGGGGCAGGCAGAAAAACGGCAACACGGTGTAGGCTTTGCAGTGAAGAATTCGCTACTGGGAATGATTGAAATTCCAGCAGGAGGAAATGAATAACTATTATCCCTGCGCTTGGCAACCTCTTGTGGTTTTGCCACCATTATTACTGCATATGCACCGACACTCGATTCCTCTGATGATGTGAAAGATTCGTTCTATGAGGAGTTGACTCCGTGATCAAGGCAGTTCCAAACTCCGACTACATTTATATGCTCTGTGATTGCAATGCTCGTGTGGGCAAGGACTCGAGTTCATGGCCAGTGTGCCTTGGAAAATACAACATTGGTCGCATGAATGAAAATGGACAAAGGCTGATCTACCATTGCACCAGAAATGACCTAAGTATTACAAACTCCTTTTTTGAAACAAAAGAGCTGCATAAAGTCACATGGAAACATCCAAGATCCGGCCATTGGTATCAGATAGATTTCATCATCACACGGAGACAACATCTGAACCATACATCATTAACTCGAATTTACCACAATGCTCACTGCGATACGGATCATTCTTTGGTTGTTGCACGAGTTAGACTGAGACGAAAGAGAATCTACACAGCCAAACATAAATCTAGCCCCGGGATTAATATTATTAACATTCACGATCATGAAAAGTTCTTTGAGTTTCAACAGCAACTTGAAGACGCGTTCACTGATACATCAGAAAATTTCACAGTAAGTGAAAAGTGGGGTAAACTTAAAGAAAACCTTTATAAAACTGCGGTTGGGGTTTACGCCACTGTGGATCACAAGAGGCAGGACTGGTTTGCTGCAAACAGCCAGACACTGCAGCCCTTGATTGATAAAATGAAGATAGCTCTCTTAAGAAACAAAGAAAGAACAACGCGTAACACTCCCAGTGAGCTGAAGCAAGCTAGGAAGGATGTGCAAAAGGTTGCCAGGCAGTGTGCAATTGACTCAAGTTAAGTGAGTCCATTCAAATCGCAAGTGATAAGGGAAACATCAGAAACATGTACGAATGGATAAAAAATGCCTGTAGCCTAATGATAAAAAAGTACACCACTGAAAACCTTGAATGGAGAAATTATCACTGATAAGAAACAGCAGATGGATAGATGGGTAGAACAGTGTTTAGAGATTTACTTAAGTGAGACCAAACTAGCGGATGATGCTCTCAGTGCCATAGAGGCCCTGCTATCTCTTGACCACCAGGACACACTTCCTACCATACCAGAAGTTAAGTGTGCTAAAAATGAACTTGCATCTGGCAAGGCTCCAGGTAATGATGGGATTCCAATAGAAGTAATCAGGAGTGGGAATGCAATTCGTCTGAATAGTTGGAGCAAAATATCCCAGTAAGTGTGTACGTAGATTAAGGTCTGCGATCTGCTCAGACCTTAATCTGTGTCGGACGATTCCAGTAGGTTGATGATTGCTCTCGGTTGCATAAAATTCAATCCATCCTTTCTCCAATAGTCCTCTTCCTCTTTCAACACAAGGTCCTCACATATTTTCCAGTAACTTTTATCAATATTTAATAGCGCGGACAGACAGACAGGCAGGCAGACAGACAGACAGACAGACAGACCGACAGACAGACAGACAGAAAGGTAGGTTGGCAGGTAGGTAGGTAGGCAGAAAGGTTGGTAGGTAGGTAGGCAGAAAGGTAGGTGGGTGGGTGGGTCGGTCGGTCGGTCGGTGGGTCGGTCGGTGGGTCGGTGGGCCGGTCGGTCGGTCGGCCGGCCGGCCGTCAGGCAGGCAGGATATAGATAGATAGGTAGCTAGCTAGCTAGGTAGCTAGCTAGATAGATAGATAGATAGATAGATAGATAGATAGATAGATAGATAGATAGATAGATAGAAAGATAGATAGATAGATAGATAGATAGATAGATAGATAGATATATAGATAGATAGATAGATAGATAGATAGATAGATAGATAGATAGATATATAGATAGATAGATAGATAGATAGATAGATAGATAGATAGATAGATAGATAGATAGATAGATAGATAGATAGATCCCCGCCAGAAGCCGGGCCTTGTTAGCTAGTTTATATATATAATCACGTTTTATGAAAGAACCCCCATTTGGAGACATCTCTGAATCTTCGCGCTGTTTGTTTCAAAACGGAAATCACGTGAAAATTTTAAAAAATGCGGGGACGTGTCTTGGTGAAGCTGTAATACTGTTAAAATGATAGACGTAATCTCTAAGTCGTAATTTATATACCGCATATAAACAAACTTTGAAATCTGCTGTAAAATCTCCAGAATAAAAAAAATTTTGTTGGGTGGACATAATGATAAGGTTATATACTAAATATCATCATTTTCTCTCAGTTGGTTACTGAGATATTGAATTTTATATTGAGGCAACAAAAAAAAAAAAACACTATAGCAATATCAACACTGAAAATGAAAATGTCACCAGGAAATAATGGCATCTCCGATGAAATGATCTGGAACCTAGGAACAGATACCAAAGTAACGCTGTTGCAGATCTTCATTAACTGCTGGAACTTAGGCAGTGTTCCACAAGCCTGGAGAAAAGCAATCATAATACCCTTCCTAAAATCAGGGAAAGATGGTTTCAGTGCCTCCAGCTACAGAACAATAAGCTTTACCAGCTGTCTGTGTAAAACAATGGAGCGCATCATTAATCACAGACTGCAGTGGTACAGTGAAAGTGAAAACATCCTTGTGCCACAGCAGGCTGCATTTAGGCAGTGCTACTCTACGGAAGATCACACAACCTACCTCTCTCAAGAAATTGAGGAAGAATTCCAAGAGAAGAAGCTGGTGCTTGCGGCATGGATAGATCTAAAGAAGGCCTTTGACAAAGTATGGAAAGAAGGTCTAATGAAGAAACTCACAAACTACAAAGTCAGTGGGACAATGTTCAAATGGGTGAAAGGATACTTGCACAACAGAAGAGCCAGAGTAAAGATAGACGAACTCAAGAGCAAGCAAGTACTAATGCGCCACTGTGTTCCCCAGAGCGTAGTCCTGTCCCCCACACTTGTTCTAAACTGCATGGGTCATCTTGTTGATAAACTGCCACATAAAATTACAACGGCAATATACGCTGATGACCTGGTTCTATGGAGCATAAATGGCCATGCATCAGTGTCCACCACATAGCTACACAGAGCTGTAGATGCATTTGTTGCATGGTCATATAGATGTGTGTCAGCATAAACACTGATAAGTGCAGCACCACTCTATTTACTCTCTCTCAAAAACAAAATTTCTGAACTTAGCCGTCAGCATAAGGTTACAATACAGTGGATAATATCCACTTTGGCGTACCAAGAAACGAGAGAGCAGATCTATTAGCTAATGAAGGAGCAAAATATGAACATCCTGATGTGCCCGTTATATACCACACACACAGACACACACACACACACACACACACACACACACAAACGAATGATCAAATCAGTCAGAAAGCCACCAACACCTGCTCAAAACGGCTACCAAGTCATGGCAGACCCGAGCAAGTCTTTATTCTGCGCCTCATAATAGGGCAAACTATATACAATATATACAAGTATACAAAATTCAAGATTGTTTCATCAGCCACATGTGGAATGGCGTCGCAGACAGGAGCTCACATATTCCAAGACTTCCCAAAATACAACATGTCTAGACAAACCTTCTGGCCTAGAGAGACGCCAGTAAAAGATAAACTCTATGGACCACTGAGTTAAATTAAAAAGACAGTTAAATTAATACAAGAGACAAAATTGCAGTTGTAGATATATTTCAGCCGGCTTCCTGGCTTAGAGGTTAGCGACTTTTCTCCGTAATCTCGTATACTCTCGTAAGTAACGTGACGACGGTGAGAATCAGCAATGGTACGAATCGCATCGGTAACTTACGGAGTATGTGAGCCGGACGCTCAGAAAGCAATGACAAACTACTGAGCGTAATCTTGCAAAGAAATCAACATACAGCTGAAAGATTCTGATGTTGACAGCGGTGTCCGGTAAAGGATATGCAAAACATATATTACCAATATGTGGACTAATAAAAGTAAGAATGAAGAGAGGAAAAATTAGTGGTTAAGAACATGAGACTTAATGAAGAGGTTTTGAGGGTAGATAAAGAAATTCAAGAACAACACCGAATGAATGTGAAAAACATGTACAATGGAATAACTAAAATAAGAGTATAAATGAAGAATGGGAAATAGCAAGAGAATATATTCATCAAACGAACCAAAAAAAAAAAAGAAATTCTAGAGAGAAGCCAAAAAGGTAAGACAAAATTGATGACTGAAGATATCTTAAAGTTGATGGCCAACAGAAAACAGAGTAAAAATGACATACACGAATATGCTAAGATAAATAAAGAAATAAGAGATAAATGTGTGAAGGCAAAAGAAAGTTTGATAAAAGAGCAATGCAAGAAAATTGAATTAAGTTATATTAAAGGAAAAAAAAAATATTCACAAACAAATCAGTGAGCTCACAGGAAGAAAATTAAGAATAAATACAGGGTGTTTAAAGTGAAAAACAGGAAATATATTATTGGATAAAAATGCTATAATGAAGAGGTGGAATGAGTATATGCAACAGAAAAAGTAACTTAGAAGGTCCACCTATTCTAAAAGATGAAGTCGCTGACGCTATTAAACATATGAGAGAAAAAAAAAACCAAGAAAAACAGTTGAACCAGAGGGAATCACTATAGAAGTATAAAAAAATACTGGTCAAAATGTTGAATGATATTTACAACAGTGGATATCTACCGAGTGATATGCTGAAATATGTATTTATAGCAATACAAAAAAGGCACGAGCATTTGAATGCGACCATTTTCGAACAATTAACCCCATAAATCATATCACTAAGTTTCTACTCAGAATTTTAATGAGATAATCAATAAAGAAAATAAAAATGGAAATTGGGGAAAACAGTTATGATTAGTGGAAGGAAAGGGTGCAGACAATCTGCATGAAGCATATTCTGGCGCAACCAACAATGACGGATAGACATAGGGTCCTTCAGGCCAAATGGTACCTGAGAGTTGCTGCAGACAGGGATCACCCGCTGCATGCAGCAATGGATATGGTAAAGGGTCATAGACTAAGACGAGGCAGGTCCTGGATGGCACAGGCAGAACTTTCTATAAGTCAGGTGTGTGATCTAGAGACCATCAATCGTGAAAGAGAGTGGGTTGAAGTTCCGGGTGACATGACGAACTGGCACAATGTAATAATAACACTGGGTCGTGAGTGCAGAGAACGGGCAGGGGGCCGCACTGAGTTTAAAGTGCAACAGCTGATCTAGAGCAACACACATCAATGTGACATAGTCATGTACACCAATGGGTCAGTGGTGAGAAACAGATGTAGTGGCTGGGGATGTATTGCAAAGGCTAATGGGCGAGTCTTGAAAAAGGAGAGCCTGGCATTTGAGACTACGACCTCCAGCATGAGAATGGAGGTGGAGGCAGTAACAGCGGCATTCCGGTGGCTAGAGGAGACTACTGCAACACACGTTGTGTTCATTGCGGATTCAAAGAATATGCTTAGCAAGGTGGAGAAAGGAATGTTTCATGTGGAATGGCTCTCGTCGCTTCAGAGGTCACAGATTGTGAGAATTGTGTGGATATTTTGCCCTGGCCTTACGGGTGTACGGGGAAATGAACAGGCTGATAGGCTAGCAGGGAATGCACCTCTTGGTAGTATCTTGCCAATGGACAAGGTGGAGGTGGTCGTGCGCTTGTGGCACCAGGTGGAGAAGGCGGAGGAACAGATTGACAACCCATATGTGGAAAAAATGAGATTGGGGGGGGGGGGGAATCGGCAGGTGTTCTGGAAGAATCTCAAAACTGAGAGGGAAGACCAGGAGAACTTTTAATCATATAGCGGCGGGAACGATTAGTGGCATGACTCTTCGCTGACTGTTGAACGAGGGGAATGAGCACGTATGGGAATGTCCTGAGTGCAGTGATGTCGGTTCTTAACTCATCTCAACTCAAGGGTGCAGACAATGCAATATATACATTATGGGCGCAAATAGAAAGATCAGACACAGAGAGACATATACTTGTGCTTCATAGATTATACTAAGGTATTTGATAAAGTAAAACATTATGAACTGATTAACATGTTAGGAGACATTAACATTTATGGGAAATATCTCAGAATAATAAATAATATTTACTGGAACGATTACTATCCGCAGTATTACTAAATAGACTAAAACCATATTCAGAAGACATATTAGGTGACTACCAGGCGGGTTTTAGACAAAACAGATCAACAATAGATCAGATATTTATCTTACGACAAATAGCCGAGAAACATTGGGAATATAAAAGAGATCTCCATAACATTTTTGTGGATTTTAAAAAGGCTTATGATAGTGTCCATAGGAATAGTCTATGGAATGCTATGCAAGAATTTGGAATACCAAGGAAGTTAATCAACATGACCAGAGTATGCATGGAAGATACTTATAATATAGTAACATATAAATGCAGGACATCAGACCCCTTCCAAATAACATCTGGCTTGAAACAGGGTGCACTATCGCCGCTACTCTTCAATCTGGCTGTGACGGGACAGCCCCGGCAGCATCCGAATGACACAAGTTCACAAGGAATTAAAGAGCCCACAATATTTTTCTATCAGTATCTAAAAGAATAAATGTCCACCAGAACCTGATAGAAATGCAATAAGATTCAAAACAAGAGAAAAATACATTTTGACCACGCACGCCCCATCATTTCGGTAATGCTAGGTCTGAGAAAGCTTTGATGTCCAGATCAAACGTAAAACCCAGACACCACGGCACCAGTCGGTGGGCGCTATCAAAGGTTGAAAACTCACTGTTTTCAGTTGATACATCGCGGAGCCAGTCAGTTGAGATTGTCGTGTTAGTTTACAATCCTGTGGTTAAAATAGGGCATGACACCTAACACCTTACGGTTAACATGACCTAACGTGTAAACCAGCCACGGCAGAATGGGAGATAAGAGGGTCATCCAGACCTGTCTGAAATAACACATGCGGTAAAAGTCCAGACCTTGGGGAGCCGGGACAACGTCTGTAGTGCCACCACAAAGGAGCAATTAGGACCAGATGCTTAACACTTAACCGCAATACGGCGGCAAAGTAGGAACACATGGCTGACACATTGCCAGCAACCCAGGAAGGCTGGTGTTAACGCAGATTGGAATGTAATGACGCAACTGCATTGCCGCCAAAGCATGTTTCATTGTTTCAGGCGTGGCGAGGCCTCGGTCAATTTGATTGGCAGAAATAACTACAGTCCATGTGGAAAATAGGTGGAGTTAATTAATAGGGGATATATTAATTAGCCAACGTGGAAACTAGCCAGGGATGAAGAGAATAAAACTACATGCATGGCCAGCAAGACTTCAGACGCAAATTCACAATAGCATTCTTAGGATACCTACTGGAGAAATATTAACATTTCGTTCTGTTGGACTTCTGTACGAAGTCGTATGACAGGATTTCCTAGCTATAACCCAGGTAATACCATTACTCTGATTAGTTTGTTTGCTAGTCTGACGGCTTGTGTAGGTTCCTGTTTCTACATATTCTCCCAAACTTTACACTCGTGGATTTTATTTGTACTTAATGTTCCAGTTTCTAGATTTACTATTACACTGTGAACTTTATCTTCTTTTTTCATTCACCACTTGGTTGTCTGATTTGTTGTATGTGATAATTTTGAGAAATCCATTATTCAAGCTACATAAGCGTGTGGCTTATGCATGTACAGGAGATACATGTAGATTCATCCTGTATGATGTTAAACATTGGGGAGACTGACTACTTAGGAGAAATTCCTGAGAGCTACCAGTCTCTTGATAGCGTCCAATTAACATTGATTTTTTGGACCAACACTTTGAGTGCCTACCAAGATTGTGGTGAACCCACTTGGTTTGAGGAATGGCACCAGTTCACCTTGTCTGCATGATGTCTGCATGAGGACAGACATGACTTAGGACATTCAATATCCCAGACAGATTCAGGGAAGGCATTTAATGTTCGACAGGACTGTGCGACCAGCCCTTCCGACAAGACAGGATGAATGAATCAGAAAGGGAAAGAGTAAGTGAGGTGAACTTATATGGGAAACACCCCATTACATAAATGTATGTGAATATGTATGTTGTGAGCTATAGATGTTCTAAATAGTTTTATGAATATATACATATATATTTATTTATTTAGAACTGATATATGTTTATGTAACATGCCATCATATATATATCATCATACCATCATATATTATGACTTGAATGTATGTTTATATGAATGTATAGACATATGTGTTTTGAGATGTGTAGACGTAGATACTACCCATCCCCGTTCATTTCATTCCAGATCTCTTAGGAGCAATGGACAGTCAACAACCCATATCCGGAAGTGACTTAGCCTTGTAAAGGGACCACTTTGGACTCCTTCAATCTGACAGTGAACTGCGTCTCACTGGGGGAAGCATGACCTATGTGACCTCTTAATTTACGTATACCATAATACAATCATCATCATCATCATATGATCATCAAGACTAGAAATAATAAACACAGTTGTTGTATTTTAAAACTCAATTTGTCCGTATAATTCTAAATGTTTATAAATGTTTGTATAGCGTAATCAAGTACACACATTTTGTATCATTTAGTGGGGGTTCACACATATTGTCCAGAAGTGGGAATCTATGTCCGGGAGGTATCTTGCCTATGCAGTCATAAGTAACCAGATTACGTTGCATGTCTTAACTCCTCCTTTCTCACTTCTGGTGATACCAAGTACAGCCAAAACTATATAGATGTATTCTATCTTCAACGAGCCACTTCATGGCTGTTTTCTTGAGTATCAGGGACAGTGTCTTAAATCAGCATAACAGACATTTGTTCCACGTTTTCTCTCTGGGATCTGGGGTAGCAATTAGTTCCTTCTGACAGAGTTAGGGGATCTTAAACTGCATCCAGAACTAAACACCAGCAGAAGAAAATGATGTTGGCTGGGTGGTTGCCCAACCGGGAGCTACCTCAAGCCAGTTGGTGACACTGGCTCTAGAGAAAGTTGTAAGGAAGATAAAGGAGGAATGTGATATTGGAGGAACATCCAAGCTGCTTGGTCATGCAGATGATTTAGATATTATAGGGCAAAGTGAACAAAAGACATTGGAAATATTGACTCACTTAAAGGAAAAAGCCCAACAGATGGGGCTGGTTATCAACCAAGATAAGACAGAATATATGGTAATTTCAAGAGACGGAATGGCTAAAAACTCTGGCCACATACAAATAGATAAAATGACCATTAAAAGAACAGAAACATGCAAATACCTGGGTACAATCTTTAACTGCTCCAACATCATAAGGGAAGAAATACAAACTAGAATCAACTTTGGAAATAAGATATACTATGCACTACAACATCTACTAAAATCTAAGGCGCTATCTCGTAACACCAAAATCACAATATACAAAACACTGATCAGACCAGTTGTGCTGTATGGCTCTGAAACCTGGAGTACAACGAAAGGAGACGAAGCCTTGTTACAAACCTTTGAGAACAAAATTTTAAGACGCATCTTTGGACCCATTATGGATACACAAAGTAGAGAGTGGGAAAGGAGAAGTAACAAAGACATTTATGATCTGTTTAAGTCCCCGCTAATCACTGGTATCATGAAGGCTAATAGACTGCAATGGCTGGGGCATATAGAAAGAATGGAAGATAATTGGGAAACAAAACTCGCTTACACTCAGGAAATAAATGACCGTAGACCCCGAGGTAGACCAAGAAGACGGTGGAGAGATAATACATGTACAGACCTACAAGCACTTGGAATCAACGACTGGCAAGAGAAGGTCCACCAGAGAGACGAATGGAGACGGATTGTATTTGCAGCAAATAACCTCAATGGCTCGGAAAGCTGAAGAAGAAGTAGCAGCAATCTTTATGGGAAATAAAGAGGGCAATTAAGAACATATAAAGCTAGGAGTACGGCAGAAATGCGTTTTGTTACCGGATGTCTTCTCCCTCTATAGAGAAGTAATAATGAGAGTTCAAAGAAAAACCAGGAATACTAATCGGATTTTATAATATAAACAATATACGCTATGCGGATGACACAGTATTGGCGGCGGATAATGCAACCGATCTACAATAATTGTTAGATACTGT
Source organism: Cepaea hortensis (assembly GCA_963921405.1). Lineage (NCBI taxonomy): Eukaryota > Metazoa > Mollusca > Gastropoda > Stylommatophora > Helicidae > Cepaea > Cepaea hortensis. Next base: position 78,734,418 of record OY992888.1, on the reverse strand, counting down.
AGTATCAGAGAGTGTAAAGAAAGAACTCTCCCTGAATATCATGAAAACAGTAACAATGATGATATCCTAGAAAAAGATGACACCAAACTGTGACATATAAATAGAAGAGAAAATTGTTAACCAAGTGGATAGTTTCAAATACCTATGTGCAATTATAACATCACATTGAAGATGCACAACAGAGTTAAGAGCAGAATATGGTAAGCAAAGGTTGTATTTCAGAAAATTTAGAGTATCCTATGCAATATGTCACTTCCATTGAATGTAAGAAAGAGAGTGCGGGAGTGCTATGTAGAACATATTTTGCTGAATGGCTGTGAATCATGGAATGTAAGTGAACGAATCAGTGAACTGGAGCCAGCAATATCAAAACTTAAAATGAGAAAGTCTCCAGGAGCTGATGGTATCTCCAATGAAATTATCAGAAACCTAGTAACATAGGCCAAAGCAAAGCTGTTCAGATCTTCAATAACACATGGACTTAGGCAGTGTTCCACAAGCCTGGAGAGAAGCAATCATGATACCCCTCCTAAAATCCGGGAAAAATAGTTCCATTGCCTCCAGCTACAGACCAATTAGCCTCACCAGCTGTCTCTACAAATCACTGTACCGCATCTTCAATCACAGACTACAGTGGTACATATAAAGTGAACACATCCTTGTGCCACAACAGGCTGGCTTAAGGCAGTGCTACTTTACGGAAGCTCAGATAATCTACTTCTCTCAAGAAGTTGGGGATGCATTCCAAAAGAAGAAGCTGGTACTTGCGGCATGGATACATCTGAAGATAGCCTTTGACAAAGTCTGGAAAGAAGGTCTTATGAAGAAACTGAGAAACTGTGAAGTCAATGGAAGAATATACAAATCGGTGAAAGCATACTTGCACAGCAGAAGAACCCGAATGCAGATAGACGGTCTCAAGAGCAAGAAAGTACTACTGCGCCACGGTGTTCCCCAGGGTGGAGTCTTGTCCCCAACATTTGTTGCTAATCTACCCGATGGAATTAAAGCGGCAATGTACGTTGATGACCTTGATTTGTGTAGCACAAATGAACATGCATAAGTGGCCATCATATTTCTATAGAGAGCTGTAGATACATTTGTTGCATAGGCGGATAGATGGTGTGTCAGCATAAACACTGACAAGTACAACACCACTCTATTTACCCTCTCTCCAAAACAAAAGGCAGGGACCATCCAGATAAATGGAACACCCCTACGAGAAGATAAAGAACCAACATACCTTGGAGTAACATTTGATGGCAGGCTGACATGGAGAAAGCACATCAACAAAGCAGTAGCAAAAGCCAGAAGGAAAATAGCCATCCTGAGAAAGCTAAGTGGAACCACATGGGGAGCCAGTGGTAAAATATTTAGCAAAGTTTATCAACACAGCATACAGCCACACTTGGAATATGGTCAACTGCGTGGTGTTCGGCATCAAAAACCACACCACAAGGGCTGGACAAAGTGCAAAATCAAGCTCTTAGAGTCATCACAGGAGAGATGAGATCAAATCCTATAGTAGCAATGGAGAAAATGGGGAGGACGCAAGCACTGAGAGAACACAGAGATACAAAAACACTAATACAAGCAGACAAGTTCCTCAACTTGCCAGGCCACCCTATGAAAAACCGATTTGAAAACCTAGCTATGGGACGTTTGAAAAGAAGTAGTTTTATCTACCAGGCCAAACGACTCTGCACAGAAACCACCGATCTTCCCACAGTTGGTATCCCCCTAACAACTATTCCAGAGCGAACTCCATGGAGAAATGAACATAGACTATCATTACAAATCCTGACAAAAGTGAGAGAATTATTTTACAGGGAAGAACAGAACAGTGTGCAGCGCAGGAGAGCCACTCTCAGCTTCCTTAATGAAAAATACCCACAGGACCTCTGGATCCTAGTCTACATAGATGGGTCAGCACAAAATGCTGTTCGGAATGGAGCAGCGGGAGTGTATATAGAATACCCAAATAATACTAGGGACACAGTCAGAATTCCAACAGGAAAGTACTGCCATAATTATGATGCTGAAATTGAGGCAATCAAGATAGCAATAGAGAAATTACAAAATACCAGCCATGGTAGACAACCTGTGATGATATTGACGGATGCAAAATCAGTAATAGAGGCACTCCTGTCTGGAAAATTACCAGTTCTAAGGACACTAATTTCTGAACTTAGCAGTCAGCATAAGGTCACCATACATTGGATACCATACCACTGTGGACTAACCGGAAACGACAGAGCTGATCGATTGGTTAAGGAAGGAGCAAACGAAGAACAGCCTGATGTGCCCATTACATTCCACACAAAAAAAAAAGAATGATCAAATCAATCAGAAGGCCACCAAGCCCTACTCAAGACGACTACCACGTTATAGACAGACCAGAACAGGTCATTGTTCTGCGCCTCAGAACAGGACACAATAGATTACAAATATATGTATACAAAATTCAAGATTGGTGCCATGTGCACTTGTGGTCGCAGACAGCAGAGCACATACACTAGGACTGCCAAAACTACAACATATCCAGGCGAACCTTCTGGCCAAGAGAGACAACAGTGGAAGATAAACTCTATGGACCGCTGAGTGAACTAAAACAGATTGTTAGATTCATACAAGAGACAACATTGCAGTTATATACATATTTCAAGCGATCGAAAGAAGAAGAAGAAGAAGTGAACAAATTACGAAGACCTTGGAAGCAACAGAGATGTTGTTCCTAAGACGAAAGTTGCAAATTCCTTGGACTGCTGAAGTAACCATCAGTGACTGTCTGAAAGAGGCTAATGAAACTCAATCAATCAATCAATCAATCATGTGCCATGCCGGAAAGCGTGGGCGGTCATTACTCGCCATTTCACTCGATCACCAGTGTCGTGGATCAGCTCAGTGTTCCTGTCTCGTCCATGCCATGTGGCCAAGCCATCCTGGTATTTTCCTCTCTGTCTTCCTCTTGGTCTGTTCCCCTCGATCTTGCAAGTTGTCACTAAGTTTTCTAATCCATTTCTTCTCATAACATGTCCAAAAAATTGTGACTGTCTACGTCTAATTTCTCTAATCAGTTTACGATGTTCATTTGTCTCCTGTAGTACTTGGTCATTGGTTTTTATGTCTGTCCATGGTATTCTTTGCATTTTCCTCAGAAACCACATTTCTGCAGCCATCAGATGCTTTTCAGCTTGACTGCTCATTGTCCAAGTTTCACATCCATACAAAAGAACTGGCTCTATGTATCCCTGCAACACTCTTTGTCTTGTTTCAATTGACATCTTTTTATTCGTCAAAATATTTTTCGTCTTGCTAAAGGCTACTTTCGCCATGGCGATTCTTGTTCTAATCTCTTCAAGGCATCTCCCATCAGATGTTATGACTGGTTCGAAATAATTGTACCGATTCACTTGTTGAAGAATATTCCCATTTACTTGTATATTATTACATTGTGGCACTTCGTTCTTCTTAGTGACGACAATAACCTGTGTCTTTTTACAATTTAATTATATCCCCAGTTGCTCACTGTGTACGACAACCGCTTCCGATAATTCAAATATCTTGGAAGTATGATCACAGAAGATGGCAGATTGGACAGAGAAATATAAATCAGGTGTCAAAAAGCTAGTGCACTTAAGTATTAACTATCACCCTTACTGAAACATCCAAATATAGCCATGTCCACAAAACGGCAGATAATAAACAGTACATTCAAACCATCCCTAAGCTACCAATCTCAAACTTGGACTTTATCAAAATAACACTTTCGCAAAATCAATACCTGCGAGATTAGATGCCTGAGGAGAGCTGCTAACTTAACAATCCGAGACCGAGTAAGAAATGTTGTTATCAGACAGACAGCAGGACAAACACATTGTGCCACATTTATTGAAAGACAAAAGATCAAGTGGTTTGGTCATGTCGTTAGAATGCAACACCATCAACTACCATCACTGGCCATGCATCAAAGATCATCTGCGACGAGACCAAGAGGACGTTCAAGAAGAAATGGGATTGACGACATCAAGGACATTGTACAATCACACGGAATTACACTATCAAGCGTCACCCACCGGGCATTGAAGCGCATTTTTTTCCTCCGTATGACGCTTGACGGCAGAAGTGGAAGATTAGATATATGTATCTTTATATATAAACAAGGATGTATGTGTGTATGTCCTTTATGCGTTTGCGAAAGGTCCATCCGACTGAGATGAATTTTTCTACACGTCTTCCTCTCATCCCGCGCTGCCAACTGTCATATTTGTTTTTAGTGTAAAATTGGCTACTTACTTAATATTATTTAATATTTCATTTTTCATTATAATATCAATATAGCGAGGGGACTTAACTCTAGAAAAGTTATTTCAAGGGGCATAACTTTTAATAACATTGCTATATACCTTATAGTCATATTGTTGCATCGTTTTCAAAGATTTATAAACTCTTTGTCTATAGTTATTTACCGGCATATGAGTTACAATAAATCATGATATAATCTTTAAGGCATTTTCAAAGTTTTCATAAAAATAATTCATAATGCATAACATTGCAACTCATCTTTTTATGCTTAAAGAAGTTATCTACAATCATGCAGTGATTTAAAACAGTTTTCATTAAAAATAATGGATGGTGTATGGAAGGACATTCTTTTAAGTTACTATTTTTTGTTGTATGAATTTAATGAGACGCTCCCCGCCAGGAGCTGGGCGAAGCCACGCCTGGTCAGATAGATAGACAGACAGACAGACCGACAGATAGTCGGGAACGGGAGCTTATACGACTACTTATATAAATTAAATAAGATGCTCCTCACCAGGGACTGGGTGAAGCCGGGCCGGGTTAGTCAGATAGACAGACAGACAGACAGTTAACTACAGGCATATGCGTTATAATCCTCCTCCCCTCCTCCTCCTTCTACCATCTTCCTCCTCCCCTCCCTTCCTCCCTCTCCCTCCTCCATCCTCTTCCACCTCCTCCCTTTTCCTCCCTCTTCCTCCTCCTCCCTCCTCCCCCTCCTCCTCGTTCTCCTCCTCCCTCCTCCTCCACCTCCTCCTAATCACTCCTCCTCCCTCCTCCTCCACCTCCTCCTAATCACTCCTCCTCCCTCCTCCTCCTCCCTCCTCCTCAAGTCTCCTCCTCTCTTCTTCCTCCTCCTCCCTCCTCCCCCCTCATTCTCCCTCCTCATCCTCCCTCTTCCTCCCTCCTCCTCTCTTCTCCCCTCCTCCTCCCTCCTCCTCCTACCTTCTCCTCCTCCTCCCTTCTCCCCCTCCTCCTCCTCCCTCCTCCTCCTCATTCCTCCTCTTCTCTCCTCTCTCCTCCCCCTCCTCATCCTCCCTCTCCTCCTCCTTCCTCCTTCTTCTTCCTCCTCCTCCCTCCTCCTCTTCCTCCCCTCCCTCCTCCTCCCTCCTCCTCTCTCCTCATCCTCCTCCTTCCTCCTCCCTCCTCCTCCCTCTTCCTCCTCCTCCTACCTCCT
>OY992888.1:78606439-78726439 GCA_963921405.1 Cepaea hortensis | reverse complement strand
CTTCTGAATACGTTTGTTAGCTTCTCATAACGTATCCAAAAAGTGTGACTGTCTACGTCTAATTTCTCTAATCAATTTACGATTTTCATTTGTTTCTTTCAGGAATTGGTCATCCGATGATCTGTCTGTTTATGGTAATCTTTGCATTTTCCCCAGAAACCACATTTCAACAGCCACCAGATTGTATTCACTATCTGTTCATTCTCCATGCTTCCCATCCTTACAAAAGTGCAAGTTCTATGGAGCACCTCAACACTCCCTTGCTGCAATTACCATCATTTTATTGGTCAGTATGTTTTTCATCTTGCAAAAGGCTGCCATCGCCGTGACGATTCTTGTTCTAATCTCTTCAAAGCATCTCCCATTAGATGTTACGACTGTTCTAAGATAAATGTATCGATTCACTTGTTGAAGAATATTCCCATTTACTTGTATATTACATTGTGGTATGTCGTTCTTCCTAGTGACGACCATAATCTGTGCCTTCTTACAATATAATTCTAACCCACGTTATTCACCGTGTGCAACACTCGCATCTACTATATGTAGCAGCTCTCTGCATTCAACACTGTATCATTCGCATATCTAATGCTATTGATTTTATGTCCCTCAGTGATGATTCCTTTCATATAGACAACATTTCTGAAAATGCGTTCACTGTACAAGGAAAAAAGATCTGAAGACATTACACATCCCTGTCTCACACCTCTCTTAATAGGCTAATATTGACCTACTTCATTATCAATCCGTATTACGGCTTGTTGTTTCAAATATATGTTTGTTTTTGTTATGAGTCTAAGGTCTCTCCCATCAATTTGCAGATCTGCAAGCATCTCCGTCATTTTAACATGTTTTACTTTATCGAAAGAATTGTGTTTAGTCAATAAAGCAAATATTTAAATGTTTGTTTACTACTATAGAACGGTCAATTAATGTCCTCAGTATACAGACAGCATTTACTGTACCTTTGCCGTCTACAAACCCACATTTTTCTTCTCCTACTTGGGGTTGTATTTTCTTCCTAACTCTTTGCTTGATAATTCTTAGCAAATGGTTGTGATGTGGCTCATTATACTGACTATTCGAAATTGATTACATTCCAAGGCTCCTGATTTCTTCAGGATTGCAATAAATAAATACAATTACATAATTCAGGGGGTATATCATCAGTATCATATATTGTGTTTACCAGTCTGATGACTTTATCTATTACATATTACTTCCGGGGCAGTGATTATTTCTGTTGAGATATTTTCTGGACCCGAGGTCTTGCCATATTTCTTATGGTTAAGAGCATTCTGAACTTCTCAGAATTGATGGTCCTTCATTATTACTCCGAAGATTATTCTGTGCTTCTGTTGTATCATCGCAGAGGTTTTTCACATAATCTGACCATGCATGTAAAATCTCATGTTTTTCTATTATGATTTCTCCATCTTTTGTTTTCAGTCAATCCGTTGATGTAGGTGTTCTTGTATTAGTAAGCTCCTGAATACTTTTGTGCATTAATTTGTTATTTTACTGTTATGTTGTTGTTCAATTTCCATGCAATGATTTTCAAGCCATGCTTCTTGTGCCTTTTTACATAATTTTCTGACTTTTGTGTGAATCTCTTCATATTCATCAGGATTATTTTTGTTGTGTCTTCTTGTTTCCATTAGTCTTAAAATGGCTTCAGTCATCCATTTGTTTCGACTTCCTTTCTTTAATTTTGGAATATTTGTTTCTGCAGCAAAATTGATTAAATTTTCAACATTTCCCATTGATCATCTACATCTTGAAATATGATCTCTAGATCAGACAATACAATTGTATTTCCTTGTCATGTTGTAATGCACACAGATCGTATTTAATGTTTGTGTTATTGTTGGCTTTCTTTAACTCTACTTTCAAAGTTTCTATAATCAGTCTGTGATCACTGTAACAGTCCTCATTTGATATTGTTTTTTGCGACTAGTAACACCTTTCGAAACTTTTGTTTATCAAGATGTAGTCGATCTGCTTTCTAATCCTGCTGTCAGGACTTCTCAATGTCCATAATCTTCTGTGATGCTGCTTTAACCAGGTGTTTCCGACAATCTTTTCCTCTTCTTTTGCCCACTCTACAAGTCTGTATCCTATCTCGTTTCATTCTCCCAAACCATGTTTACCTACTGTGCATCAATCACATTTATTTCCTACTTTCGCATTGAAGTCACCCATTATCATGATTATTTCTTAATTTTTATGATACTTCAAAGCATTCTCCGCGTAATTACACAATTCCTCTACACTATCTTCACTGCTTTTTTTGCTGAATTACTTCAGACAAAGGTTACATTAGAAGACCGAAAGAAAGCAGTTAGATGTAGACTAGTACTGGAAAGCATATAAATATAGTAGAACAACCAAAGAAATAAATTAAATGTGAACTACCTCAATAAAGAAGTTAAATGTAGAAACACTAAAGACATAAGTTACATGTAAAACTCATCATCATCATCAAGTGCCCTGCCGGCTGGCGTAGGCGTTCATGGCTCTCCACAGATCTCGGTCTTTGGTTTTCTGTATCAACTCTGCTGCTGAAATTCCTCCGTGCCACCGCCTCAATCCATCCAGCATCATTTCTCTTGGTCTGCCTCTTCCTCTCTTCCCCTCGATCTTTCCAGTTGTCACAATGTTCTTCAATGCTTCTCTTCTCATTACATGACCAAAGAAAGCTGTTTGTCTCTTTCTTATTGTTGTATATAGTGTTCTAGTTTCATTAGCCTGTTTCAGGCAGTCGTCGTTAGTTACTCTGGCAGTCCAAGGAATTCTCAACATTCGTCTCAGGAACCACATCTCTGTTGCTTCTAATTTCTTCCTAATTTGTTCATTTACATTCCAAGATTCACTGCCATACAGTAAAACTGGTTCTACATAGCATTTCAGCACTCTCTTTCATACATTCAGTAATAGTGACCTATTGCACAAGATACTCTCCATTTTCTTTGCCTGCCCTATTCTGCTCTTAATCTCTGTTGTACATCTTCCATCTGATGTTATAAATGCCCCTAGGTATCTAAAATTATCCACTTGATTAAGAATTTTTCCTTCTATTTCTATGTCACATTTTGGTGTCACCATTTTCTTTGATATCACCATTGTTACTGTTTTCTTGATATTCAAGGAGAGTCCTTTCCTTGCACTCTCTGTTACTACAGTGTCCAACAATTGTTGTAGGTCTGTTGATTTATCTGCCACCAATACTGTGTCATCTGCATAGCGTATATTATTTATATTATAACCTCCAACTAGTATTCCTGGCATCTCTTTGATCTCTCTCATTATTACTTCGCTGTATAGGGAGAAGAGATCTGGTGACAAGACACATCCCTGTCGTACTCCTAGCTTTATGTGTTCATAACTACCCTCTTTATTTCCAATTTTAATTGCTGCTACTTGGTTCCAGTAAATATTCTTTATTATTCTTAAATCTTTCCCATCAATGTTCATATCTTCCAACATTTTAATCAGCTCATCATGTTTTACTTGATTAAATGCCTTAATATAATCTATGAAGCACAAATATATGTCTTTCTTTTTCTCTATTGACCTTTCTATTAGTGTCCGTAATGTATAAATTGCATTGTTTGTGCCCTTTCCCTCCACAAATCCATACTGTTCTTCAATAATTTCCATTTTTATTTTCTTTCTGGTTCTTCTCATTATGATTCTGAGCAGAAGCTTAGTGATATGGTTATGAGGTTATGTAGCAGAATGAATATCATATTAGTATTAGCTTAGGGGTGCAAGACTACAGCACGCTTGAGCATCCATATAGAACAGTAAGAAGGATGCTCAGGGCGTGACGTAGCTGGTTGTTGGGTAGTGACCACCAAGGACGAGGGAAGAGAAGACAACATCACGATTGATTTGTACTTGGATTTTGTATCGACCATCATGTGCAAATAAAGCCTGTTTTGAAATAACACAGCCGAACTTGTTGATCCTCTGTATACGCATTGTTACAGATGGAGAAATGGGGCCTCATACAGGGTTCGATTTTTTTACTTGAATGTCGCGTGAACAACGTGAAGTACGAAATGTCAACATGCCGCATGCTAAAGTGGACCAACCAACTTGTTGAGGTACGAACTAAATTTTAGACATTCATTAAATAAAGAAAAAAGTTCGAAATCGGACCAACTATAATTGAATCAAGGTCAAAATTTAAGCGTTTTTCAGACTACCTAAATTAAACTTACACACATCAAGATTTCTGAATGGAGTCATCTACATAACATGATTGCCTATGACTGTGGAGTTTTATCAAGCTGTTTTTAGTCAGAAATACTTGAAGCAACGTGATGTTTGTCGAATTGCTGTGAGGTTTGACTTGCATTATTACAGCCGTTAAGTAACCTTGTGTTGAAGGTCACATATTTATATACTAGCAAAGAAATCTCAAGACAGCTGTAAACAACTCGAATTCAATAGAGAATTGGTTTAAAGGAGCTGTTTCCTTTTGTTATGTTCATTTAATATTGACTTTGAGAACCTGAAGAAAAATGAGAGCTTGTTTTAAGTCAACTCTATTGCTCCTTTAATTGGAAATTACGAGAAAATACAGTTGCGTTCGCACATCTTGAACTCCAGCAAATCAAAATGTTTTCAACAAAAGCGAACATTTTAACAGGGTGTCGACCTGCTGAAGAGAAGACCCAAATTAAATCGTTCTATCGAGCTGGACTCGCTTTCAAGCCGACGCCTTGAAGAGCCCTGTTAGGGTGAAAAGAAACTGCAAGTCTGGTAGGGGCCCGACCAGGGGCTGAAAGTGAAATTGAAAGTAACGAAACATGAGACGCTGGAAGAAGGATATCACTGAAGTCACGTTTGGATAGCTACTAAATAATACGAACTCCAGACGTTTGAGTTATACAGGAACCGTGACAAGGGAAATTTTTAAAGAACGTACGTGAATTCACGCTTCTCTGGGAGCAAGGAAAGACATGCTTGACGGTAATTAATTAAAGTATAACTCCTATGAGAACATTTTTTATTGCGATTTTAATAAGATCATTTAGATAAATTGTTATAATTGTGAATTTGCTTGTATAGGTGTATAGTAAAATATTTCAGCATGGCAGAAGAAGGTTCACTGACACAGGTTTTGACTGGGGTAGGAACGGTAATAGGTAAACTAAACACAGTCATGAAACAACAAGGAATGGCAGCTGAAATTGTTAAATTTAGCGGACAGGCAAAAGATTTTAAGAAGTGGATAACTTCAATAGAGAAATATGCATATTTGGTGTCAGCATCAGATGAAGAGGAAATGAAACTTGCTTATCAGGCAGCAACAGAACCGGTTTCTGATCATATCAGAAGAAAATTAGAAGCTAGGGTAGATGAGACATGGGAGCAGTTCAAGGACGATTTAGCCCATAAGTACGCTGAAATAACGGACCCACAACATGCGTTTTCGGTGTTAAGACAGTCCAAACAAAACACTGGAGAAACTGTACAATTGTTCAGCGATAGGTTGATTAACCTGGCTGAAGAAGCATTCTTAGGACAGAACGTACGAGGAGAAGAGGTGGAGCGGATGTTGGTCAGGATTTTTGTAGATGGTATAAAATCAGATGGACTGAAATTTAAGCTGATGAGGGAAAATCCTGAGAGATTATCACAAGCTGTAGATATAGCAGTACAAGAGAAGAACTTGAGACGTAGATTTAGATTGAGAGTAGGACGAGAAATAGGTCCCAGTCGAGAAGATAGAATTGAAGAGCCCATGGAGATAGGACAAACAAGGTTCGGATGGAATAGGAGAGGAGGTATACAGACATTACAAGGTAGTAATAGAAATGCTTATGATGAAAGAAGACAAATGAGAAATCCTACAAGTGAGACGGTAGGTAACACAAATAACACAAATATAGTCTGTTGGTCTTGTGGTCAACGTGGACACATTTTTCGCCTCTGTGGTAACAGGCGTGTCCAGTCGAATACACAAAGTAGAAATGGCAATAGCAGATTAAATAGGAATGTTGAAGATAGACACAGAAGTTTTACAAGTACAAGAACGCAGGAAAACCGACGCCCTACCTATTAAATAGGACCTGTAGTAGGAGGGAAAATAACAAGGTCCCAAGATTTAAAGAATATTTTAATAACAGGTATAGTAGGACGAGTAGAGAATACTTTCAACTAGATGAAATCAAACAGTTTACAGAGAATAAAACAGATCCTAGCTCATGTATAATAGAAATAGGAAAATATAGAGTTCGTACATTAATTGATTCGGGAGCTCAGGTTAGTGTAATCAAAGAAAGTTTTTTATATAAAATAATGAGAAATTGCAGAATATTTAGGAGTCATAATAATCTTCACTCTGTTACAGGACAAAATTTACAAGTAGTTGGCCAAACAATAATAAATCTTAAATTGGGGGGAGTCAACATAAGACATCTTTTCCATGGAGTGAAAGATTTAAATAGAAATATGATTATAGGTAGAGATTTTCTAATAAAAAATGGTGTAAGACTTATGTTTGATCTACATAAATTAAAATTCAAGGACGTGTACGTAGATTTAGAGGAGGACATGCATATATCAGCACTGGTTAGAATTAAAATGTCTACGACGTTAAAACCACAGTCGGTTAATTTGATACAGGCAAAGGTTAAAAGAAATCCATATTATTTAGCAGGACACACAGTTAGAATCACTGAATTGCAAAGGGAGGTAATTGATGAGCCTGGTCTAGAAGTTCCGGATGGAATAATATCATTAGATAAACACTTAACTTTTCCAGTAATGATTATTAACAACACAGGTAGAGAAATTAAATTATACAGAGGATGTGTAATAGCCAAAGTAGAACATAACATTAATGACATATTAGCAACAGATAGAGTAGAAATGCCGGGAATAAATTATTCAGAAACTCCTAGTGAAAGAATTAATAACAGACGCAGACGCGAAAGAAAAGGGAACGTGCAGAAGGATGAATTGATCCATCCATTCAGAAGAAATACAGCCCAAATACATTCACTAGACAAAATAACAAGAGAGCAAGAATTGTTGGAACAGTTAAAAACTCCACCAGAAAATAAGAAAGTATTAGAACAACTTATAAAAGAGAATCAGGATGTATTTGCAATTAATGATTTAGAATTGGGAAGGACAAAAACAGTTACGATGGAAATAGATACTGGAGATCATCCACCAATTAGTTTAAAACCGTATAGAACTCCCATAAGAAATAGAGAAATTGTTGAAAAGGCAATAGAAGATATGTTGAAAGCAGGAATAATAACAAGATCGAAGTCAGAATGGTCATCTCCGATAGTAATTGTGACCAAAGCTGATGATTCGCATCGATTCTGCTGCGACTACCGGGCGTTGAACAAAATCACTAAAAAAATAGCGTACCCATTACCGGTGATTGACGATATTTTAGGCTTACTTAATGGGTCTACTTTCTTTACCACGTTAGATGCAAGATCAGGATTTTGGTGTATACCTATTTCCCCAGACGCCCAGAAAAAGTGTTCTTTTTGTACACACGCAGGTTCTTATGAATTCTTACGAATGCCTTTTGGAGTACGTACAGCGCCCTCTTATTATATGCTATTAATAAATCAAGTATTAGAGGGTATGCAAAAGTTTGCATTGGCATACATAGATGATATTTTAATTTATACAGCAGGAGATGTAGATGATCACTTAAAACATGTAAAATTAGTATTCGACAGATTAAGAATACATGATGTCAAACTGAAGCTCAGTAAATGCGAATTTTTAAAAACAGAAACAAAGTATTTGGGGTATATTATTAATAGAGACGGAATTAAACCAGATCAGAATAAGGTAAATGTTATTAAAGAACTACCGCCTCCAACTAACGTAAAAGAAGTTCGTGCATTTATCGGAACCTGTGGGTATTATCGGCTTTTCATTCCAGGGTTCTCAAAAATAGCAGAGCCTATTACTAACTTAACTGGCAAATACGCTAGATTTAAGTGGGATGATGAATGTCAAAAAGCGTTCGAGTTTTTAAAAAAATAGCTTAACAGTAGTGCCACTATTGACATATCCAGATTTGAATAAACAGTTAATATTATATACAGATGCTTCAGATAATGCTATAGGAGCGTGTTTGGTTCAACCATATGAAGGAAAAGAATCTGGAATACCAGGGGTTAAAAATGAAAGGCCAATCTATTTCTTGTTACATAAACTTAGCAGGTCTCAGCGGAAATGGTCGAGTATTGAGAAGGAGGCTTATGCTATTCATTATGCTCTTCAGAAACTTAACTACTATCTACATAACGCAAATTTCATTATTAGAACTGTCCACATGCCTTTAAAATCTTTGTTAGAAGCTCCAGTGCAGAACAGGAAAATACAGACATGGGCGTCGAATCTACAGGGATACAATACTAGAATAGAATACATACCAGGTAGGAACAACACATGTGCAGATCTATTGTCTAGAATCCCGTATCCACAGTCATCAGGAAACTCGGAAGACGAAGGTGAACCGGAGATAGACGACCGAAACTGGCAAGTAAATATATTAGATTCTGCCATAATAAATAGAGAAGATTTTGAGAGTTTATTGTCGGATCAAGAGTCTGAACCTAGAGCAGAAGACCCACATTTAGCACAATTTAATATGAAAGAAGAACAAGAATTAGATCCAAAAGTCTTAGAAATAAAACAGAAATTAAAAGAAACGGATGAGAATAAGTATAAGAAGAATTATTTAGTTTTGCTAGAGGATGAACAGTTATATTACATGAGTGAAAGAAACGAACAGCTAAGGAAATATATTCCAAAACATTTGGAAAGTGAAGTTTTAAAAGCATATCATGATGAGAATGGTCATCTCGGTCGTGATAAATTAGTGAAAGCACTTACGAATAAATATTATTGGCCGAATTTATTTAAAACTGCTTGTAAATATGTCGATACGTGTGAAAGATGCAGATTAAAGAATATGAAAACAATTAAGTGTCCCTTACAAGATACAGATATTCCTCAGTTTCCAATGCAAAAATTTAGTTTAGATATATCAGGTCCTCACCCTAGAACATTATCAGGGAACGTATATCTAATTCATATGGTGGACGTCTACAGTCTCTGGCCGGAAGTTTATGCAATCCCAGATAAGAGCGCAGATACTATCATTAATATTTTTTTACAGGAATTCGTACCAAGATTTAGTTGCCCACAGATTGTACTCACGGATAATGGTAAAGAATTTGTGAATAAGAAATTCGAAAAGTTATTAAAAGATTTGAATATAAAACATATAAAGACCTCATACTATAGACCTTCTTCAAATGCTAAGAACGAAAGAACAACATATAACATTGTACGATATTATAGCTAAGATTGTCGATGAACATGAAAAAGATTGGGATCTATTCCTAGTACCTGCGCTTATCGCTATACGCACAAATCAAAATGAGAGCACAGGGTGTTCACCATTTTATTTATTACACGGGAGAGAGCCAATACTACCCATTGCTAATCTGTTAAAACCAAGACGTAAATATATGGGGGAAGACTTTCAAGAGGTCATCATACAAGAAATGCATAAAGCACATGTAAGATTAAAGAACAATATAATTAAAGCTAGAGAAAGCCAGAAAAAGTACAGAAACGTGAATACAAAATTACAGGAATTCAAAGTAGGTGATAGAGTTTATTATAAGAAGCATAGAAGGAACTCTAAGTTTGATGCTCGTTGGGTTCCAGGTTATTACATTTTAGAAAAGCTAGGAAATGTGTCGTACAGTATAAAGAACCAGATCACGGGACATATAGCAAGGGCACACGTACAGCACTTAAGAAGAGATAATGATGATAAGGGAAATAATAATTATAATAATAATTATTATTCAGACACCGGATACTTAGATGAACAAGTCGTCAGAAGAGCTACAATACCCCCAGATTTTAGAAAAGATCCAGCACAAAATCAATTAATAACAACTCCAGTTTGTGATGATACTCAAGAACAGACAATACCGAAAACGATAGAAGAAACAAATATGAATGAGGGTCATTATGATAGTATAGAATCTATGGAAGAAGAGATAGGTGCTCCATGTAAAAATACTAGACAAGCAACGAAAAGGAGAATAGAGAGACATAGAGAAAGAGAAGTGAAAAGACAGAGAAGAATTAGGGAAAATTCATCAAGCGACGAATATATACCCCTATTAGAAAGGTCGTTAAGAAACGATGATAAAAAAATTAGATTAGATACAGAAAAAAAAAGATTGGCAGCTGCTAGTAATAGACATACATATGAAGAAGAAATGGATGAAAATTCAGAATCAAATAGTAGTATGGAAGAAAGAAATACTTTATACGAAGAAGAAGATATTGATGTGGAGATAGCACTTATTCAAAGGAACTTGGAGTTACTGAGGAAATGGAAACGTAGGAAATAAATTGATAGAAAATACTGCAGATAGCAAGATATAAATTTCATGATTTAAAAAGGAAAATGATACTTGATGATGTATATGACACATTTGTTATAGAAAAGGGTTCTATTGATACTTATAATGAGTTGTCTTGAAGAATAGACATAATTAGGTATTAAGATAACTAATATGGATGTAAATTCGAGTGAGGTATATTTTTTTTACTGTAATTTTATTGCCAATTGATTTTATGGTTTGACTTCTTGAGTTTTCTTAAATAGATAAATAAGTTATTGTTAGTCCATAAAAGAGACTGACAATAGATAGGATGTATGTTATATTATTTTAAAATATGTTTTCTTTGAATGAGTTAATACCTTTAATTGATATGAGGGGAAACATAAATGATGTATACAAACTTGGGGGGGGGGGGGGTATGATGTCCTGTTGTGATTTTATTTCGCTTAACTCATAATTTAAGTGAATTGTCTTGTGTGTTAAATAAGAATTACCTTGTTTATAAATATGTTAGAAATCGGTTAAGTTGAGTTTAAATTATAAACAGTTATGATTTTGTCCAGTATAAAAACAATACACGGAACTTTATATAGAACCCTTCGTTCAGAAAATAGTAATAAACTACTGAGGACTAGTAGAGAGACACATTATCTTTGTGACTAATATGTTCATGGGTATATTCTGTTTCTGTGATAATCAGCATAAAGAGGTTGATATGGCTATGAAGTATTAGAAACATATGCCGGGGATGGTTATGGGATAGTTAGAATAGGAGCTGCATTAAAGTCAGCATTAATTCAAGATATATGGATTGGATACCATATTATGAGTAACGATATGATAGTTGGTTAATAGAGAATAGATAAAAAGGGGGCTGTGAATGGCAGCATATAAGGTTGGGTATATGGAATAGATAAACAAGGAGGCGTGTAATGGGATGTGAGGGGGGAAAATATAGGAGCTGTGAAAAAAACAGCGTTAATTAATTTAAAATGTTCATGGAATATGAACATTGGTTCATGGTTGAAGGTGAGATAAGTGAAATATAGACAAGGTTGTGGATGGCAATATAAATGTTGAGTATATAAAAGAAAACTTAGATCAACTTAATTTATAGTGACCATAGATGTATTTCATAAGATATATTTTTAAAAACGTTTTACAAAAGTTTTTTCGTTGGGAAGACGGGTAAATGTGATTGTGTTGACTATTTCCTTATACTTTTCATAAATTGGGTGCGCACCCCTTCTTTACTTTTTTTTAACTACATCTTTTCTGTCTATCCTGTGTTGTGTGAATGAGAAATTTCATAATGTCAAGTGTACGATAACGATTGATACGAGCCATTCTTATGATATATATATATATATATATATATATATATATATATATATATATATATTGTAAAGAAACTTTGAAGAGCCAGAAACGAAGAAGAAATATAACTTCATAGTGGTTTGCTATGTGGTACAATTGGAAGGAAATATTCACCTAAAATATAGTTAGTTTGGGGCGGCTTAGAGAAATTATGGGAGGTAAGGAGAGAAGGTGTAGGATAAAGGGGTTAGGAGTTAAGACTTTTGAAAAAGAAAAGTCTTTTAAAAAGACAGGGAGGTGTAGCAGAATGAATATCATATTAGTATTAGCTTAGGGGTGCAAGACTACAGCACGCTTGAGCATCCATATAGAACAGTAAGAAGGATGCTCAAGTCGTGACGTAGCTGGTTGTTGGGTAGTGACCACCAAGGACGAGGGAAGAGAAGACATCATCACGATTGATTTGTACTTGGATTTTGTAAAGACCATCATGTGCAAATAAAGCCTGTTTTGAAATAACACAGCCGAACTTGTTGATCCCCTGTATACGCATTGTTACAGTTAATTGTACGAAAATCTTCACATTCAGTTGCTCCTGGTCTTTTTGGTATAGCTATAAATACATATTTCAGCATATCACTGGGTAGATATCCATTGCTGTAAATATAATTTATCATTTTGGTTAATATATCTACTCCAAATTCTCCCAATACTTCTAATTCTTCTATTGTGATTTTATCTGGTCCAGCTGTTTTTCCTTTCTTCATATATTTCATAGCGTCAGCGACTTCTTCTTTTAGAATAATTTCTTCTAATTTACTTTCTTCTGTTAATTCTTCCCTTTCCCCATCATATAATTCTCTTATATACTCATTCCACCTCTTCAATATATCACCTTCCTCTAATAATATCTTTCCTGTTTTTGATTTCAAACACCCTGTATTTATTCTTATTTTTTTTCCCCTGAGCTCACTGATTTGTCTGTGCATATTTTTTGTATCTTTAATGGCATTTAATTCTATTTTTTTGCACTGCTCATTTAACCAACTTTCCTTTCTTTTGCCTTCCAACATTTATCTTTTATTTCTGTATTTATCTTAGCGTATTCTTGTTTGTCATTTTTACTCTGTTTTCTTTTGTCCATCAACATTAAGATTTCTTCATTCATCCATTTTTTCTTAGCTATTTGACTTCTCTCCGGTAATATTTCTATGCTAGTTTGATGAATGGAGTCTCTTAACTTTTCCCATTGTTCATTTATACTCTGTATTTTAGCTATTGCATTGTACCTATTTTTCTCAGTCACTATGTACTGTTCTTGAAATTCTTTATCTACTTTCAGAACCTCTTTATTAAGTCTCATGTTTCTAACCATTTGTTTCCCTCTCTTTAATCTTACTTTTATTTGTCCACATAGTGGTACATAATCACTATTACAGTCGGCGCCAGGCATTGTTTTTACATTAATTAGAGCATTTCTAAATCTTTTATTAATTAGTATGTAGTCAATTTAGTTGCATTATTTTCTGATCAGGGCTTTTCCATGTGTATAGTCTTATTTTATGGTGTTTAAACCACGTGTTTCCAATTATCATATCATTGATATTTTCCCATTCTATTAGCTTTTCCCCTCTTTCATTTCTTGTACCTAAACCATAATTCCCCACTACATCCTCCATTTTCCCCTTTCCTACTCTTGCATTAAAATCTCCAAGTATTATTTTTATTTCCTGTGATCCAATATGAGCCATCGCCATTTCTATTTCATCGTAAAAGTGTTGTATTTCTTCATCACTACTGCTTGTTGTTGGTGCATATACTTGTATAATATTTATATCTATTGGTTTGTCTTCGATTTTGACCAAAATAACTCTATCTGAAATACACCAGTATCCATTAAGTGACTTGGCTGTTTCTTCGTCAAGTATTATTCCTACACCTTTTTCATGTGTATCCCCTCCAGAATAAATTATTGTGTGGTTTTCAGCTATAATTTTGCACGATCCCTTCCATCTCATCTCACTAACGCCTAGTATATTCATATGCATGCTATCCATTTCTCTTTGAACATTGTTCAACTTTCCTAGCTCATTTAATGTCCTAACATTCCATGTTCCTACTCTAAATCATAAATAAAAAATGTAAAACTACTAAAGGAAAAAATAGGAAATGTAGAATAATACCAGAAATAATTAAAAATGAAGAATTCTTCAGAAAGAAGTTAAATGTAGAACTGCTCAAGAAATACGTACATGTAAAAATGCTAAAGAATTAAGTTAATGAAATAATAACTAAACTCAGAAGTTTAATGCAAAATAGCCAAAGAAAGAAATGTACTGTGGAATAGCTAAAGAAAGAACTGTCACGAGATATTGGAGGCTGGAGGCCACCGACAGGATAAGTAAGGGCAATGACAGTTGTTGTGAGGGTCATTGACCGGATTGTTCAAAGGACAGAAATCGTCGATGGAGTTCGCTACGATTTTGTTTGGTGTAAGCACGGGGGCCCGATCAAACATTCGGATCTCTTTGAAATACGGTGACTGGAGTCCCATGAGCAGCGGAAACAAACGATATCCGGGAGATCGTCTTTATCAAAGAAGATTGTCGGCATGTTTGTACAAAGATCAAAAGATGAGAGGAGAGCGAGGGTGATTTGGTAGGGAGAAGAAAAACAAGTGACGTCTTACAGGCACATTCTATGCTGGTGGAAATTAACAGTTTTCATTTAGTGTGCTAAAAAGAATTACACCGAGAGGACGTGGTTATCTATCCGTGGTCTTATTAGAAAAGGGATTACGATTTCCCGAGTTGCTTAGAGGCAACGGACGTTTGTACTGGGTGTGCATAAGTATTCCGATTCAGGACTACAATAGTTTTATAAGGTAGTTGTGAGGTAGATTAGAACTCGAGCATAGTGAACTTGAGTGTGTGTAACCGTAGTATAGAGTGTCGGCAGCTTTAGGCTGAAGAGCGACTTCAGTTGGTAGAGTAAGGTGTCATTGCACTCGGTAGGATAAGTACAATGACATGAGAAGATATTCAGCAGGATTGAGATTTGGTGGGGAGATAAAGGATAAATCAATGCTAGGATGTTATGGTAGGGGAGTCTACTGGGATTTATGTGTTTTCTGTTAACTTTTCTTTATTTTACTTTGTCTAGGGTAATGTTCTGAACTATTCTGTCTTATGCCAGTTTGTAGCTCTAGGATGATATAGAGGTTACAGACTGAATATGGCCTTAGGCCTACATTCACATGGAATGGGTCTGAGTTGAGTTTCTCTCACCGTGTGTTGTTTATTCGACAGGTTCCTTCCACTTGAAAGTGAACGTGGTTCCCAGTCTGAGAGGAAGCAATTGGTCATACTCTGGTGCAGTGCTAACTGATATCAAGCTGTGAACCCTATTTAGCAAGAAGGTCAGACAAGTGCTTAGCTAAAATTTAACATTCCAAATAACTCACTAGAAGTGAGGAGATCAATGAAGGTATACCAAACAACCAGAGAAGTATGAACTGTAATAGTTACTCTAAGCCCTAGAGAAAGGAAAAGACTATCATTAAAATTTTCCCTGAGTGACAAACTGCAGTGTATAGGCGATATATTGTTGAACCGGTGTTTATAATCTTCAATACATGGACTATATTACCAACCGGTATATCGTATTTGTCGAACTAAATGACACTAAGTAACAGACAGCAGTGTGCCAGCGATATATTTTTTCCGGACAGTGGTTGTGTTCGCCATACTTGAACTATAAACAATACCGAGCTATAGACAGTGTAGAAAATACCAGAAACGAACTAAATACATTACGCAGTGGTGATCAGACATTCAAACGTTCACGGATATATCGGAAGTCTGCAATCTGTCGGAGAGACACATCATTGGGTGAGATACTTCCAGTTCTGTGCTACGTGAAGTCGAATAGCTGTATCATGATGACAACTGTGATGCTGATCCTAGACTAGACTATCCTGTCTCGCATTCACGATAGACTACACCACATACTTCCACACCCATACATTGCACACACAAATGACACTTTTCTGCATTAAAAGTTTTATCATTTTGTTCGAAGCCAGTGTTAGTGGGGGTATGTGCTGAAGGAATGCGCAGAGGGGTCTTGTCTGGTGGAGAGAGAGAGAGAGAGAGAGAGAGAGAGAGAGAGAGAGAGAGAGAGAGAGAGATCAAAAGACTTATGAAGAGAGGGTATGTAGACAAATGTCCGGCAAAAGATCAAAACTCAAGAAAAGGGAATTTAAAGAAGTGTACTTGTTGATTCCACTTTCTTCCCAGGGACAACAAGTTACAATAACTTAAATGTAGTTTAGCCCAGAAGAGGAAGTAAATGTTGAACTGCTTAAGGTAGTCAAGTTTGTGGTCACATTATGAATAGAGAATAACTATAACATAATATTGCAGTAGAACAATTCGAAGCAAAAGATAAACAAATAGAATTAAAGAGATATAATAATAATCATAGTATCACTTCATAATGATATGGAGACTATATGTTAATAAAATAATATATTTTGCTGGAGATTATAAATCTGAAGAGACATGATCGCCTATGCTAGGTGGTTAATCAAGCAGTGATGATGATGATGAGTGTTGTAGTATAAAAACGCACACTGACTTACGACTTTGTAGTCGAATGTTCTTCAGCGTGTCATCAGTAGGATTACGTTTACACAAATAGCGATCACAGCTGTCATTGTATACGGAGTTCAGTGGGTAACAATGGCTCCCATATTTGCAATCTAGGTGACAGACATACAGAAGACTCAACTCAGTTTGTGGGTTAGTCATCATCATCATGTGTCACACACATTATTGTATGGTGTCAACGTATGTATTTGGGTACTTTGATAGCAGTAGATGGAAGATGTATTAAAGCAATTCAATGTAGAATAACACACGAACATATATTATACAAGAAACTAGCTCAGTGTAGACTAGCTAAAGAAAAAAAAATCCAATGTAGAATAGAAAATGAATATATTAAATTTAGAGCTGCTGAATAAAGGAGTTAAATGTAGGATAGCTCAAGAAAGGAATTAAATGTAGAATAACCCAAGAAAGAATTTAAATGTGGAATATCCCAAGAAAGAAGTCAAATTTAGAATAGCCGAAGAAGGAAATTAAATGTAGAATAGCCCAAGAAAGAATTTAAATGTAGAAGAGCCTAAGACATAAGTTAAATGTATAATAGCCCAAAAAATAAGTTAAATGAAGAATAGTCCCAGAAAAAGGTAAATATAGAATAGCCTAAGAAATATGTTAAATGTAAAATAGCTCAAAGAAAAAAGTTAAATGCAGAATAGCCCAAGCAAAAAGAAGTTAAATGTAGTATAGCCCAATAAAGACAATAAATGTAGAATATCCCAAAAAAAGAAGTTAAATTTAGAATAGACCAATAAAGAAGTTACATGTAGAATAGCCCAAGAAAGACGTTAAATGGAGAATAGACCAAGATAGAAGTTAAATGTAAAATAGCCCCACCCCCCACAGAAAAGAAGTTAGATGTAAAATTGCTAAATAAACATGTTAAATGTAGAATAGCCCAAGAAAGAAGTTAAGTATATAATAGCCCGATAAATAAGTTAATGTTGACCACCCAAGAAAGAGGTTAAATGTAGAATAGCCCAAGAAAGTAGTTATATGTAGAATAGCCCAAGAAAGTAGTTATATGTAGAATAGCACAAGAAAGTAGTTATATGTAGAATAGTCCAAGAAAGTAGTTATATGTAGAATAGCCCAAGAAAGTAGTTATATGTAGAATAGCACAAGAAAGAAGTTACATGTAGAATAGTCCAAGAAAGAAGTTACATGTAGAATAGCACAAGAAAGAAGTTACATGTAGAATAGTCCAAGAAAGAAGGTACACGTAGAATAGTTTAAGAAAGAAGTTTCATGTAGAATAGCCCAAGAAAGTAGTTATATGTAGAATAGCCCAAGAAAGTAGTTATATGTAGAATAGCCCAAGAAAGAAGTTACATGTAGAATAGCACAAGAAAGAAGTTACATGTAGAATAGTCCAAGAAAGAAGTTACATGTATAGCACAAGAAAGAAGTTACATGTAGAATAGTCCAAGAAAGAAGTTAAATGGAGAATATACCAAGACAGAAGATAAATATAGAAAAGCCGAAGAAAGTAGTTATATGTAGAATAGCCCACGAAAGTAGTTATATGTAGAATAGCCCAAGAAAGAAGTTACATGTAGAATAGCACAAGAAAGAAGTTACATGTAGAATAGTCCAAGAAAGAAGTTAAATGGAGAATATACCAAGACAGAAGATAAATATAGAAATGCCGAAGAAAGTAGTTATATGTAGAATAGTCCAAGAAAGAAGTTACATGTAGAATAGCACAAGAAAGAAGTTACATGTAGAATAGTCCAAGAAAGAAGTTAAATGGAGAATAGACCAAGACAGAAGTTAAATATAGAAAAGCTGAAGAAAGTATTTATATGTAGAATAGTCCATGAAAGAAGTTACATGTAGAACACCCCAAAAAAAGTTAAATGTAGAATAGTCCAAGAAAGAAGTTGCATGTAGAATAGCCCAAGGTAGAAGTTACATGTAGAAAAGCCCAAGAAAGAAGAGACATGTAGAATAGCCCAGGAAGGAAGTTACATGTAGAATAGCCCAGTAAAGAAGTTACATGTAGAGTAGCACAAGAAAGCAGAGACATGTAGAATAGCCCAGTAAAGAAGTTACATGTAGAATAGCACATGAAAGAAGAGACATGTAGAATAGCCCAGGAAAGAAGTTACATGTAGAATAGCACAAGAAAGAAGAGACATGTAGAATAGCCCAGGTGTCGTGTCCTCCTTTACAGTGTCGTCCCTGGAGTGAAGAGAGCCGACACCCACATTATAATATTTTTTCCCTCTCAATATTCTGGAGAATCCACCAGCTTCCGTCCAACACACTCCATCAGCCTATGGACACCTTTTCCTATCACTCTCTCACTGTCGTACTATGCCCCCTTCTCATACTTCCCCAACGCAACACACTCAACAACTCTAGCCTCTAGAATTTAATAAAGATTAATTTATTAAAAGAAACGTGTAACGTGTATGAGACGTGTATGCGAAGAAAATGTGTGACGTGTTCTATAAAGTGTGTAGAATCGGACTCTCAGACCACAACCCAGTCAGCTGATCCCAGCAAGGATAGACCACAGCACGTTATGTCAGAACATGTACATCTCACCCCGTGCCGAAACCATCTTGCCGGATACTGCTTTGCCTCTTTAGACCTCTGGTAATCCAATTTCATGATCATCCGAAATAGACACCGGTGGTATTAACAGTTAATCATGGACCGGTTGCACCCTACACCATGTCCGTTCCTATCGTTCCTTAAAAAAAAACTGCACAAGTCCTTTGTAGTGTGTACACAGTTACTAATGTTAATTGTTACTGTACTGGATCCTCCCTCGTGTCTATCTAGCCTCAAGTACCAAGTCTTGTGTTCTATTACACGAGATTATATCACACTATGTAATTATTAGACTTAATGTTTTCAGTTCGTTACTACTGCCTGATGCTGTGTGGTGCATCAGTACGCATCACTCTCTTTGGTGAATCAACTTCCTTCTAGCTTTAGTTACGTTCTGTATGCAACTTTATTGATTGTTGAACTGGTGTTCTTCCGAATGGGATTGGATTCTTTCCCAAAAAACTTGTTGAGTTTCCTTGGATCTGGTAGAGAACCTAGGATAGAAACAACACATCTGGTGATAGTACTAGTCACTGATCCTTTCGGCTGAGTGTAAGCCTATCACCTTGCTTAATGATCTTTAGCTAACTAGACTTAGTCATAGAGCAGATTAGCTACCCACCTAGAGCCGAATCAGGCTATGACAAAGAAAAAATCAGCAAACAGAATGCGGAACCCCGCCCACCAGGGACACCTACGGGAAGATCCCAATTATCCCTCATTACTCAATTCTCAACTAGTAAAGCTTATCAACACTTCACTAATCTATTCTTAACTAGCAGAGTTAATATCACTATTCTACTCTAACTAGTTTCCACTAACAGTGCTAATCATCACACTATAGTTTAACAAGGCCACAGTCTATATTAATTAGAACTAATATTATAATAGGTTATACCTTAAATGGCACTACTGCAGTCCTATCAATCATATCTACATCTGCCATTATAGGCACGTGTAAAATTAAGTCACTAATTAACACACGGTAGATATTATTTCCACTAAGCACTGCAGTGCCTTTCACTCCGACTAGAGCCACATTTTCAAGTCCCCCTAGTTGGCCCCAACTCGGGTTTATATGGCAACCTACCAAAGTTGGCCACGTGACGTTCTCCTTTATGCCCCCACACAGGTGGCACATTGGGCATATCATCCCCTGTCAGGGATCCATCCTCCCTGGCTCCATTAATGTTAGATTTGTCATCACTGATTCTGACATCCAAAACAATCTAGAGAGTTACTGTCGAGTTCTAACAAAGAGTTTCGATACCAAGCTGCCAATCATGGTTTTCCAAACAAGCTTACATTGTGCACGTGACGTTGTTCATGTCCGGCAGGTGTTCCACTGTTTTCAATAACAAGCCCTCAACTTTCTGTCATGTAGTGACAGTCAAAACCTCCATTCCGTCTGATGTCCGGAACTATAGATGACAAACTCAACCATTCCATATCCTGAGCGGGCAATTATATGTGATTTTAACTGTTATGAACTGCCAACGCGTTGTATCCCTTCCTTCTCACTCACCACCAAATGTGTATATGTGCTGCCCCGATGTAACCCGTGCAGCTGTGTTTACTCTGTTAGTACGACTGTTGTGGCCTAGAAAATATACGCCAAGCAAACGTCGGTATTATTATCTGGTTAACTCATGGCGAGCTCGTGACACCAGGAAAGAAGTTACCTGTAGAATAGCCCAGGAAAGAAGTTACATGTAGAATAGCACAAGAAAGCAGAGACATGTAGAATAGCCCAGGAAAGAAGTTACATGTAGAATAGCCCAGTAAAGAAGTTACATGTAGAATAGCACAAGAAAGAAGTTACATGTAGAATAGCCCAGGAAAGAAGTTACATGTAGAATAGCCCAGGAAAGAAGTTACATGTAGAATAGCCCAGTAGAGAAGTTACATGTAGAATAGCACAAGAAAGAAGTTACATGTAGAATAGCCCAGTAAAGAAGTTACATGTAGAATAGCACAAGAAAGAAGTTACATGTAGAATAGCCCAGGAAAAAAAAGTTACATGTAGAATAGCCCAAGAAAGAAGTTAAATGGAGAATAGACCAAGAAAGAAGTTAAATGTAGAACCCCCCCCCCCCCTCCCCTCCCCCCCCCCCCCCAAAAAAAAAAGTTAGACGTAGCATTGCTAAACAAACAAGTTAAGTGTAGTATAGCCCAAGAAAGACGTTATATGTAGAATAGCACAAGAATGAAGTTATAAGTAGAATAGCCCAGGAAAGAAGTTACATTTAGAATAGCACAAGAGAGGAAATAAATGACCATAGACCCCGAGGTAGACCAAGAAGGCGGTGGAGAGATAATACATGTACAGACCTGCAAGCACTTGGAATCAACGACTGGCAAGAGAAGGTCCACCAGAGAGACGAATGGAGACGGATTGTATTTGCAGCAAAGAACCTCAATGGCTCGGAACGCTGAAGAAGAAGAAGAAGAAGAACAAGAATGAAGTTATATGTAGAATAACCCAGGAAAGAAGTTATTTGGAATGTTCAGAAATTATCGGCATTAAAAGAGAAAGTAGGTCGTGTACAGACATGGGTTTCAAACGCCCCACGGTGTGAACTATCTTTTTCTTCTTTCGTTCGCTTGAAATATGTCCATAACTGCAATGTTGTCTCTTATATGAATTTAACTAACTTTTTAGTTCACACAGTGCTCCATAGAGTTTATCTTCCACTATCGTCTCTCTAGGCCAGAAGGTTTGCCTAGATATGTTATATTTTGAGCAGTCTTGGATTATATGCTCTGCTGTCTGCGACGCCAATCCACATGTGCACATGGCTGTTTCACCAATCTTGAATTTTTTATACATGTGGTTGCATAATCTATCGTGTCCTGTTCCGAGGCGCAGAATAATGACTTGTTCTGGTCTGTCCATAACGTGGTAGTAATCTTGAGCAGGTTGTGGTGCTTTATGACTGATTTGATCATTCTTTTCTTTTGGTGGTATGTAATGGGCACATCAGGTAGTTCTTCTTTGGCTCCTTTCTTAGCCAATTGATCAGCTCTGTCGTTTCCGGGTACTCCACAGTGGGATGGTATCCACTGTATGGTGACCTTATGCTGACTTCTAAGTTAAGAAAGTAGTGTTCTTAGTACTGGCAATTTCCCAGACAGGAGCGCCTCGAGTACTGATTTCGCATCTGTCAATGTGGTGTGAATTATAATACGAAAGAGAAGCAACGAGACAAAGATATCCATGCAAGCTGATTTACTGTTTGCGAGCTACACGAATTGTATGGTACATGGTATCGACTGGATTCGTAAGGCAATCGCAGCTGCCAGTTGTACCTGTCGTAATCTGTGGTCTCCCCAATGATGAAATCATGCAGTTGTTTTGTTGTAATTAGAAAGCGTTTCCTTATTTTAAACGGACTCACAGAACATGTTGAGAATCGTAAAAACACGCATGTTTCCAGCAGACTGGCATAGGCAGATGTGGGCACGGCTTTTTGGGGATCATGAGTAAAGCATGGCAAAACAGATAAATCACCATCGGTTAGAGAGAATGGTGAGGCCAGGAGTAAACAAATGTTCTTTTCGATACTCAGTAATCCGAGGAATGGTCAGAAAGACAGATAATCAAGACTCCAAATGGTACCAATAATATTGAGGCTCTTTGCTGTCTGTTGAAGAAGAGGACGGAGAATGTAAGTAGTAAGGTATATACGTTTCGATTAGGATTTCAGGTGCCGCAACTGAAAAATCGATAGCTTTGTTCCTTATGTAAAACATGTAAATTGACCTCTCTAACGTACGACGACGTCAAATACCGACTTCCCAACAACCAACAATTAAAGGGGATTTATTGCTTGGCATATTTCGCTGCATCTCGTCAGGTACATAATGCAGAAATCACAAAACGTAAGCTAATGAAATACGATAAATCTGTCAAATTGAAATATACACATATACGCAAAGTAATTTATATTGGCTACCACGGTATGTTTCAACTGAATATGATATCTTACTATTTGCTCAAAGCTGGCTTATGAAGATTACTGGTAATCGCTTCTACAACCTTTAACATGCTACTAGTTTGTGTTTTAAAAAACACGCGAAACACATTGTCCATATCAATCATGTGACCGGTTTCAAAAATGTGCAGTACAATTGATGACATAGAAAGTTAGTTTGTGGTGTGTCGGCTAGGCTAGGTTACCACTGTCTTTATGTATTATTCTGCCAGTCTAATTGACTCCGTGTTCGACCGACCCGATGTGTAACTACCTGTCTGTTCTGCTGATGCAGGTAAACTGGCACCTGCATGTAAATTGATAAATACAATTGGATTTGGCCTACAGAGGAACAGGTTAATTTACTATTGGTGTGGGAATCGTTGTGGTTCTGTATGTAATAACTGGAATTGCAACATAGAATGTACCGCCGATTGCTTTAATGAGCCGGTCCTGTAGACGTTGTATTACTTCATTCCCTCGAAATTATTGTCTTGCACAGGTCTAACAAACTCTCCAAAATGCTTTATATTATAGATTAAATATTATAGTCAAGCACGCAATTTTTATTTGCAGAAGTCTGAAAAAATTGCATGTCCTGTGTCTCTCGATTATGAAGAGTGGTCTGATGACTGTAGTCTATCTAGAACGTACTAGTCTGAATCTTTGGAACATTGTGCAAATTAGCTGACCAGTCCCATGGGTGTGCTGTATCTGGTCTGAGAAAGAGTGTGTACACAGACATAGGTGTGTTGACCTTATTATGGATCTAGATGGTACTCCGATTGGCTGTACATATTTGGCGGCCATCGTCAAGTAGACTGTATAGAGAGTCAATTTCATCGCATACTGGATGGCTGTGTGCAGCAGCAATTAATTCGCTTAGTTTGGATTGTTTATTGCTACCTGGTACATCACTACTAGGAGGCACCTGTCTCTTGTGCCATAGTGTGGCTAATGATGTTATGGAAGTTGATTATGATGGTGTTTCAGACTATACCAGCACTTGATCTTCTCAGCGATTGATTATGGACTAGGACTGCTCATTGTCTCAAAGATTCAGCTGGTGAGATAGGAGCGCATACAGTACAAAGCTATGCGGGTCATTCTGGGATGCACCAGAGACACTCCTGTTGTGTGTATGCGGTACATCCTTGGTTTGCCGACTGTTGCTGGTAGGCTCAAGGTGATGCAGGCTAAGGCATACCTCAGAGTAGCTGCAGACACAGATCACCCGTGCATAAGGCACTAGAAGCAGTTAAAGGCCAGCGACTGATAAGAGGGAAATCATGGATGGCTCTGGCGGAGGATACGATCAGGCATGTGTGCCTCTTTGAGAATATTAGGCGAGGAGAGGAGTGGGTCAGAGTGCCAGCGGAGCAGTTAGACTTATGCACAGTTATAATCACATTGAGCCGGGAGTGCAGGGAGTGGCCAGCAGGGGCCACGGAAGTGAAAATCAAGCAACTAATTCAGAATAATGCTCGCTCGGATGATGTGATTATCTACACATATGGTTCGGTGCTGAGAGGTTGTAGAAGTGCCTGGGTGTTTTTGGCAAAGGCTAATGGTCGACGTTTGGTGCAGGAGAGCCTGAAATATGATACCACAACATCTAGCTTAAGAATGGAGGTGGAGGCAGTCAGTGCAGCTTTCCGCTGGATGGAGAATACGATACACACACAAACACACATCGTGATTGTAACTGACTCAGAAAGCATGCTGAGTAGGGTTAGGACAGGCAAGCTTCGAGCAGAGTGGCTTCGGAAGTCACTGCTGGCAAGCATCGCCTGCATCTTTTCTCCGGGGCATGCTGGTGTCCTGGGGAATGAACAGACAGACAGATTGGCTGGCTCTGCAAAACGTGGTGGAGTATTGATGCATGATAAGGCAGACATGGTTGCGGCCTTGTGAGAGCACATGTACACCTCGGAGGAGCACATGTATCACCATGGTCTGACAAGAATGCGACAGCGAGGTGTGACGAGGGGATTTGGCCGATGCTCGACGCTTAGAGGAAAGGCGGGATGCACATATAGTCAGAATGCTACTGGAACTATTGGGGTTGGACCTCTTCGCTGGCTGCTGATGATAGGGACGGAGTGCTTATGGGAATGTCCCGAATGCTGTGATGTCAGTTCCTAAATCAATCAATCAATCAATCATAGTACACTCAATGCAAATTCGCAAACCCCTTGTGCATTGCCAATTGCCTAGGATGACTCATTCTTAACCAACTGTACATTGCTCTTGTGAGTGAACCTTTGGCAGTCTGGATTGGAATGTGTGATGTAGACATGTACACGTCCTTTGTAAATGCTGAGACTGTTGGAATGAGTGAGTTGGTGATTTAATAAATATCCTCTCAAATCGAGTAGAAGGAAAGATGCTTCAATATCCATATGTAAACAGGACGGTGGATGGCACGCCAGAATTGCTAAGTTCATGTGATGCCTGGTGGCTAACTTATGCTCTGGAGAATTAATATAATTTCTCTCTGAAGTATTACACTGGTACCTCTACTGTTGGGTGGTTCATATAAACTAGTTCCTAAACGGACAATGGGGGTGTGAACCTGTGTCTTAGTCGGCTGAATATAATGTATGGCTCATGCAAATTTACAAGGACTAAACATGTTTTTCCCCATATGTGCTTTGGTGCATATGAAAACAATTGCCTATGCAATTGAGCTTCTTTTACCTACTGTAATAGATATGAACATTACTCAGTGGGGAAAGAACACACGATGGTGATAGTATGATGTACTTGTGAGCCAAGTCTGGTCTGAAAGGGGTGAGGTCTGGCATTGCTGATTCACAATGCCTGTTCATGTACTGATTCACCATGCCTGTCTCATGTTGCTATGTCACAATGCTTGCTCATGCGGCTTGCCTTAAAATGCTTGTAATTGTGTAGGCTACCCCTGTCTCAACATATAGGCTTGTGATTACCACAGAGAGGTGAAGAATGAAAATATATCACCTACAGTACATCCGAGTCATTATCAACAAGGAGAGGTGTGTTTGCACAATCCCCCCCCCCCCCTTAACCTCCCCATCTCCATCTGTGTATGTTGATATATGATAACATTATCTTTTAACACATGTAAAGAGATGTTGTGCCACTTTGTATATCAACAGAGAACAGTATGGTGGAGAGGCATTCCATATATCATCTGGGACAACTAAACAGAAGTCCTAGATCCAGAAGTGACTCCCTATCAAAATGTAGGAATATCAAAAAGAATTTTCTCTCAGCTCTTTAACAGCTGAATGCACAAATGGGAGCATAACACAATCTGAAGCACTACAAAAGTGGTGAACTGGACAGTGATCTTTGAGTCAATCAAATTTCAACTGAGAATAACATCAAGTCGTGTGGTATGAACTACATTCATAGAAAACTGTGAAGTAACTTGGAGTGTTTGTTTATCTAAGACTCAACTTAGAAAATATCCAGCCTGGTGCTCACACAGTGATTGAAGAATGTGACTTGAACAGTAAGGGTAGTTGATCTGGCTAAGTGAGTAGCTGCAATGTATTGGACATTATGGATGTCATTATTGAAGTTCCCAGTGACAGCATTCACAGACAGCCTGATCAACAGTGAGATGCAGTACAGTATCATCATACCAAATCTTGTCTTCAAGAGGAATGAATCTGCCATGGAACTTGTGGGAAATCTGCTAACTGGAGCTTGTCCAACATCAAATGCTGATGCTAAAAGGATTCAACAGACCCAGAACAGTAGTTCCTCCCTTAGGTTTGCCCATGGATAGGATTTCATAACCTCACAAGAGACAGAATTTGAGGACAGATACTGTAACTGAGTGTTGTAGTTAGAGACGAGAGGAGGAGGAGAGTATATTGATTGGTTGGTGGAGTAAAAGGGGAGGTGGTGTATCATGTTTATCTACATGCATGTGTGACATATTTTGGAAATTTTATGTACCTTTTTCTTTGAAGTGTTGACATGACAGGAGATGAAACAATGGTCATCACTCGACTCACCATCAGCTCAATAAAGTGTATTTAATGAATCAGTGTTTTAAGTACATGTCTCAGGAGAATGTCTTGTACAGTTGCTGTCAAGTATTGTACCTGGTGACTGTCTTAAGTACTGTGGTTGGTGACAATGTTGTGTAAAGTCCTGTATAGATGTTGTCAAGTATATCTCATGATGTCTATCTTGTACAATGGTGGTGTAAACAATTCCTTGTGAATGTATGTCTCACTTTTATCAAGAAACTGTCATGTAGATGTCTTGTTCAACAGATGTTATGCACAGATATTGTTGAAGTTTGTATGCTACTATTGAAACCCAAAGTCCTAAGATATAAATGGACAACTGATGTATGTCACTTTTGACACAAAATAAATAAGGGAAGATCTAATGTGACGGACGAACAGCACACTGACAACAGTATAATAAGTGGAGCAGATCCTCAGTTGTTCTGTGGCGAATAGTTCAGATCTCCTTTTGGCTTTTAGGAAACCTTTTTCTACTTTTATAAATTTCTGTGTAGATACTTGGTAGTCTCACAGTGGGGGTTTGAGCCAAGGAAGAATGGTTCTCCAAAAAGGCTATTGCGGGAATGATATGCTCATTTTGAGAGACCTCTAGACGAAACGTGCAAAATCATATCCTTTATCTTGGCTATTTATTATTCAAGATATATTTTCAGAGAACACTACTAACTAGGTCCTTTGTCATCAATCTAACATGTCACAGCTGTGATGTTGGTTCCTAAATCAATCAATCAATCTTGATCGTTTTTAATATACAACCGACTGCAAAAATGACAAGAGTGTCCTTGTTGATTGCCGTGGACCGTTCTAATGTGTAGGACAAGATTGCGAGATTCGGTGAAAGATTCACCACAAGTCAAACACAAGTGGCTGTCTGCTGCTTGGTTGGAAGACATCTTCTTTTTTATGTTATTTTTTTTACTCAACATCATCAGCAGTGTAATACTGATTTGGAACTTTTTCAAGCGTCAGCGATGTGGCTGAGTTTAATTTCAATGTCCTTTCCAACAAAGTCCTGTATGCATTTATATTGTTGTAAACACCGGCGTTGTCGCGCGCCATCGAGTTACATACGTCATTAGATGGTATAAGTGTTACCTCACTCAACAGTTAACGATCTTGATTGAAAATGTCTGAGTGTAAATTATATCCATTTCTTGACTATAGCTGGCTAAACCACATCGTGATGACATTGCTTAATTTCTGCCACCCTGCGTGTTAGTAAAGTGAGCCGGTATGTTTTGGTAAAAGAGAGCCAATATCGAGTGACTTCTACGCCGCTTCTATATAATTCAACGTCGCTTCCATATTAGCTTTAAATGTATATATATTCTCGCTGGGTGTGATCAATGTCCCGTTCAGGGAAACGTCACCTAGTGAAAATAAACTGTACAGCTAATAATGTATCGGCGCTACGTATGTATTATGAGGTAGGATGTCGCCGTTGGGAAGTGTAACTTTGGTGTAAGTTCAACATTTATTGGGGAAAAATTAAATAATCTTCGCTGTTGCCCAAAATGACACATAATATCGGAGCTAAAGGGACTAGTGGATGAAACTCCACAAACTTAGACTCTTCTACACCAGTTTGCCTTGGAGGTACGTTAAACAAATTCAAAATTAGAATGAAGATAGTTGCACGATTTGGGATGAATCAACGACATAATGTAAATGTATTCGAATGCCTCTCCCGCTGTTTTGTCTTTTAGTACGACCATTTTTGGTAGTGGTTTATTGGTTTACTAAAATGGTCACCAGTTTCGCTTGTCTTATAAGTTTCCATTTCCTAAAGCCGCTACCTGAATTGTTGCCAGTGACATGCAGTAAACGCTGTTCCGCTTCCTTGGCAAGCTCTCTTAATGAAACCCCAACGGTCTTTGCAGCTAAAGCATTGTGCACCACTTCGAAACCCGTACCAATACCTTCTCTTAGTAAGGCACCTTATCTTTCGTCTTTAACCACGTAAGAATCGTGCGACCGAGATCACGTATACCACATTCTCGTTGATTTATCTCATCGATAAATACAAATGGTCCATGACAAACTGGATTGTTGAAATATTCTTCGCATAGTTTGAGATTGCAACGAATTGGCATGTGTCTAACCATTTCTATCCCAGATCAAATCTCTTGGCTGTTCGAAAATGTAACGTCACACCGATGTTCCAGTTGTGAATTAAAGAGATTTCCATATGTCTTTAGATAAAAGTATTTATACTGTTTGTCGCGAAATAAACTTGGAGTTGCGATCGATGACAAACAAGACCCGACATTAGTCTGCAAAAACAACTAACCCTGTGATGTCGTACAGAAGGAGAAAAATACGTCTGTGATGTGGGGAATTCTCAGGTTGAACTATTGATGTACGGGACAAAGAATTTCCCGAAATGAAAGCAAATTTGACCGCAGATTGACTCCAGTTAGTCTAGAATAGGAGGAGAAAACCAGACTCTGGACTGATTGGCGTCTAGACTTTTTGGTGACGTCACTCAAGCACTGATATAAAACCCAGTTGCGGTAAACAAGTGGAGTGAGTCGGCAAAAAATTCTGAAGTGTTAAGATCGGTGCATTATTCCGAGTTGTGTTACATGAGAGAGACTATAATGTCTAAGTGGTGATAGTTATCCGCGGACATAGATCCAGTCTGTGATTGCATAGTTTCGATTAGCAACCGGGATAGGCATATGGTAGGCTATTAATCATATGATTAGGAATAAAGTAAAGTACTGTGCGGTGATATAATGTATTATAGGTGTGGTGATATAATGTATTATGATTAGTGATAGAATGTTCTATAAGTGCGGTCCTAGAAAGTATCATAGGAGCGTCGGCACTAGTATCCTATAGTGTGGCTTCAACTAGCTTGTGTGATATATCATTTTACTCAGGGAGTTGAGGACAGTGTAGTGGAATAATAATTAGAGAGATTAAAGATGGTTGAGAGGGGGGAGAGGATTGTGAAATGGTAGGATCTTCCAGTAGGGCATCTGCTGGGTTTCTACCCGTTCCTTTATTCTTTCCTGGTGTTGCCATGTCTCAGATCATATGATGAGTTATTTGGCCGTATGACAGAGATCGGATCTCTTTTATAGATCTGAGTGCTGCTATTGGCCTACACTCACCTAATTCCAGCCAGGATTGAGTTGCCCTCACCATGGTATTCTCTATTCTACAGGTTCCATTTACAGGTCCATGTATGTGTGCAATGATTTTCAACAGTGAAGCTAACACATTTTAGAAGATGATGGCTCAGAATTTAAAGACAGAAGTTGCTGAGAGGCCGCTACATTGGGCTTATACCCAAGTAGGTTTGCAGGAACCTGGCTTCTGCTGAGCAGGACATGCTGAGGAGATTTATGTTTAGCAAGTGATAGGTGTATCACTGAACAGTCAGAACATTGTAGATATACAATACTGATACCAGAAACATTCATACAAATTTATACTGATACCTAGAACAGTCAGAGTGTGTTGTTAATATGGGGAATCTTTTAAACCAGTGACACTAAATCCATTAAGATTTCCCCAGTAACAGTAACAAGAGTGTTATAATTTTCTGATTAACAATCAATTAAATAACAGAGTAAATTCATAGTGTGAATCAGATTAAAGACTCTTATTAGACAGTGTTTGTCATGGATGTCCAATCATCCTAGTGGTTCAAGAGACAATGGAGGAAGTCTTCACGTGACCGGAGGAGCATCACCTTGGTGAGGTTGCTTGTCTGGAATACATGGTGCTAGTGTGTTCTCAGCACAGTGATGAGAATGACTATACTCCTGAACACTGATCTGAGTCTATAGACACTTTAGAGTACACGTCACACATTCTACACCTTATACACACACACACACACTTATCCTACATGTACTCTTTGCTTTAATAAATTTCTTGGTTTTATTTAGTGAAGCTAGAGTTGTCACGTATGTTATCTTGGGGAAAAATGAGAGGGGGCATGATCCAGGATTGAGTAAGAGTGAGAAGAAGGTGTCTTCAGATTGAGGGAGTGTTGTGGACGGAGTCTGCTGGATATCTCCAAGATAGAGATATTGAATTAAAACAAATGTGGATGTTGATTCCCCTCACTCCAGGGACGATACTGAAGTGGTAAAGAAGAACAAATAACTACTACGTATGTATGTATGTATATATGTATGTATGTATGTATGTATGTATGTATGTATGTATGTATGTATGTATGTATGTATGTATGTATGTATGTATGTATGTATGTATGTATGTATGTATGTATGTATGTATGTATGTATGTATGTATGTATGTATGTATGTATGTATGTATGTATGTATGTATGTATGTATGTATGTATGTATGTATGTATGTATGTATGTATGTATGTATGTATGTATGTATGTATGTATGTATGTATGTATGTATGTATGTATGTATGTATGTATGTATGTATGTATGTATGTATGTATGTATGTATGTATGTATGTATGTATGTATGTATGTATGTATGTATGTATGTATGTATGTATGTATGTATGTATGTATGTATGTATGTATGTATGTATGTATGTATGTATGTATGTATGTATGTATGTATGTATGTATGTATGTATGTATGTATGTATGTATGTATGTATGTATGTATGTATGTATGTATGTACGTACGTACGTACGTACGTACGTACGTACGTACGTACGTACGTACGTACGTACGTATGTATGTATGTATGTATGTATGTATGTATGTATGTATGTATGTATGTATGTATGTATGTATGTATGTATGTATGTATGTATGTATGTATGTATGTATGTATGTATGTATGTATGTATGTATGTATGTATGTATGTATGTATGTATGTATGTATGTATGTATGTATGTATGTATGTATGTATGTATGTATGTATGTATGTATGTATGTATGTATGTATGTATGTATGTATGTATGTATGTATGTATGTATGTATGTATGTATGTATGTATGTATGTATGTATGTATGTATGTATGTATGTATGTATGTATGTATGTATGTATGTATGTATGTATGTATGTATGTATGTATGTATGTATGTATGTATAGTTAGTTAGTTAGGTAGTTAGTCGCAGTTCCAACTTCACAGCAACGGGTCGTCCCCATTATGCTCCATTCCTTTGCCAGTGAATATCACACAAAACACTCCCCACTGCCCAATGTGAAAAGTGGAAAAGACAGGAGTCTCGACAAACAACAGCCCGCACAGATACACTGTGCATAATGCTGCCGCCAGAATGTCAACACAATAGTCCCCCACGAAACACCCAGTTTATCTCTGATGGAACCGGCAGTCATTTTCCCATCTGGATGTTTCCTAGATGTTCACTCACACAGTCCACGAAATACAGTTCATCGTCGATGGCAGTGCCAGTCAACCAGAAACCCAGCAGCCACGCATTTCTGCATAAGGCAAAAACCAGTCAACTCTGGGACATTGCAATCTGCCATCGCTCCCAACATGCAGTCACATTCCAAAAGAAGTCAGGCAGATTCAAAAGCATTTCACACGAAACTCACAGCTCACAGTGTCGCGCCACGCACTCACTCATTTGCAGGGCGACGGAACCATCAAGCCTCCTTAATCGCCTCTTACGACATGCGTGGTAGGCTGCAGTGTTGCTATTCTTTGCTTCCCTTACGGGCCCCGGCAACACACAGGAGATGTATGTATGTATGTATGTATGTATGTATGTATGTATGTATGTATGTATGTATGTATGTATGTATGTATGTATGTATGTATGTATGTATGTATGTATGTATGTATGTATGTATGTATGTATGTATGCATGCATGCATGCATGCATGCATGCATGCATGCATGGATGTATGTATGTATGTATGTATGTATGTATGTATGTATGTATGTGTGTGTGTGTGTGTGTGTGTGTGTGTGTGTGTGTGTGTGTCTGTCTGTCTGTCTGTCTGTCTGTCTGTCTGTCTGTCTGTCTGTCTGTCTGTCTGTCTGTCTGTCTGTCTGTCTGTATGTATGTATGTATGTATGTATGTATGTATGTATGTATGTATGTATGTATGTATGTATGTTTGTATGTATGTATGTATGTATGTATGTATGTATGTATGTATGTATGTATGTATGTATGTGTGTACGTACGTACATACGTACGTACGTACGTATGTATGTATGTATGTATGTATGTATGTATGTATGTATGTATGTATGTATGTATGTATGTATGTATGTATGTATGTATGCATGCATGCATGCATGCATGCATGCATGCATGCATGCATGGATGTATGTATGTATGTATGTATGTATGTATGTATGTGTGTGTGTGTGTGTGTGTGTGTGTCTGTCTGTCTGTCTGTCTGTCTGTCTGTCTGTCTGTCTGTCTGTCTGTCTGTATGTATGTATGTATGTATGTATGTATGTATGTATGTATGTATGTATGTATGTATGTATGTATGTATGTATGTATGTATGTTTGTATGTATGTATGTATGTATGTATGTATGTATGTATGTATGTATGTATGTATGTATGTATGTATGTATGTATGTATGTGTGTATGTATGTGTCAGTTATCAGTTATCAGTTGGGGTATCTTTATTGCACTCCGGACATGTCCATAGGTGCTCAGATCCTCCCCCCAGCATATGCATCAGCGTCCGGTGGCTAATAGAGCCAGTTCTGTGTTGGTTGACGAGGCGCTTTGTTTTCCCGATGTACCTCTCGCGTCTGGCTGTTCCGATTCTTACTCCGAGGTCTTTCATCCTGGACAGCGATGTGGAATCACTGACGTCAAAGTCCTCTGTTCTCGCCATATCTTTAAGGACGTTAATAACATCGGCACGATCCATGGGCTGGCCATCTACTGGGGGGTGCAGAGCCAGTCAGTTTATCAGCTCGTTAATTTCCCTCGACGCCCGCATGTCCCGGGACGAAGATGAAGGTGACTTTACGGGACAACAGACTTCCGCAGCGATTCAGTCCACTGTCTACGTACAGATCCAGCTTCGACCTTCTGAATCATGCTCATTGAATCACTTAGTACACACACGTTGGTATAATGCTGTGATTCCAGCCATATGAAAGCCTGTGTAACTGCCATCATCTCCATCGTCATGCTGCTCGTGGTCATAGACTGGGCACCACTGGATTCTTGAACTGTTCGGCCCGCTGAACGGGTTGTAAATGCCCACGCACTTCTATGCTGCTTTACAACAGATCCATCTGTATAGATGAGCACTTCGGGGCTATCTGAGTGTTCATAGATGAGCGCGTTAACCTCTGTATTGGCAGCGGCAGGGTTCTGCTCTCTGCACCGTCTGTAGAGTGTGATAATGCAGGAGAAAGTCCACTTAAAAGCTGGAGGCACCGGCACCCATTCCTTGCCGGGGTTGATACTGGTAAGACTGCAGACCTGTCTGACGACATCTTACGCCCGACCCATCCATGATTTGCTCCTCTTTAGCCTGTCACCCTTTTCTCTGAATATAGCGTCATGCAGAGGGTGCTGCTCATCTGCACTTATTTTTAAGTATGCGCGAGCTCTCCAGATCTTGATCCTGTGTTCCTTTGTCGGGAAGTCAAGGAGGTATCTCATTGCTACACAGCTGGTGTCTCTCGTGCAGCCCAAAATGATGCTAGTTCGCCCTGCATATCATTGGCAACCGCCTGTATATCTCCACCCTGTCGATACACGAGGATGTCGTCAACGAATGACAGAGTCCTACCCCTCCCGTCCAACTGTTGTTCAGTGATCGGCACCGTATACACGTTGAATAGTACTGGTGACAGTGGTGAACCCTGCGGCAATCCTGGACATATCGTTATCGGCTCAGAAGACCAACTCCCGCATCTTAGCACCACCTTCCTTTGGAGCAGAACTGCAGCTATCCATCGTACAAGGTGATGGTGCACTTTTAGTCTGAGGAGGGTTTGCATCAAGTGCTCGAAAGATACTCTGTTATATGCGTCCTCTAAGTCTATGGCGGCCGCACATGTCTCTTCTCTGACCTGAAATCCTTCGTAAACATCCTGAGCAAAGACCGCCGGATTCAGCCATGACTCTTTGTTGCGTCTGTATCCTCCAAGTGTGGGCGGGAAGCAGCCGAGCTGTTCCAAGTCCCAAGCAAGTCTGTGTGCTACAATTTTCTCCAGTATCTTGCCAACAGTATTCTGCATCGTAATGATTCTGTAGCCGCTCATCTTGGAATGGTCTTTGTTCGGTTTTGGCAGCGGCAGCAAGTAGCTGTGTAGCCATTCTTCTTTGACCTGACCCCTCTGGATACTGGTGTTGAATTCTCTGGCCAGTTCTTCCATGTCATCATCTGATATCACCAGTAGGTCACCATAACGGATGCCGTCGGGGCCTGGGCGGTGTTAGGTGATTTCTTGAACATCGCAAGCAATATCTCAGCTGTGATTGTCCATTCTTCGTCAGTCCCGACCCCCTCGCACAACTGAGAGAGTGTCGTTGTGGTCCTCTGTCTGGCGGGCTCGTCTTTCTGGTCAGTCTGTTCTATGTAGCGCGCAAGAAGGGCCTTACCTTTATCCGCATCCGACTTTTACCATGCGAGGTCTGTGCCTTTAAAGTCTGGAATACCCCTACGTTGTGCAGCAACGTTCATGCTCTTGTGGAGGCGCCAGAATGTCGTAAGAGATCGCTCGGAGCACACCTTCCTGCAGAACTCGTCCCATTTCTCGGCCTTGGCCTGTTTGGCGCAGGATTTGAATAAAGTCGTCGTCCTATCGATCTCAGTCTTCAGGTTCGCCAACTCAACCTGTGGCATGTTAGCCTTTCTGGCCATGTATGTATGTATGTATGTATGTATGTATGTATGTATGTATGTATGTATGTATGTATGTATGTATGTATGTATGTATGCATGCATGCATGCATGCATGCATGCATGCATGCATGCATGCATGTATGTATGTATGTATGTATGTATGTATGTATGTATGTATGTATGTATGTATGTATGTATGTATGTATGTATGTATGTATGTATGTATGTATGTATGTATGTATGTATGTATGTATGTATGTATGTATGTATGTATGTATGTATGTATGTATGTATGTATGTATGTATGTATGTATGTATGTATGTATGTATGTATGTATGTATGTATGTATGTATGTATGTATGTATGTATGTATGTATGTATGTATGTATGTATGTATGTATGTATGTATGTATGTATGTATGTATGTATGTATGTATGTATGTATGTATGTATGTATGTATGTATGTATGTATGTATGTATGTATGTATGTATGTATGTATGTATGTATGTATGTATGTATGTATGTATGTATGTATGTATGTATGTATGTATGTATGTATGTATGTATGTATGTATGTATGTATGTATGTATGTATGTATGTATAGTTGTATGTATGTATGTATGTATGTATGTATGTATGTATGTATGTATGTATGTATGTATGTATGTATGTATGTATGTATGTATGTATGTATGTATGTATGTATGTATGTATGTATGTATGTATGTATGTATGTATGTATGTATGTATGTATGTATGTGTTTGTGTGTGTGTGTGTGTGTGTGTGTGTGCGTGCGTGCGTGTGTGTGTGTTCAAGCGTGGATATTTGGGATTGGTTAAAGTGTTCCCTGGTCCCAGACACCTCATTTGTAATGACTTCATTGCACGCGCCAAAGAGTGGGACAGGTCTTGCTAGAGCAGACATGGTACTTGCTCTCGCTGTGGCCTTGTTTGAGACTGACATCGTCAGTATAATTGACGGGAGGCCAACTAGGCTAGCAATGAGACAGGGGAACCCAGACACAGTTATTGACCTGGCACTTGTATCCAAAGAGGCTGCATCAGACATAAAATGGACTGTCCTTGGGGACCATGGAAGCGACCACCTCATCTGTTCTCTACTGGTACCTCAATCCAGTCAAGTCATTGCTGTAGGAGCCCGCAAGGCGTTACTTTATGATCGCGACCACTTTTCCTCATGAGGTGCCTTAGATCACACTGACGATCTAAAGCAGTGTTTCCCAATCTTTTGTTTTGTGCTATGCCGCACCTAAACTTTCTAAAATTCTTATCCCCCCCCCCCCCCCCTCCAACATATACTTTATTTTTAATATTTAAAAATTGAAATGTTCACTAAAGGGTTTAGGAAGATATCACTAGGAAATTATTGAGCAAACACAGTAAGTAAAGTTTCAAAACATATAATGGAGAACTGAAATTCAAGAACAAAATTATTTTAATGAAAGATTTTTCTATATTATTTTAATTATTTGTAATTATTTATTATTTAAATCTAGTGAGATCCATGCGCTTGATGCTTGCTGCAAAGAGAATTTATGTCAGGTTCCAATTTAATTAACTTCAGTCTCAAGTCTTCCCGTTTCGTTATATCCAGCCGATTTCTTCCATTTTCGAATTGCCCCCCTTAACAATCGAATTGCCCCCTGTGGGGCGTGGGCTCCACGTTGGGAAACACTAATTTAATGGAACAAGAATTATCTTATCATAACCAACATGGTCGACGCAAGAAGTGGAGCAATCATGGATGGAAAAAATGGCGGCATTCCTAAA
This sequence comes from Cepaea hortensis, assembly GCA_963921405.1. NCBI lineage: Eukaryota > Metazoa > Mollusca > Gastropoda > Stylommatophora > Helicidae > Cepaea > Cepaea hortensis. The sequence goes on along the minus strand of OY992888.1, from coordinate 78,688,901 downwards.
TAGGACGAGAGCTCCGAGAGCAACCAGTTAGTTAATACAGAGTTGGAGATGGCTGAAAGAAGTAAAACAAGTAAAGGTGCGGGGCTTTAAATTCAGATAAAGTGGGAACAGATAAAATGGATAAAACAGATAAATTGGGAACAGTTTTTATAAGTGAAGTCTGTGGGGATGTGACAATGGGAACATTCTGGAAACTGCATAGAAATATGAACAAAAAGGCACACCCTTGTATACTTGGTACAGTATGCGATGACAATAACCGGCCTATGGCAACTAACCTGGAGAAGGAAAAGAGGGAGGAAAAGAAGGAGAGGTAGGAGTAGATAGGAGAAGGGAGGATGAAGAGGAACAGGGAGAGTGGAAGATGAAGAAACGGGAAAGGTATTCCAATGTCAACAGTCTGCACACCAGTTCTCAAATGCAATGAAAGATTTGTGTATATATAACGTACTCAGTTTGATTGGAGACATTTCAACTCCCTTTATGGTATTGCTGCATCTGTATTGTGAACAGCTGTCATTGGCGTTATCTCCCACATTATAGCAGTTTCCCTTCCATGAGCACCCTGTAACAACCGAATAAAGTCTGTGTTATCGTAAACAATAAGTGTTGCTATCATAAACACTACATGTTGTTATCGTAAACAATAAGTGTTGCTATCATAAACACTACATGTTGTTATCATAAACACTAAGTGTTACTATAATAAACAATCAATGTTGCTATCATAAACATTACGAGTTGTTATTAGAAACATTAAGTGATGCTATTATAAACAATAATTAGTGTATATCCCAATAATAATAAACAATCAGACGAAGCATGCATCACTGAGATCAGAACAGAATAGGGCAAGCACTAACTGCATTCTATCAAATGTGAAATAATAATAGCAGTGGAAATACTTACCCATATTGTTAAATTTAAATACCTAGGGATAATTATAGCATCAGTTGATGACATTCACAGAATCATCACATCTGTACTTTCTGTACTTTCTGGGCCGTGCTGTTTTTGATGGAAAAGAATGGGCCTGATGGCTGACCTCACGAAGACACTCTGAGGCTCAGGAGGGAAGAAGTGAAACTGTCTATACGTGATGGCCGAGGACACACAGTTCAATGACGTAATTGCTAATGAGATCAGCAGTCACGCTCAGAGCTGGCCAGACTGGTCCTGGAAGAGGACTTACAGCGACGTGTGTAACCGGCTGTACACTGACACGATGAGCATTGATTAGCGTTCTTGTGTTAATGATAATATAGATTGCTGGACATTCGTGTGTTAGCAGTAGTATAGATTGTTGGATAATCATGTCTTAGAGATAATATAGATTGTTGGGCATATGCATGTTAGAAATATTATAGATTGTTGGACATTTGTGTGTTAGAGATAAATATAGATTGTTCGAAATTCGTGTGTTAGAGATAGTATGGTTTGTTATATGTTCGTATGTAAGAGATAGTATAGATTGTTGGCCATTCGTGTCTTAGAGATACTACAGATTGTTGGATATTCGTGTGTTAGAGATACTATAGATTGTTGGAAATTCGTGTGTAAGATATAATATGCATTGTTGGAAATTTGCTTTTTAGAAATAATATAAATTGTTTGACATTCGCGTGTCCAAGATAATATAGATGTTTTAGCAATAAGTGTATCGTTTATAGTTGATCAATGGCCCCGCTATGTGTACGTTAGATCTATGACCCAATACAGTGTATCGTAGATCTATGGCTCCGTTTAATGTGCTGCTAGTGCGTGGATTTGAGGGTTGCAGTTGATTCAACAACTCGGTCTTGCAAGATACAACCAGATATGTTTTGACTGATTCCTCCTCCTATCCATAGCAGTACTTCCAGTACAATGCATGGTCTCGAGGGTTGTGTTCGCTGTCTGCATCGTGTGCTCTGAACCTTGTTGTATGTGATCTTGACGTAGTCTTTAGGATTAACATATTAACATAAACAGTTGTGCATATAGACCAACGAAGTTGCCATTGCGGGTTGTCTTGACATAAGTTCTATCTCATCGGTGTATCGCAGATTGTTCCTTCCACTATAGGATCTGTATGTGTCCTTCATATTCTTTGGGTTGGAAGAAGGAATGAGCTATATTTATACAATATTGCAGAATTGGCCACGCAGTCCGTCTAAACTTATGTATGTCCTTCTTGTCTCTCTCCTTTCACGCATTCTGTAATGTCAAAGATGGGCGATGTCATCAGTCATGTAAGCATCTGTGTTATGATGCTCTCTAGATAATACGACTATTGAGGAAAACGTCCCAGCTCTAACAAGAAACAACATATATTTTATCAGGATTTAATTGTCTATTTTACACATCAGTATCTCGAAGTTTTTGACACACATAACTGGAGATGTTTATAAGCGGCTGTGACTCGTTTTAGGTATACGTTAAAGTGGGAAGAAGAAGAAGAAGAAGAAGAAGAAGAAGAAGAAGCAGCAGCAGCAGCAGCAGCAGCAGCAGCAGCAGCAGCAGCAGCAGCAGCAGCAGCAGCAGCAGCAGCAGAAGAAGAAGAAGAAGAAGAAGAAAGGATGAGGGAAATTAGAAGGCGAGAGAAGAAGGAGGAGGGCGATGTGAAAGAGAAGAAGGAGGAGAAAAAGAATGAGAAGGAGGTGTAGGAGTAGAGTAGATACGTGGAAGGGAGGATACTGATGTATAGAAGGAGGTGGAAGATCAAGTCATAGTGAAGGTATTTCATTGTCAACAGTCTCCACCCTATGGTCAAAGGCAATACAAAATATATGTATATATAACCTACTCTCTTTCGTTAGAGGCATGTGAAGTACCGAAAGTTGCTCTATGCACGTATATTCTGAACAGCTGTAGTTGACAGGTCTTCCCAGATCATGACAATTTCCCTTCCATGAGCACCCTGTAACAATAGAACTTAGTCTTGCTATCATAAACAATACGTGTTGCTATCATAAATAGTACGTGATGATATCATAAACATGAATATCCCAATCATAATAAACAATCAGGCGAAGCATGCGTCACTGAGATTAGAACAGAACAGGACAAGCACTAACTGCATTCTATCAAACGTTAGATAAAATAGCAGGAACATGCTTAACTATGTTGTTATATTTAATTATCTAGGGACAATTACATAATCAGTTGTGACATACACGGAGTCATCACATCTAGAAGAGATGCTGTGACTGTACTGTCCAGGCTGGGCCGTTGTTGATGGAAATGAAAGGTCTGATGGCTGGCTTCCAGAAGGAACTCTGAGGTTCAGGAAGGGAGAAGTGAAGCTGCCTATACACGATAGACGAGGACACACAAATCGATGACGTAATAGCTAATGGAATCAGCGATCACGCTCAGCGCTAGCGGACTGGTCCTGGTAGAGGACGAGCAGCGACGTGTGTAACCGGCGTTACACTGACACGATGAGCATTGGTTGGTGTTCTCGTGTAAATAATAACATAGATTGTTGGACATGTGCCAGTTAGATATAATATAGATTGTTGGACATGCATGTCCTTGAGATAAAATAGATTGTTGGACATTCGTTAGTTAGTTAGTCTTTCCTCTTGAGCCTAAGGCGGCGCATAGGGCAGAAGTCCTGTCTCTCCATGCTTGGCGGTTCGCTGCTACCTGTTGTAGATCTTGGATATTTACTTGGCCATTGAATGAGCCTTCTCTAATGATGGTTCTACGCAGGGTCTCTCTTGGTCTTCCCCGTTTTCTTTTCCCTACCGGTGACCATATGAGGGGTTGGTAGGGGGGTCTTGTCTTGTCCATTCTGAGTACATGGCCGATGTAGTTCCAACGGCGTCTTCTTATGAAATTGGATACTGTATCTTGCTTAGTCTCTTGTCTTATTTGCGAATTGCTTCTGAAGTCTGTCCAGTGGATGTTTAGAAATCTTCTAAGACATTTGTTCTCAAAATTGTCTAATTTTTTTATCTAAAGCTACCGTTGATTTCCAACTTTCACATCCATACGTTAACAATGGAATCACACAAGAGTTGAAGATTTTAAGTTTTGTATGTTTACTGAGTGTCTTTGACTTCCAGATGTTTGACAGTTTATTGAACGCACTAGATGCCAGTGTGATTCTAGATGATATTTCTGGTATTGAGTCCCCTGTAGATGTCATTTTGCTTCCTAGGTATGTGAAGCTGTTGACTTTTTCAAGAACATAGCTGTTCAATTTGGTGTCATCTGAACTGTTGGTAAGATCAATAGTATTTGTTTTTGTGGTGTTAATTTGGAGACCAATTTGCCCTGAAACATTTTGGAGGTGGTTTATTTTCTCTTGGGCATCCGGGTGTGTTGAACTCAAAAGCACTATGTCGTCAGCAAAGTCCAGGTCTTCCAGAATTTTGTCAACCAAATGGATACCCATATTTGTGTTGTTTGTGCATTTGCGCATGACCCAATCGATAGCTATTCCAAAAAGCATCGGTGATAAGACACAACCCTGTTTCACTCCTGTTTCGACTGAGAACCAGTCAGAGTTGCCTGTTTCTGTTCTTACGCAGCAACGTGTCTCTTTGTAGAAGGATTTTATCACGTTGGTATATTTGGTAGGTATATCTCGGAACAATCATAACATCTGATGGCAGATGCCTTGAAGAGATTAGAACAAGAATCGCCATTGCGAAAGTAACCTTTAGCAAGATGAAAAACATTCTGACCAATAAAATGATGTCAATTGAAACGAGAAAAAGAGTGTTGAGGGGATACATAGAGCCTGTTCTTTTGTATGGATGTGAAACTTGGACAATGTGCAGTCAAGCTGAAAAGCATCTGATGGCTGTAGAAATGTGGTTTCTGAGGAAAATGCAAAGAATACCATGGACAGATAGAAAAACCAATGACCAAGTACTACAAGAGACAAATGAAAATCGTAGATTGATTAGAGAAATTAGACGTAGACAGTCAAAATTATTTTGATATGTTATGAGAAGAAATGGACTGGAGAACTTAGTGACAACTGGCAAGATCGAAGGGAACAGACCAAGAGGAAGACCGAGAGGAAAATACCTGGATGGCTTGGCCACATGGCATGGACGAGACAGGAACACTGAGCTGATCCACGACTCTGGTGATCGAGTGAAATGGCGAATCATGACCGCCCACGCTTTCCGGCATGGCACATGATTGATTGATTGATATTTGGTAGGAAAACCATAGATGTTAAGTAGATTCCAAAGTAAAGGACGGTGGATACTGTCGAAGGCTTTTTGAAAGTCGACAAAGTTGGTGATTAATTTCGACTGGAATTCTACGGAGTCTTCAATGATTATTCTTAGGGTGAAAATGTGGTCTATGCATGACCGTTTTGGTCTGAAGCCTGCTTGTTCTTCTCTGAGCCTTTCATCTATCGCCTTTTTCAATCTTTCAAGTAACATGCTACAAAAAAGTTTTCTTGGTACTGATAATAGAGTGATACCACGCCAATTATTGCAATCAGACATATCGCCCTTTTTAGGCAGTTTGAAAATTACACCATCTTTCCACTGTTGTGGTGGGGATTCGCTTTGCCAGATTTCATTGATCAGCTGTAACAAACGTTGTAAGGTGTTCTCATCTGCTGCTTTGAGCATTTCTCCTGAGATTTCATCTTCACCATCAGCTTTGTTGTTCTTCAATTTTTTGATGGCTGCTTTAATCTCTTCCATGATGAATGACTCGCAGGAGGCATCTAGTGGGGGAATAGTAATTTCTCCATCCAGGTTGAGAACAGTGTCAGGCTGCGGTCTATTTAATATTTCTTTGAAATGTTCTGCCCATCGTTGCTTTTGAAGATCATCGGTTAGCAATTGATTACCTTGTTTGTCTTTGATGGGTATATTTGGTGTAGGTGAGTGATTGCATAGTTGCTTCATGATATGGAATACGGCTCTGTTGTTTACAGTTCTGGCAGCTGCTTCGGCGTCGGAGGCCAGGCTGTGAATAAAGTTCTGTTTGTCTTTTCGTGCGCTTGATTTCACCTCTTTATCCAACATAGAGTATTTTTGCTTATGGGTTTCATATGTAGATGTGTCTTTTGCAGAAAGAAGTGTTAGTTTTGCTTGTTTTCTTTCTTGTATCTTCGTCCAGGTGTTATCGCTTAGCCACTTCTTCTTCTGTCTTTGTACGTAGCCAACTGGACATTCGTGCGTTAGAGATATTATAGATTGTCGGGACATTCGTGTGTTTTAGATAAATTAGCCTATTTGACATTCGTGTGTTAGAGTATAAAAAGAGCCTCCTACTTTGGATGTAATCTGTTTCGAGCAGGTGTCGTGGTGTACTTAAACATACTTTCATTTGGTTATGTAAACAGTCGAATAGTATTGACGGAATTATAAATGTTGTATACTTTTAATATTAATTTTATTACTATGTATGTAAATGCATGACAGAGAATTATTATGGGGGAAATTTGTCAGCTCCTGATTGATTTCAAAACAAAAATTCCAAATTCGGCCTCGTTCAACCTGTGTCTTTCAACTGTGGTTATCGTTGAGGTCCATGGTTTTTGTGGGTTTATTCACTCTAATTCTTGCCTTGTGCGCTCTTACGAGTTGGTCCTGATCCGGACTGGTTATATCGGCTTTTGTGTCTGTGACGTCAGCTAGGGGGATGGTGGCGGCTGTCATTTGTTCCCGTCTCTGGTGATTTTTTTTTTTTTGTTATTGAAGGCTCCTGGCTTGTTTGGCTTGACTGGTTGCATTCCTTATAAGGACTTTTTATTTGGTATTTTTGCCTTCAGTTCTGTGTATTGCATGTAGAAGCTTGTCAATGGTATTTACCTCCTTGCGCTTTTTTTTTCTCTTTTACACTTTCGTGTTTAAGTTCTTACAGTCTTTCGGTTGCTTCCTCTGTGGTCAGCCATGGGACGATCTCTCTGTTATCTATATCGTACTCGATGCCGGTATCATAGTCATAGTGCAATTCAGGGTATTCTGTCGGTTTTCCCCTGAGTTTCTTCATCTTCTTTCCGTTTGCTTCCTGTCTCCTTATGAATTCCTCGTGCCTGTGTCCCTCTTGCCGTGCCTGTTTCTTTACTGCTTCTATGCACTGCTTCAATTCCTCCAAGGTAGGTTCCTTTGTAAGCCACTCCCTGTATAAGTCAGGTTCTTCATCTTGTCTTTTTTCAGCTATCTGGCGGGCTGGTGGTTTTCCCTTGGGTGTCTCGGGCGTCGTGGTTCGGCTGCCGGCTTTATCTTTCGATTTCGGCTTGGTTTTTTGTTGGGTTTCTTGCGGCTTCTCTGTGGTTTCTTGCATGGCTTCTTTAGGTTTGTTTTGAATTGATTTCATTTCAGCTTTTAGCCGCTCTCTGTCTGTCTGTCTGTCTGTCTGTCTGTCTGTCTGTCTGTCTGTCTGTCTGTCTGTCTGTCTGTCTGTCTCTGATTTTCTTCGTTTTCCTGCTTCAATACGGTCATATGTTCCACTTCTTGCTTGATGTTTAGCTAGATCTCATTTATTTCCGTCGGTAGTTTTTCGTTGTCGCTGGTCGGAGTCAGCAGTGCTTTGACTTGGTTCTTCAGCTCGTCTATCTGTTTTTGCAGTTGATCTCTTTCAGCTTTTGATATACCCGCGGCTGTATCACACCTCCGCATTGCTTCGTTGTATGGTGTCTTTGTGGTGATGGCGAACTTTAAGACGTCTCTGTATCTTTGAAGGTACGGACATCCTAAGTATCTTGCTCTATGTTTGCCCAGGCAGTTGGCGCACTTTCTTTTGTTGTTGGGTGCTCGGAAGTCCGTGTCCAGCTTGGCCAGCGGACACTCCTTGAAGGCTGGCATGGTGATCGGTGCAGTACCGGCAGATTTCCGTCTTACTGCGACATGCTGTTCTGCTGTGGGATGAATCTCTCTGGTTGTTGTATTTTCTTGTTGATTGATACTGTGGTCGGCATCTCGTTGCCCTCTGACGTTACCACCTCCAAGATAGTAGGAATCTTGGAGTAGGTGAGGAGCCACTCCGCCTTCAAGAATCGGATGTGTTGATTCTCTTCTCGAAGCTGCTTCATGATTTCTTCATCTAATAGCTCCACTTGGATATGCTTGGCAACCCACTTGCTTGTCGGTGAGTCGGTGTTTCCGACTCTGGTGTCTTTCTCTTCCCTCTTCTTCTCTGTAGGCGTGGCTCTTGTCTGTTGTGGACTGTCGACGTTCTCCCTTGAGGTGGCTTCAGTAGTGGCCGTAGTTTCAGGTTCTTTGTTACAGCTCGCAGGCAGGCTTTCCACATTCTTCTTCTTGTCGGCTCCCACGCTGCACATCTTGGTTGCCACGTGTCTTGTCGTATTCTTGCCACGTGCCATGTTCCCCTGTATCAGGCTGCTTGACTTGTTCAGGTGACTTGCTTGATAGCGCTCGCTGTTGCGAATGCAAGCGGGTCAGCTCCATTTTTGCCACAACTGACAAACTTTGATCCAGACCCAATTGGTCAAGAGAGCAAGGCCCATGCCTTGTAGTTAAATAATGTAGTAGGGTGAGTTGGAAATATATGTATACAGATTTATATGCATTTTATTTGTACTAATAACCCAGTTCTTTTACAGCATTAGAAACCCACGTGGCTAGTAGATTTCGATAGGCTGTTTTATGAATTCCCATTTAATTATTAGGTGGTAGGATCTCGTGTTTCTAGATTAACGTTCAATGTTAATGGTATGTTTCATATCGCATCGGATTGATATACGGTTGGAGAAGATTCTTTTGTCCAGAAGCTTAACTGCATAAACTAACAATGGATGACGCATGCCGTGCTTGCTAACATTGTCATAAACGGTTTATCACATTGCTAGGACAAGCCATGATTGTACGTTTATTGTCACGAAAATCTCCAGGCAGGAGTAAATAAGCTTGTGTCCTGGAATTCTTGGTTATCTCATAATTATTGGTTGTATTAGAATTCTCAGTTATTATAATTCTTGTTGAGTCGATTAGAATCGTTATTCCAAGTCCTTGATTCATGGATTGTTTACAATTCATAGTCTAATCACACTTCTTGATTCATTGTTCGTAATTCTAGGTGATTGTGTTCTTTATTGAAGGTTAAGAATTTTCGGTGATTGTGTTCTTGATTGATTGTTCAGAATTCTAAGTGATTGAGTTCTTGATTGTTGGTTAAGAATTCTAGGTGATTGTGTTCTTGATTGATTGTTCAGAATTCTAAGTGATTGAATTCTTGATTGGTTGTTAGACGTATTGTTGCATAGTAAAGTTATGATTGCTAGAATTGTCATGAGTATAGAGTCGTGATCGCTGGGATCAACTGCAGTATTCAAACTTTCGTTGTTGAGTAAGGAGATGGGATGCGACATGAGTGTTCCTGATACACGTTGATTGTCAGAAGAAGAAAAAGAGGAAGTTACGGGGAGACGGGCAGGTGGGGAAACGGGGTGACGGGGAGACAGATGAGAGGAGACAGGTGAGAGGTGACATGAGAAAGGAGAAAGGAGCAGAAGAATAAGAAAATTAGAATAGGAAGCATTAGAAGAAAAGTAGAAGAAGAAGCAGTACAGAAAATGAAGTAGAAGAAAAAGAAGAAGGCGGAGGAGGAAGAAGAGGGAGAGGAGGAGGGGTAGAAAAATGCGAATAAGGAGGAGTAGGAGTAGGCGAAGATAGGACTAGGGAGAAGAGGAATAGGCGGAGGCGGTAGATGAAGAGACGGACAAGGCATCTTACTGTCAATCTCCAACCCTTTGCACAAAGGAAATGAAAAATATATGTATAGATAACCTACTCGGTTTCGTAGGAATTATCCCATATTCAAAGCCGCCATAAGCAGCGAACTTGTTGCACTTGTATTCTGAACAGTTGTGTTTCACTTCGGCGTTCAGATAATAGCACTTGTTAATTAATCTTAATATGCAACAGCAGCCTGTAATGAAGATTATATATATATATATATATATATATATATATATATATATATATATATATATATATATATATATATATATATATATATATATATATATATATATATATATATATATATATATATATATACACACACACACACATACCAGTTTAAACATTTTGAAATAACTGTCATACTCGGTGATTTCACTGCCAAAGTAGGCAACGGAATGGTGGGTGGTGTATGTTGGTGGCTATTGCCTAGGTGAGAGGAATAAGAGAGGTGAACGATTATTAGCACGGGCAGAATAGAGAGTCCAAAGAGATTTAGAAGCAGTTTCCATTCACCCATCATGTGCCATGCCGACAAGCATGGCCAATCATGTTTTGCCATCTCACTTGATACCCAGAGTCGCGGAACTGCTCCGTGATCATCTCTTGACCATGCCACGTGGCCAAGCCAAGCAGGTATGTACTTCTTGGTCTTTCCCTTGGTCTCTTCCCTTCGTTCATGCCAGTTGTCACGAAGTTCTCCAAGTCAATCCTTCTCATAACAAGTAGGTATATAATGGGGCTTTTAGCCGTAGTCGAGGGGGTAGCACATTCGAGGGGGTAGTGGTAGCGGTGGGGAGCCAACACAACACCCCCAGGGACCACGACGAACCCCGGGGCACCCCTTAGCCGTATACATGGGGGTACCACACGCACGCACGCACGCACACACAGCCACGGGGCCCACACCCCACGGCCCTGGGGCGCACACACACGCACACGAACCCACACACGCACACGCACCCACACACGCACACATACACATGTACATACATCCATACGCACGCACACACACACATGAACCCATGCACTCACACGCACTCACATACATACGCACGCACACATACACGTGCACACATACACACGCATGCACACATACACACGCACACATACACATGCTCATACATCCACATACACGTATAGCTTGAGAGAGTGGGGTGGCGCACCGATTTAGAATATATAATCTTTGGGTATACTGTGATGCGTACCACGAAGAACAAGTGTAAGTGGCTTCGGCTATATTCCACAGAACTATGTTAGCGTAGCTGTATGAGGGAGTACTGCAAGCAGCACGCAGTTCAGGTGCGGAAAGAGACATGCACCAAGCCCTGCCAAGGCTGTGGGAGGGGAGTCACAAACTATCTAACACTATGTAGGGAGTGTGGTTGTCATGATACTAGAGATTAACGATCCAAAATGTTACTAGAACGAACAGCATCCTAAGCCGCGGCATTTTGCTTGTTGAGAGAGCCTTGATTGAACGATCGGAACGAGTGAAGACGAGAACGGAGTCTACGGACGTCGTAAAAACAGCGATTTGAAAACCTTTGAACACCGATGGATCGCTATATCGTATTTTCAACAACCTTTGAAGTGGGAAAACGGGGATTTCACGATCACTGCGTTTCACAGCCGTTTGTAGTTACGAAGGCGACGATGGGTGATCGGAGGAGACGAACGGAGAATCATTGATGTCACGACAGGACGGGGCATCAAAGGGGAATTTCGGCTGTTGTTGTATAGATCAAAAAACTGTTGTGGAGGAAAGGGGGAAACTGGTGGAATAAACCCATATCGTCGTACAGAGCCAGAGTATTAATAGGCTGGATATTTTAGTGGAGTTTAGTGTGCTATTTGGTTTCCACGAGAAGTGGTGGTTTATTCTTAAGGGATTATGAAAAGGGAGTTACAACGTTTCAAGTCTGATAATACTGATGAGCGTTTTGTATTTATTGTGCAATTAGTACTCCCGATTCAGCCGAGGATAATTATAAGGTAGTTGTGGTGTAGAGTATAAATCTAAAATAGTGTATTTGAGAGGGAAACCGTAATAATGGGCGTCGGCCGAATTTAGCTGAGAAGTAACATAGTGATTCTAGTATAGATGATTACTGGGATTTCTGAGCTCTTTTATGACATTTCCTCCTTTACCTAGTCTTAATTATGTGTATACTCCTATGTCTTATGTCAGAGGTCATTTCTCTGAATATATATATATATATATATATATATATATATATATATATATATATATATATATATATATATATATATATATATATATATATATATATATCTGATAACGGCCATAAGCCTACTCTCACCCCTATTGAGTTTGAGTTAGGTTTATAGCACCTGATATTGTATGTTCTCCGGGTTCCGAGGAGTAAAGTAATCGCAACACTCATGAAAAGAAAGAATGAACGCTAGCCTGGTGTAGTAATACATATCGGACAGACTGAAGTCTGATATCACAGATACAGTTCAGAAAATTCTAAGAAGTAACAGATACCTATAAGGAAGTCTGGCTAAGAGACTTTCAGCAGAATAAAGTGTACTGAAGCATAGAGCTGAAGCTCAATATTGTTCTCAGGAACTATTTTTTTAAATGAAGAAGCCGTAAGACCAGAACTTATTATCAGATAAACAGAACAGTAATGAATAAGATGAACACTGTGAATCAGTAATATTTTAAAGACAGTCTTGGTAATTATGCATCCATAAGAGACGATAACGCATGCAATGATATCGGAGGTATAAACATTACTAGAAATATCATATCGTTCATGTTATCAGATATTCCACAAGGAGAGACAATATATAATAAACACTCTGTGGTGACAAACTGTGTACTTCTAACATTGTCAAGGATATTGTGAAGACATCGTCAACATCATTCATACAGAGACAGTATACCGGGTGAGCGTACCCCAATTCTGTGCTGTGGTGACTATATGTGCCGTTGAGTGATGAAAACTATGATGTGGATCTGAGAGTGACATTCTTATCTCACTTACAGGATAGAACACAACAACAACGTCTTTACTTACACTCCATACACACATGACACTTTTGGTTTATTCAATAAATAATGATAATATTTAGTGGAGGACAATGTTGTGTGGGTATGTTCTGAAGGAAAGTGGAGAGGGATATGGCATTGTGAGAGAGAGAGAGAGAGAGAGAGAGAGAGAGAGAGAGAGAGAGAGAGAGAGAGAGAGAGAGAGAGAGAGAGAGAGAGAGAGAGAATAGAAGATTGGAACGGTGGTATGTAGACAAAAGTCTGACAATAGACCCAACAGTGAAAAACAGGGAAATTGAAGTGTGCTTGTTGATTCTACTGTTCCCCCCCCCCCCCCCCAGAGACGACAAGCGAGGTGGTTATAACGCCGCCAATCGCCGAACGTGGTACCATGAAAAGGTGAAGACTGTTAACGCAGAGTTTCGACGTTTGTCCAAGATCACAGTATTTTTTAATTTTAGTTAGAGACATGGAACTATATGTTGTACCTATATACAATCACCTGCGCTAGGTGGGCGAAGTTGTATATTTGACCACGCCTACACTCAGACAACTACAACAGCTAGCACGTGACTATGGGATGCCATACAGCCGGCGGAAAAAAGCCACCGTCATCAAAGAACTCGTCCATGCGCACGATTTTGTTCGTTCGGAACTGCTCAAACGAGCGGCCGAGCGGTACCCAGCGCTGCAAGGGCAGGTCCAAGACGAAGCCCAACGCACTCGGGAGTGGGAACGGCTTGAAGCCGAGACCACCGCAACCCTACAGCTCGCACGCAGGCCCCCACGAGGGCCAGCCACTGAGCCACCGCTTCGCGAGCCAGTCATCGAGCGCCCCATGCTGCACCGCGAGCCAGCCGCCTAGCCAGCCGCCGAGCGCCCCATCCCAAAACCACGCACAATCTTCTTGCGCCGCGAGCCAGCCGCCGAGTCAGTTGCCGAGCGCCCCATCCCAAAGCCACGCACATCCATCCTGCGCCGCGAGCCAGCCGCCGAGCGCCCCATCCCACACCGTGAGCCAGCCGCCGAGCCAGGACCGCTTGACTTGGGTTATGTAGGCCCGAACGAGCCGCTGGAATATAGGGTCCGGCGAGAGGAAGCTTGGAATGTGATAGACTACCTGGCAACTGTGCCCGAAGGGGGCATATATCCAGACGCAACAATATTTCTCAACCTTATGTTCCCACCCACCAAGGCACTAATAGAGAAAGCGTTGGAGAGGTATGGCAGCGTCAAAATTTATATATGTCTACATGCAAAGTATTGGAATAAAGACAGTAAAACAGGCCAGATTACCTATGCGGAAGCCTACCACGGCAGCAGGAACTATGAGGTATTACATGCCGATGATGTTGATGAGGGGCTGGAGCTGGCCAAAGCTAAGATACTCCACGACATTGAACTATTCTTAGCAAGCGGTTCAGGGTGGAAGTTTAAGAATTGCCTACAGCTAGACCTCCACCTCTCACGATATTAACCATTCCGCGGCAATAGTTACTTTGCAACACCCAAGGTAATCCCACCACGAAGTGTTGTGAATGTAAAGAACAAAGACAACCGCTGCTTCGAGTGGGCCATTCTCTCAGCCCTCTATCCAGCGCCCAACCATGTATACGAAGTGTATCATTATAGAAGCCACCTAGGTGAGCTAAACTTCGAAGGAATCGAGTTTCCAGTACAGCTGACCAGCATCGCTAGATTTGAGAACCAAAATCCCACCATAACCATCAACGTCTTCGGGTGGGAGGAGGGGCCAGTGTTACTCCGGAAATCTGCCCACAGGCTGAACCAGATCAACCTCCTTCTCCTGAGTGAGGGCGACACCAATCACTACGTCTGGATAAAGGACGCGGGCGGCTGCTGTACAGAGACAGCAAACACAAGGGTAAGAAGTATCCATGTCTCAACTGCCTCCACGCATACTCCACCAAGAGCCTCTTGGACCAGCATGAGCCGCTTTGCCAAGGTATCAACACAGCATGCCAAGTGAGCGTCATACCAGAGGAAGGTGAAAACACCATAAAATTCCAATCCTACCAGAAGCAGATGCGGGCGCCATACATCATATACGCAGACTTTGAGACGTTGAACGTCCCTGTACAGGGCTCGGCGATGGACCCAAGCCAGAGCAACACACGACTGCTAGCCGATCAGCCGGCATGCGGCTTCGGCTACTCCATCGTACGCTCTGACGGCCTCACCACAAACCCCGTCATATATCGGGGGAGGACGCCACCGGCAAATTTCTCCAGTACCATCCGCCAGCGCCAACAACGACCAGCCCCAATGAAGATGACTGAGAAAGACCTCGAAGACTTCGCCACAACCACCATTTGCAACATCTGTGAAGAGCCGCTGGGGGTGGACAAGGTGAGAGACCACTGTCACATTACCGGAAAATACCGAGGGGCACCTCACAACATCTGCAATCTACCAAGGCGCATCTCCAAAGACAAGCTGAAGGTTCCAGTAATCTTCCACAATCTAAGAGGGTACGACTCTCACCTCATCATGCAGGCGGCCGGCAAGATGGATTGGAAGAGAAGAAGAAGAATGGCAAGTGGTTGACGGAGCAAGTGAACGATGCAAAGATCACCTGCATACCAAACAACATGGAGAAGTACGCCTCCTTCACAATCGGCCGCTACGGTTTATTGATAGTCTCCAGTTCCTGAACAGTTCTCTAGACAACCTGGTTGGGAATCTAAACGAGCTGAAACCATTCTGTTCCGGCAAGCAAGCTGCCCTAGAGCATCTCGAACGCGATGGTGATGTAATATCTATTGGCAGATGTGGGACATGCAAGGCCAATGTAGAGAAACACACCTCCTGGAATGTGTTTGAGGATAAGTTCAGGGCCACATTAAGTCATGGCGGCTCACATCTTCTACTCCGCAAGGGGGTATACCCCTACGAATACATGGACAGCGCCGAGCGATTCAATGAAGACTGCCTACCACCCAAAGAGACTACCACAACCTATACCTAAAAACTCTTATCTCGATAAATCGTCTTACTAGCCGATGTCTTCGAGGCGTTCCGAGGCACCTGTATGAGAGAGTATAGGCTTGACCCAGCCCACTACATCAGTGTGCCAGGCCTAGCATGGGACGCACTCCTAAAAAAGACGAAGGTCCAACTCGAGCTCCAGGACATGCACCTCTTCGTTGAGAATGGACTCCGAGGGGGTGTGGCCATGGTCTCGAAGCGCTATGCGAAGGCCAACAGTCCCATGTCTCCAGACTACACCCCCGAAGCACCGAATACATGGATCATGTATCTAGATGCAAATAATCTGTACGGTTGGGCGATGATGCAATACCTCCCCACCAGTGGATTCCAATGGGCCAGCCCATCCCTCCAGGAGGTACTGAGCACACCAGATGATGCGCCTGAGGGCTGGCTCGTTGAGGTAGATATGAAATACCCGGAGCACCAGCATGAAGCCCACAACGTTTATCCACTAGCGCCAGAAACGATATCCACCCCAAAGTGGTGGTTGAGTGACTATCGGCATAAGCTCCTGAACGAACTGGGGGGGGGGGGGGAGTTCACGGAGCAAATAAAGCTAGTCCCCAACCTCCGCAACAAGGAGCGGTACATCGTTCACTACCGCAAAATCAAGCTCTATCACAACCTAGGCTACAGGTCACCAAGATCCACAGAGCCATCAAGTTCAATCAATCTCCGTGGATGAAGCCATACATAGAAATGAACACAGCCCTGCGTGCCCAGGCCAAGTCGGAATTTGAGAAGGACTTCTTCAAACTGATGAACAACGCAGTCTTTGGGGGGAGCATGGAGAACGTCCACAAACGTATCAAAGTTGACCTTATCCGGGCCTCAGAGACCGACCGACTCAGACGATTGATATCCAGCCCCAACTTGGAATCACGCACCATCTTCGGGGGTGGACTGATTGCTGTGCACAACATCAAGACCAGAGTCCTGCTGAACAAACCAGTCTATTGCGGGCAGGCCATCCTAGACCTGTCCAAGCACCTCATGTATAGTTTCTGGTACAACAAGCTCAAACCACAATACAGTGATAGACTCGAGCTTTGTTATACAGACACCGACACTCTACTGTTCCAGGTGGAGAATGACGATGTGTACGCCGACATGAAACCCACCCTGACTAGTACGACTTCTCAGACTACCCACGAGACCACCCTAACTATTCGACAGCAAACAAAACGGTGGTCGGCAAATTCAAAGACGATTGCTGCAGCCGGCCCATAGCTGAGTTCATAGGCATTAGACCAAAAATGTACTACATCCTAGAAGCCACCAACATCAAGAAAGCCAAAGGCGTCTCCAACGTAGTTGTGAAAAAGGACCTCAGGCATGAACTGGTTAAGAACAGCTTGTTTGGCCGGCGAGAATACAAGTACACACAGATTGCCATACGGAGCAAGGGTCACCAGATAGGGGTCTATGAGATGAATAAAACATCCCTGAGCCCCATGGACACAAAAAAAAATGGATTTGCACTGATGGTGTTACCACAAGAGCCTATGGACATATCGCCACGGAGCGTGAAATAGAGCGGATGTTCATCAAGCTCTTTGGTCTAGAATCCGGCTAGGGGGTAGCTGTGTGTCAGGAGGCACAACGAGCAGTTCCTCGCGCACAAATCCACGAACTGGTCCATCCAGCAGGTAGTAAAGAGTGGGCTGACCCTCTTGCTGGGTGATATGGTGAATCCCGTGCAAAGTCAGTGACCACGAAGGATCAGTCGCCCGGCGCGGCCACCTTCAAGCTCATGCTCCCTAGGGGAGCTTGAAAACAGATACCGAACTATTGCATCAGACCGAATCACAGGTTCCTTGAGGCCGATAGTACGGTGAGCTGGAGCGGCCAGCGCATGGGATACAGAAGTGTCCTTAATGGCATCAACCGGCTTCCGACCCGTCAAACGAGTCACCTCACCGTTAAGCACCGCGTCCACCTGGGGAAGAGCCTGAACCCATTCAGCTGAACGTTCAGAGGACACTCGAGCTGCCAGTAGTAACTCTTGGGCGTACTGGGCACCGAACAGTCTCTCTGCCAGAGTGCGATTGAACCTCTCAACGATAGCCTGCTGCCGGTGATTCCCAGATTTTTCACGCCGTATCTGTGTCTTATGCTTCGCTGCCAGCTGGCTCACAGCACCAATAAACTCACTATATGCAGAAGCTGTGGCCATTTGAGTGGCTCGCGTTTGTAAATTCGCTCAAGGACCAAAGCCACCCCTTCACTGCTCTTGTCTGTCAAAGCCTCTGCTTCCTTAAACCGTGAGGAAACATCCACAACCGTCAAGGCATACTTAATTGTCTTACGACCAACCCGGTCATGTGGTAGGTAGAGCAAGTCAGCCTGATGGACGGCATTCTGTCTATCTTCATCAATAGATGGCCGCGGAATGTAACAAGGAGCGGGTAAATAGATTTGAAAAATAGCTTGCTTCATGAGCCAGTCTCGGGCAACATCCTCTGAAACATTAGCTGCAGCAGCGAGCTTCTTAATGGCCGCCAAGCCTTTCCAATAGCCCTGAGGGCTGTAGTACATATCCTCCAGACCTTTCATTTGTTACTGGGTAGCAGCGGTCAATCTCTAAAGCAACTTATAAGCAACAATACCCGAGAACGATGAATGTGATCTCGCGGTCTTTCTGCGGCTCAAATCCGACAGGTGAGGTTCAGGCTCGAGGGGGTCGACACGTTTTCCGGAGATCAGGCTGTATTCCCGCATGGCCTGGTCGACATCTTGGAAAGAGTGAACTGCGTGGCCTTCGTGCTGTAGCTCATCGTTGAGCCAGTCCAGCCGCGCGGTTCTCTTTCTCGTCCACTCAGCCGCTTGTAGCCGCTCGACTGCCTCATCGTGCCGCCTCATTTCTTCATGGGCGTCTGCATGTCCTAGCTTGGAAAAGAGGTAGTTGCCCCCCCCCCCCCGTAAACGCGAGGGCATTGACAACAGCGCCCCCTATCATCATTGCGACAGAGGCCATAGCTAGCGGGGCTGATACTGTAAGGGCTTCTGCAATATATCAGCGGGGATCAAGCCCTCTTTGATAAGAAAATCTCGGAGTGCTAAGGCTATGTCATACATATCAGCGTCTAGCTTGGGCAAGGTTGCCCCTTTGAAAATCACCTTGGTCAGTTTTGCGGTGCCTACCGTAAGGGCGGCCACCACAGCGCCGTGGTAAACGGCATTAACAATAGCTCTCCCGTCAACGCCTGCCATTATTCCATATAAAATGGATCTCTATTCTTTAATATGTTAGTCTCCGGTCGCTTGGAGGGCGCAGGCGGGGCAGGTGCTTTAGTCCGCCGCATTTTCTGCCTAATTACTCCGACGACAATGACAACGCCAGCCACTCCGATAATCCAGGGAGTCCAGCCGCGGTAAACAACTGGCACCATTGGAAACAGCGGTGGTGGAACCTGATCATGCTCCGGGGCTAACTTTCGTTTCTTCTCACGAACAGCCTGCTGCAGAGCTAAAGACAACCTCTCAGCTTCACGACTCTTTCGAGCAGCAGCTCTTCTCTTCCCAGCCGCAACTTTTCTAGGGTCCTTCGTCACTAGTTTCTCCGTCTCCTGTGGAACAATTTCGGGGGTCTCATCCTCCATCTTGTTCTTGCTTTGGGCAGATATGTCCAAAATGGCAGTGCCTAAAATTTGCTAGCGCGACAGTTGCAGGTGCTAAGCATATGCCGAACTTATGGTAGAGTTCACATGTAACTGTGTTTAGCGCATGCCCTAGAAACGGGTCAGCCTCCAGGTCTGTCACAAATGCTTGATTATCAGCAATGGGGAGGAACATACTTGCCACTTGTGCGTACATCTGTAGAATAGCCGTGCACAGGGTCTTTGTAATTGCCACTCCAAGCCTCGCCTCGTGCCTCGCATATAGCTTCTCAATTTCTTGATGAGGCAAGGCCTCAACCTGTTCCAATGTAAGTTTGGGGTACTTACTTCATATATACTGCCCGGCACGCCCCCCATCCGCAAGTGCTGCCAGCCTTTCACGATGCAACGCATGTCCGGACTGTGGCGTTGTGGCAGGTGGTGTTGCATGTCCGAACTGTGGTGTTGTTGCAGGTGGTGTTGCATCCGGAGCAGACTCTGCTGGCTTTGCCTCTTCACGTAACAGCTGATCGAGTATGGTGTCACAATCCATCACAGCGTTTGTAAATACTCAACGTCTAACTCTAATATAGGAATGCACAGCCCATCCAAGCACACAATATGTGCATATCAGTTGTAATACAACTAAGGCTGTTACGGAGTAACAAAGCACTGCTTCATACATGCTTAAGTGGTGCTTAGCTGATGCTTAACATATGCTTAGCTGATGCTTAACATATGCTTAGCCGATGCTTAACATATGCTTAGTATCTAACAAACCTCACCAGCTTTGAGCACTTTATAAGAAAATGGGAACTTGGTCCTCGGTACCAGCTTTGAGAACTCATTAGCTTCGAGTTGCTTTAGCACCCTATCACGTTCCTCCCTAGAGTGGATGACGCAGTTCTCGTCCAGGCAGTCTTCAAAGCTATCCTTATCCTTGGAATGGAAGAGCACCACCCATTTCGTCTGCGCCCTCAGGCCTTTCACAAAGGCGTTGTACTTCTGGGTTTGAACCCACAGACTTTGCTGGGCATGTCGCCCGCTAAAAGCTAGATAAGTCAACATAGTCCGCTTCTGCGCAATAGCGTCCTCTGCAATACAGTCATCATTGATGTATAACGTCGGCGTTCCCTGAAACATTTTATAGAAGGCCTCTGGCCATTTGAGCAGCCGATCACCGGGGTCAAATATGAAGTCCTCGGGATCTGACCACATCCACGGCCGGGCCCTGTATGTTTCATTGTATCGTACCGAAGGGCAAGCAATGCTAATAATTTTTGCTCGAAAACGCCCCTGTACGGGCCTTCCAGGAGGTCGAGAATGAATTCTGTTTTACCACACGATGTGGGGCCCGTGATGATGGCGAGTGTGGCTTAAGTGGGAACTCCATTAATAAACAGCACTAACGAATCTCCCGGTGTCGATGTTCAGTTGTCCGTCCATAACCAAATAAACGTAGCAGTACAGTGGTCCCGCAGGTTCGGCCTCTTTCGTGATCTGGAGAGTGATGCCCTCAGAGCCGTTCTCTACACGCCGGCCGCTGCCGTGAAGATGGTCATCGTCGGAGGTCCGGAAGTCAAGCCACAAGGAGAATTTTGTCGTCAAGTACTCGCCTAGACTGACATCGAACAATCCTAGCTCTTTGGCGACTGCGCTTTTCTCAGGGTGCATTTTGAGGCCACCGGCGAAGAATTTCCTCGCTTCGTCCCAGAGCTGGTGTGGTGCTAAGCCGTGCGCAATTAGCTGATTGGCTTGTCCTTCTACGATGACTTCAACTTTGGTGATCTGCGTGTTATAAAACAACTCTGTTTGGCGTGCAAAATCTTTGTGGTGGGCGGGATCCTCCCATAATAGGAGAATGCTTTTCAAAGACTAACAGGTTGTGTTCAGATTGAAGTTCCATATCGAGTCCTCCTGTTTCTGAGGGATCCGTCTATGCCGTAGGACCCGCTCGTATAACACTACCATACGGCTCTCATACATGCTACGAATTAGCCGGGCCAACGTGCGTTCAGTGACTACTTCGTACTCGAGACAGATGTTTTCTAGGGAGTATGAGGAGTCGCCGGCATCTTTACCAGTTGCGCGAATCACGCGGGAAGATTCGTTAAAGGTCAACTCAATCTCCATCTGATCACTAAGAGCAGATTGGTAGAAGGGTGCATGCGTTTCAAGCAGCTCAAAGTCTAGTGGTATGTAGTACCTGTTTTTGAAGGCCTTCGCGATGGTCACGTCTTTCGCATTGGCGGAGGGCAGAACAATAGCATCCGCTGCGCCAACACGCACCTTGGTCACATTCAAGCAAGATTACACCTTACATTACTGATGAACAGTGCGGATTGGGGAGGAAAAGGGCACAATCAACGCTATATACTGAGAGTGGTGGTATTGTCTTTCCACATCATTCTGTCTTATCAAACCATGATTTATACGTTTTACTGACACCTTTCCATGTCATGGTTTAATGAATGCAATTCTAAAATAACCATATTCCCACAATGTTCATCAAGTTTTTCTTTTAAATTTATGTTTATAATATTGCGTTGTCATGTTTGATATCGTTATGTTTTAATCTTACGAAAGATGAATTAGGGGGAATTATATGAGTGTCTTAAGTATAACATGGTCACACTTGCTAATGCTATCATGAAAACAGTGTCATGTGTTTTTCTTAGTGTGATAGTAGTGACATTCTTGCTTATTTTTTTTTTTTAATTTTTGTTGCCTATCCCTTACGGGACGTTGCAGTCAACACCAGCATTTTCATGCTGCTGTTGATGTACTAGGCAAGTAGTTACGTTCAGTAGTTTGCCATTGCTTTCTGAACTGCCGGCCCCTATACCTTTTTCGACAAAACCAGCACCGCCGTGTTTCGAACCCGGGTATACGAGTTCACAAACCGCGTTCGCAAGCCCTTAGCCACAGAGACCGGTCTTGCTTATATGAATACAATATCTGTATTATTCTCCTTTCTTTATTGACATGTCAAACAGTCTCTCAAATGTTCTTAAAAACACACCACCTAGTGATTTCCTTTGAATATATCAATTCAAGTCAAAATCTTTCAGCCAGTCACATGCATGTGTTTGAAACGCACAATATGTATATTGTTGAATGTTTCCTGTCATTGTGAAGTAAACCATTTATACAACGGGAATATGGAAGAGAAAACAAATGACATTATGTATTATGTAAAGAGCATCACCACAGATTATTGAACACTGTCATGGACTTTTTTACACTCACTTTCAGAAATCAGAACATACTTGCCCACAATCGTTGTTTGAAAACAAATAAAAAAAAACACACACACACACACACACACACACACACACACACACACATATATATATATATATATATATATATATATATATATATATATATATATATATATATATATATATATATATATATATATATATATATATGCCATGAGTCAGATTACTTAAGACCTGGTTAACAGCAACATAGATTGTTGAAACATTAATAGTGATAAATAATCACGGAGAGTGATAAGGAAAAAGACACCGGTAACGAGCTAAAGATAGTGGCCAATAGAATTGCGAGGAGGAGGCCACGTGATTAGGAGGGTCGAGCAGGGCGCACGGACAAAGGGAGTCAGTCGGAGTTGGGAAGCCATGATAGACAGATCACGAAAGCAGAGAAGTGTGTCGGCTGAGAACTGAATATCCCTTGTGGCGATGAAACGCCGAGAATCGTCGACGGCAAGTAACTGAGTGTACGCTAGATATTTCAAGCGTGTACCGATTGATGAGAACAGCGTTGCCGCGACCAGGCGGGTGGATATGTTACAGCACGGAGTCGAATCGTGTGCCGTGGGCAGAGGTTGCCGGCCTGTGAATGTAGGCGCCATGCGACCATGTGTAACAGGACTGTAAGTAGGGTAGAAGAGTGTATGTGTAGACCATTGTAGTTGATTAGATAGCCTGGATAGCAGGACGTACTACAATCAGTGTGTAAACAAATGTCGTGGGTGTACATGTACCTATGAATATCCCAGTGATTGTGTCGCATAGAAACAATACATGATGCCATTCTATCACTCGGTGGTGACGAGTTATGTTCACGGTGTATCAGTGTGTAATTCATAAAGAGTGTCAACGTAGCCGCATCTCAATACCCCTAGATACGTCAGAAAGGGCTCGTTGGCAACGTGGGGGAATTCGTCCTTCGAAAGAACTCGGCAAAATTGAGGCAATGGTTATTATGGTAGTGAACAAGTATGTATGTATTGTCAGCTACAGATTTTTCAATTAACCATAAACAGTTAAGGCTATGTACACCAACAAGATAATAGCACAAGCGCATGGATTATAGATAACAGAAAACCATGGCTAGGTGTGGAACATAGGACGCTTGAGCTTATGTACAAGAAAGTAACCCGCAGTAAGCGAGGTTCAACAGCTCAGGAAAGTAATCGGTTGTATTAAACATTGAAGAGCATAAGTAAGAATATGGGGCAACTTGATTCAGGTGATGGTTTCAAAGTGAGGTATCATCAGTGAAGTTAGCATTCATGGTGCAAAGTACAATGGAGCAGTCAGCGCCAATTCTGCGAAAGCTAATAAGATGAGTAGCAGCAATACAAACAACGGAACATACGTCAATACTCAACGTTATAATTTCTGATTAACTTGGCGTTGTGCATGAGCGACAACACTTTAATATTAGGAAATCCCGGAAAATAGAAATACAGAAACATTATGGCATCTTGCCACAAGAATTACAGTGTGAAGCCGTATTCAGGGGGCTGCATGCATTAGAATCCTGGCATAGACTAATTATGTCAAAACTAGTATCTGTTCCAGAAATGTGTTCCATGACAGTTAGTAGTACACTATGAGGTATCTACACCATTGATGTGGAGCTGCACCTGACGACCAAGTTTATCCTTGTCGACCTGTGAGTGAAACGGGGACGGCCTCGCTGATTTGGATCAAGCCCGGAAGCAAGCGGAAGTGAACCGAGCATCAGGATCAAGCCACTGGAAACATCGCTGGATATATACAGGGCAAGTTAATTCCAATTAATTTTCTATGTGTACTGCTCAATTACAGAGAGCTATTAGACACCTTTGTATGGTATTGTGCAATCAGCCTGATGAATTAGATTGTGCTTCCACAGGGATGATGGTGGTTAGTTAATCTTTTTCTGTTACAGGTTACCAAAACAAGATCAGCGACAACACTTACTGCGTGTACTGATAGTGATATATATAATCGGACTAATAGATAACAGATAATCATGTCTACCTTGGCAGACTTCATAGCTCTAGGTGAGAAGTGTGGTTTCACAGGAAAAGAGCTTATGAGGTGGGCGGAGAATAAAGTGACTGAACATCAGAAGCAAGAACGGGAAGATAGAGCAGCAGTCAGAGAATTTGAAAGGCAGAAATTAGCAGCACAAGCAGAACTCGAAGAAAAGAAATTAGCAGCACAAGAAGCGGCAGCTAAAGACGCCAAAGAACTTGAGCTACAGAAATTAGCAGCACACGAGGCAGCACTAGCTTTCGAAAAAGAGAAACTGGCAGTACAATTAACATTGAAAGACAAAGATGTGGAGGGGAGTATTAAAGTAAAGATGCTAGAACTGGAGAAAGAAACCGAAGTTGAAAAAACTAAGTTGGCAGCCAAAGCATTGGACCCCATTCGAAGATATCAAGGTATCATCAGGTACTTTGCACAAGGGGATTCCATCTCTGCATGGGTTACCAACTTCGAAGTGTTGATGAAGCACTACAAGGTGCCAGTTGAAGAGTGGGCGATCCTCTTCCATAAGCATTTGGCCTTGGAGCCATTGAAGGTGGTAGAGGGCATCCCATAGCATCGGCGAACTGATTACAACTATGTCAAGGAAAGAGTCTTGGCACATTTTAGTTTAGATGAGGCGGGTCCTAGAACCGCATTTAGAGTGCTGACTCCAAAGTCGAACCAAACCTTCATGGATTTCATGGCCGAAACTCAATCTCTATATGACAAATGGCTGAAGGCAGCTAGAGTAGGCAACGACCCCGAAAAGCACAGAGACCTGATGCTGAGAGATAAAATTATTTCAGCTGTGCCAGACTCCATGGCAACGTTCCTGCTTGAAAATAAATGCGCCACAATATCTGAAATGGAGTCCAAGGGTGAGGCGTATTATAATGCCCATAGGGAGATTTTTGCAGAGGGGGCACAGCCAGATCTTATAGTAGGAGCAGCTGCCAGGTTCTCTGATCGAAAGCAATCATACGGACCCAGAAGTAAATATCAACCAATGAATAGATATACACAAATCCCACCGAGACAAGCGGACGTAGTTCGAACTGGCCCAGTAAGAGAATGTAAATATTGTGATCGCCAACACGGGTCGTTGGAAATGTGCGACCGAAATCCTGAGTATAAGTCATACCTCAAGAATATGTCGGTCAGAAGAAGCAATAGGTATGCAGACTATAGAGACAGTCTGAAATGCTGGTTATGTAGAAGCTATGGCCACTTGGCAAGGACGTGTAGTCTGAGAAAACTAAATGAAGACACCAACATGGCATACGCCATGTCCAGCAGTGACGAGGATGAACAACAAGACACAAATGCAACACACATATATGACTGTCAGGGCGACATGACTGACAACAAAGTGTATATGCACGAAGCCAACTCTGCATACATAACAAACGGAAATCTGGACGTTCGACGAGCATTAGTGAATGGTTTTGCAGTGAAAATGGTTAGAGACACAGGGACAACAATTGTGGGGGTAGACAGGAAGATGGTAAGAGACGAAGACTATACAGACGACAGAGTGACGTGCAGAACATTTGGCGGGGCGTTAGAGCAGTATAGAGTAGCTTGGACAGACATTGACTGTCCTTACTACAAAGGGCGAGAAAAAGCGGCAGTGTTACCACATCCCACAACGGAGCTAATATTGGGCAATATCCCAGAGGTCAAAGAGTGCACACCCCAGGACATAAAAACATGGGAAAAAGAGAACTTAGAAATAGCAGATTGCGATGCGGCATGGACATTCCCGACAGAAGACATTAAAATTAAAGTAGATGATGACCCATCAGACATAGGAACAGACATTTACCATACAGGCGAAGAATACAGAAGAATTCAAGGACAAACAAGGGACCCTAGTACAGGGACCGTACAGGGAATGTGTCCCGACGGTAACGACACAATCATGGACGATAGGCATGGACCAGTTGATATTCGCGAAGAGCTAAGACAGTTGACACAGCAAGAACTGACATGGGATACATTAAATTTTAGGCCAGACCTAACAGAGTACGAAAAGGTGAAAGTAGTCTTTGGTGTGGAAAACTTTAGAGTGGATTGTCCACAGTTCAACGACAGCACAGCAATGGTGAAACAATTTTTTATGCCATACTTGACTCACACATGTGCTAACAGGTTAGAAAAACAAATGGTACAACAAGCATGTTCAGCACAAGAGAGTAGGTCAGTATCTGGGTATAGGTTACAGGACGAAGAGGGCGTATGCAACAAGAAAAACAGTCAAGAAGAAAGGTCAAAAGAGAAGGTGAAGATAAAACAAACAGATGTTACAGACTACACAGAATCGGGTTGGGAGAATGAAATTTCCCCAAAGAGGCCACACGTACGGTACATTGACACAGACGCTCTGTTAGCACAATGGCAACAAGAGGAAATTCCAAAAGATCAAATAAATAAACGAACACAGGACATCAAAATAAGGAATTGGAATAGGTATTGGAAAAGTATAGGGTTAACAGATGAGGAAAGGAAAGAAAAGACAAAAGAAATAGACAAGTTCAAATCAATAACAACATATATTACACAAGAAGATGCAAATCATTGTACAATACTACATGTTAAGGAGACATCACATGTTCCTACGTGAAACTCGTATCGTAGGATAGGTATATTGTATATACATGTCATATTTATGTTTATGTCGTATACATGTTTGTATATACTTGTAGTGTATAAAAGCTATGTGTATGTGATTGGTACAGGTAGAATTGTTGTAGTAGAATGAATGCATTGATAGGTATAAGGTTGATTGAAGTAACATGATGAGGTGGTAAAGTCATCAGAGAAAAAAAAAATACAAACAGTACAGAGGTGTAATAGTGTGGTTAAAATATATACATGAAGTCTGTGAATGCTAGCAATAACATGGCCTAAGAAACGTTACACCGACTATATGACAAAATGATATGGTCAGATTAGGGACAAAATACCGATAGTACAATAGGGCATACGGTAAGACTATCATCTAGGAAACCATGTGTTCATACAAGGTGATTGGTTCAGTGGTTGGCACGTTGTGGTACTGACCATGATAACATGTCAATGTAGGAAATGTGATAGGATTGCTGTAATATAATATGCCATTGTGAATGTAAATATGTATGTATGGATATATATACACCCAAGGCTGTTGTTAATTTCAGATAGTTAAGGGGTGTAAATGACTGAGCAGAAGAGATAGTGTCGAAGGTACCTCAAAAATGCTACCTCACTAGCTGACTGAAGAGGCTGAGACCGACAGACGCAAGGAAGATTGGGAATCTGATGGGTAGAAGATACAGTTAGCGAAGACAGATACCAGCCAGAACCAACCAAGGGAGTAATAGTTAATAACATTCACAATCATTCAATAAACAAAACTCATAATATACGTAGATAGAGATAAATATAATTTTAATGGTTTTAAGTACATCCATAAACATCAGTACGTTCTTATGATCATGATCATCATGCCATGTATATTTGTAATCAGTATGCATGTAATTTTAACAATAATTGTAACTGTGTTGATTGTACTATTACCTGATTGTAACACATAACGTATAAAATGAGATGTCGGTGCTAGAGATGCTAGAAACTGATGAATGATCGTAACTGAAAAAAAGAAGGATCAACATCTACCAGAGCAGGAAGGTTGACAGTGGGTCTAAAAACACGATACATCACAGATGACACCCATAACATAAAAGGAAAAGAAGAAGAAGGTAACTGAGACATTACTACCAGTGATACATATTTATGTCACAAAGATGATAATGATAGGCGAGTGAAAGTTTGAATAGTGCTTGAAATATTACATGTGAGTCCAATTTTATATACTATTCAGATTTTATGACAATATTGTAAATTGGAAAGACAGACATGTACAATTCGTAGGAGAAAATTATGTGATTGTGGTAACAGATACATAACATGAGAATATGAGGAGTGACAGCGAAGTGAGAAAAAGGGGACGAGAAGACTGAGAGTAGGAATTTGTGCCAATGAGAATTAATTTGAACACAACCGAGATGCAACAGGATATTTGCACACCAGTATACAGGAAGCATAAAGGCATAGACGGAACATTTGAGGTTCTAGTATGTGGGTTGTAAGACAAAGTACATAAAAAAAAAAAAAGAGAGAGAGAGAGAGAGAGAGAGAGAGAGAAAGACAAACGATGAAAGGATGAAGAGAGGGAATGAGAGAGAGAGAGAACAGAGTGCAAGTGAAATTGAAGGAAAGGATACAAGGATAGTGTAGTAGGATTATTGGTAGTATCATTGATAATAGTACCAAGTGGTAGTACTGTGTACATATAAGATTTCAACATGTAGCACTTCAGCATGGCAGTAGATGTATATAAAGGTATATAAGGGTCATGGTATTAGGAACACTACAAGGAAAAAGTTGGTAGTAAGAACACCAGGCATAAACATAAGGCAAATGAAGGGAATAGATAGCCATAGAGCACAAGTATGGCAGCCGACCACGCACACACGTTGACAAGACAAATACAAGAGTCATAGGTACTCACACCAAAGAGATCCACAGTCGTAGCATAGACTACTCAGGAGCAAGATAGAGCTTAAACAAAATATGGGTGAAATTGATATGTCTGCAATACACACATTCCTGCACCCAGGGCTTAAGGGCTGGGGAGGGTGTCAGTTGCTTGTACCGAGGTATAAATGAGGAACCTTATGGGAATGTCCGGGGTGGGACATTAGGACTCATAGTAGGTTGGTCCTCAACTTGCCGAATACAAAGGGGGTTGAGGCCACACGAGGTCTATTTGGGAATAGACGGATATTCGTGTCCGACATTATAATTTGTGTGAAGGTATGGCAGAATATCAACGTAACACAGAGGGAAGTTAAAGAGAACTGAGAAGCAAGCTCAAAGGCATGAGGCAGTAGACAGATATGTGCGACCAGGGACAGGCATGTGCGACCAAGCTGACTCATGTCAAGTGTAGAGATAAGGAAGAACCCAAAAATGTAGAACATTTTTGAAATTGCGGGGGGCATATGCCATGAGTCAGATTACTTAAGACCTGGTTAACAGCAACATAGATTGTTGAAACATTAATAGTGATAAATAATCACGGAGAGTGATAAGGAAAAAGACACCGGTAACGGGCTAAAGATAGTGGCCAATAGAATTGCGAGGAGGAGGCTACGTGATTAGGAGGGTCGAGCAGGGCGCACGGACAAAGGGAGTCAGTCGGAGTTGGGAAGCCATGATAGACAGATCACGAAAGCAGAGAAGTGTGTCGGCTGAGAACTGAATATCCCTTGTGGCGATGAAACGCCGAGAATCGTCGACGGCAAGTAACTGAGTGTACGCTAGATATTTCAAGCGTGTACCGATTGATGAGAACAGCGTTGCCGCGACCAGGCGGGTGGACATGTTACAGCACGGAGTCGAATCGTGTGCCGTGGGCAGAGGTTGCCGGCCTGTGAATGTAGGCGCCATGCGACCATGTGTAACAGGACTGTAAGTAGGGTAGAAGAGTGTATGTGTAGACCATTGTAGTTGATTAGATAGCCTGGATAGCAGGACGTACTACAATCAATGTGTAAACAAATGTCGTGGGTGTACATGTACCTTTGAATATCCCAGTGATTGTGTCGCATAGAAACAATACATGATGCCATTCTATCACTCGGTGGTGACGAGTTGTGTTCACGGTGTATCAGTGTGTAATTCATAAAGAGTGTCAACGTAGCCGCATCTCAATACCCCTAGTTACGTCAGAAAGGGCTCGTTGGCAATATATATATATATATATATATATATATATATATATATATATATATATATATATATATATATATATATATATATATATATATATATATATATATATGGATGTTGTAATTTCAATGTTCTTATTTCTTATTATTTCTTGTTTCGTATTGTTGTTATGTAAACCTTTATGTTTAAAAATATAGTACTGCAAAGAGTGATGAAATATGCTGTCAGCTATCCAGAGCATTAATGTGCACATTTATGAGCTATGGGTAGATATGTAAGAAATACAGAATGGTGATTGTCATTTATGTTATTGCTTATATGACGACGTATGGTCCTGTATCTGTACGAACTAACAACAAATTCAGGCAGTCTATCTAATGTTTGCACTTTGTTTTAATAGTTCCCTACTGTGTATTCCTGGAGGTGTTGGAATATCAATTCTAGTTGACAAGGAAAGCCTAGAGCATTACCACTCGGTGACATATGTGGACAATGGAGAGGGAAGGGAGCAGAACAAAGCAGATACTACCACAGATAAGTGGGCTTATTAGATAGACCACTAAGAATACGTTCTTTGCATACCACACCTTCTCCAAGGATTTTAAATTACCTTTTATTACTTAGAAGAATGATAAATGTTCTCCATATTTTGAATTTATTCCTATATGCCAACAGTGCTGATTGTTAGTGAATGTCCATTTTACTTAAGTAAAATAAATACATCTGGTTTTCTCATAAACACAACATATAACACCAGGATCTCCATTGGTGTGAAGTCGTAGAACACTATCTTTGACTAAATTGTTGGAAAGCTAAGTCTTTTAGGTATATAGGCTCACAGTCTGCTATTTTCTAGTCATACTGTCTGCTTAGAAGTATCTTTTCGTTACTACATAACAATCTACGGACAGCAGTGTTTTCTTGGTTTTCAACGTACATCTTTCTTTAACTGGAAACTGTGGGAGAACTTTTTTTATTTTTTTTTCGGTCTTCTCTAGTTCGTTAGACTGTCATGATCTTACATTATATGGACATTTGGCTCGCTCTCTCTTTCTCTCTCTCTCTCTCTCTCTCTCTCTCTCTCTCTCTCTCTCTCTCTCTCTCTCTCTCTCTCTCTCTCTTACATCAGGGGTGAAACAATCATACACTTTCAATGATTGAACTCTCACACACGGTCACGTGAAGTAAGCCTTTTATTCACCGTAAACTCTTTACAATAAGTACATTCGTGAATAGTTGCATTATCACAATACGAAGTATATACATTACACATCTTATATTAATACAACATGACTCCCTCACTGTCACAGGCTGAAACACATTCCACTCTACTAGTCAGCCACGCTATCTCACAACAGTCAAAGAATATACGGATAACCCCCCTCTGTCCGTCCTGTCTCGCTGTTCTCAACCCATCTGCCGGACACAGGTATGCTTGGTCAGACCTTTCTTTCTCACCACTCGTGCGTCCCGTGTATCACGATCACCACTGGGCGGCAATTGCGTGGTGGCTATCCTGTACTCGGTGACACTTTGCTGCCTGTGGTGTTTACTGTCGTAAGTTGTCCTTCACCTACAGGCTATGGAGAGTCTGACACTTTCCCCCGCCCTCCTGTATGAAAGGGTAACCTTTCATCATATAGGTGGTTATTCATAGTCTAAGTTTATAATTCAATTATAAGTCAGGATCGAATAGTTGCTTATCCTGATGGATTGTAACATGGTATATTTATAGGGTGCTCTCTGCTTGGCAGCAATGCATGATATGTGTATATGCTTCATTCAGTTCTGCCATTAGGCTACTTGCATCAAGTATTGTCATCTGGTTGAATTGGTACTTTGTTTGACAGTGGACTCGGCACAGACCGGAAGTTAACAGCGATTGACGCTATCTTTCAAGCTACGCACATCCTCACAACATAAAAACACGCTAGGCTTTAAATGATCAACCTGTATGACGATTTCAGAACCAGAACACTACCCCCAACGGCCAGGTAATCTAATCCTGGTCCGTCAAATTTAATAAACATCGTCCACCTCTAGTTGACGCTACTTGGTGTTTTGTAGTCGTTTTGACCACTATGAAACAATAAACATATGCATGTACCAATTTTACCAATGTCAGATTGTTTCCCCTTAGGTACAATCATAAATAACTATGCGGGGTAATTGCTTTCAAAAAAAATAAATAAAGTACATTTGTTTTCTTTCTTCTAAGTGTCAAACGTTTGATCTTTATTTAAAATAGTGACATGCCTGGCACTATTGAAATACCAAGAATCAATCGAT
Source organism: Cepaea hortensis (assembly GCA_963921405.1). NCBI lineage: Eukaryota > Metazoa > Mollusca > Gastropoda > Stylommatophora > Helicidae > Cepaea > Cepaea hortensis. The sequence continues at coordinate 78,656,257 of OY992888.1, read as the reverse complement.
GATCCTTAGATCACAGCAGTATAAATCCTTTCTCTCAATTTCTCATATGTAAATTATAAAGTCAGAAAATGCATTCACTCGTTAATTCATACTTAACTATTTCTTTTTATAGTCTGCTATAATGTTAATTTAGAAAAACAATCGGAAAGGAAACGGAAGTTAATACTGTGTTTACACGATCCAGGAATACACACATTTCCTTTAAACAGAATGTTGGAGTACACTGTTCTGTGCAACGTTGTCGTTTATCTATCACATTCCGTAACTCAATTAAAATATTCACACGGTTCTGTGGAGTTATTTCACAATGTTAATAAGTGCTGGTACTACTTAATATTCCCAAGTGCTGGAAATACGGTAATATTTTATGGTTATGTAGCACTGTTTGTTATGCAATTGTTAGTGAAAATATATCAAATCAAATCAAATCAACTTTATTTTAATTTCAATGTTTAATGTCCTCTCCACTTGCCCATTCTGATCTATTCGCTTATTCACACTTTCACAAATTAAAACTGTACTTCGGTAATATAAAAGGATATAGTCAATATCACCATGTATAAGATTTGACAGCGTTCTTTTGTGACGGGCTATTGTCTGCGATGTACTGTTATATGTGTCTGAGCGCAGTTTATAACTGTATTCAATCCTTGCGCTCAGGCGTAGTTGGACTGTCAGTAGACTCGTCGAGAGGGATTCTTGACAGGAGGTCTGCGATCGCATTCTATGTCCCGCTGATGTGGCGTACTTCAAAGCTGTAGTTTTGGAGCAGTAACGCCCACGTGGCAATCATGTGATTTGTTGGTGTTCCCTGCATTATCACTTTCAATGGGTTATGTCTGTTTCCACAATGAAATGTTTACCTAATAAATATTTAGATAATTTAGAAACTTAATAAATTAAACTCAGATATCCAATTCTGGTAAGCTATATCTCCGTTCACTTGCTGTTAACTTATGGATGACATACGCTACTGACTGCAGGACGTCGTCGTAGGTTTGTAACAGAACGCCAGCAACACCTACACTGCTCGCGTCACATCTTAATGTGAAAGAAATGTTAAGGTTTGGTAATTTTTGTATCGGGTCAGATGAAAAGTACGATAATATTTTTTTAAGAGCTGATCTCACTCCCTCTCTGTTTAAAATTTTATTTGGTTGGCGTTTTGTTAACAGATTGGTGAAAACTTCTGTTAAATCTGAGAAGTTCGCAATAACCTTCTATATTAATTTGACAATCCTAGCATACTTCTTATTTCCGTTTTCGTTGTAGGAAGCGATAATTTCAAAATTCTAGATACAATGTTCTTATCAGTAGTAACGCTACCATCACACATTTTATAGCCTAAACACATGTCATGAAAAACTATTTCAACATTTGCTGGTTTTACCATGAGGCCGTGTTGCCTGATGCGTTCAAAAGTTTGTCGTAGTGTCGCTAGATGTTGTGTCATTGTGCTGTTGTGTATACAGTTGCCATCTATATATGTCAGTACATGTGGTGCGTCTTCTAATAATAGACTTGTGATTCTAACAGATGTCGCTGAGGCGTTGACTAGTCCAAATGGTAATTTGCACTAATCGTATAGGCCCAATGGTGTTGCAAATGCTGTCAAGTGTATAGATTCCTCAGTCATGGGTATTTGCCAGTACCCTTTTGTCATGTCAAGTTTTGAGAAGTATTTGGCATCTTTCATGTCTGTCAGTATGTCTTCGCAGTTAAGCATTGGCTCTGAATCTAATTGAGTTATTGCATTGAGTTTGCGATAGTCAACGCATAGGCGTATCGACTCGTCATTTTTTTAACAATCACGATTGGAGAACAATATTGTGATTGTGATTTCCTGATGATTTTGTTTTTCTCGAGATCCCTCATCTCTTGGTGTAATTTGTCTTTATAATGTATTGGTATTGAATAAGGTCTGCACTTTATAGGTACTTGACTTGTCAGTATGATCTGGTTTTCAAGTAAATCAGTCTGTTCTTTGTGGTTGGAGAAAATTGTTCTATAGTCTTGTAACAGTTGTAAGCAGCTGTCTTTTCGGAGTGAGAGAGGTTCGGTAATATTTTAATGTCTTGTAGCATGTCTGTCGTGTCTAATGGTGGCACTGGTATTTCGTCTGTGTTTTCTGGCTCTGTGTGGTCTACTACGGTCGTGTTTGCTGCTGTTTCGTCTTGGTTGTCATCTCTGTTGTGGTAGGGTTTCAACATGTTGGTGTGGATTTTATTTTGCGATTGTTATTTATTGCAAATTCGTAGTCCACTTCTGAAATTTATCTGAGTATCTTAAAAGGTCGCTGCTAAGAGTCTGCTAGGAGATTTTTGTTGTTGGGTAAGAGAAGTAATACGTCCCGACCTGGGGTTAGCGTTAGTGTTTTGTTTTTTCTGTTGGCGTTGTCTCTTAGATGGCGCCTGATTGTCTTAGTAATTCTTTAGGTAATATACATGATTTCATGATTCTGTCGCGTAATGATGTAACGTGTTGGTATGGTGACACTGATTTTTGTTCATTGTTCATTTCAGTCAAAAATATTTGTATAAAGTGCTAAAGGGCCACGTGGTTTTTCTCCATACACCAGTTCGAATGGTGCAAACCCTGTTCTCGATAAGCGAAAAGTGTAGCGGGTAAATATTTATCCCAGTTATTGGGGCGTTCTTGGGTGACTTTTGCTAACATGTGTCTTAGGTCACCTTTAATTTTCTCGAAAATGCCCGTTGAGTGTGGGCTGTTGAAACATTGTTTTATCCCTAACAATTTGTTAAGGGCCTGGGTTGCTGCTGAGATAAATTGGCTCCCTCTGTCAGATAGAATAGTGTCGGGAAAGCCAATTCTTGCAAAGATGTGCAAGAAAACTTCAGTAATGTCTTTGGAGGTGATGTTTTTGAGGGCAATAGCCTCAGACCATATTTTGCATAATCAATCATTGTTAAAATATATCTATTATCTTTCTATGTAACATGGTTTGAAGGGCCTAAAATATCTACTGAAATCTTTACGGAAAGGTCTGCTAGGAAGATCTGCTGGTTGTCCCTTTGCTTGAGGGTGTTTTACTTTCGTTACCAGTTTTTGGCAGACCTCGCATGACCTGCAGTATTGTTTAATGTCACTGCAGATTTGGGCCAGTAGAATTGGGTCAATATTCTTGACCGTGTCTTGGCATAGCCCATATATCCCGCAAAGGGTAAATCATATGATACTTGAAGTGCCTTACTACGGAGTTCAGTAGGTAACACGGTCTGGTTTGTGGTAGTGATATCTTTTGTGTAGTATATTGTCAAGATACTGTATTTCAAACTGAAATGCCAGCTGGCGTTCTCTGTTACTTTTGGCTTTCCTACTAATTTGAAATGTCTTAGTAATGACATATCATTTTGTGTGCTTTAATAAAGTTTTCCCTCATGTTTTTAGATTGGTTATATTTGGGCTTAATATTTCTAATGTCTCAGTTTGGTTTATCTGAGATTCAGCTTTTGCAGTTGCTCTTGTTACTGCATTGTTTGGTAAGATATCTTCATACCAGGTTGTTGTATGTTCATGCGGTATGTCGTTTACCTCGGGAAGATTACCAATGATCAAATTTCAAAATTGGTTAAGTAATGAGGCACATTTCACCTTGCCTGTTAGAAATGATGCTTGTATGTATATCCATGCCAATTGGTACTTTTCAATGTTCCCTGAAAATGTTCTACAGGTAACGAATTTTTCTGTGTAATCTGAGGGATGTAAAACGTATTTTCTTAAACCAATAAGTGTGGTGCCGCTATCCCTTAATACACTAGTTAATTTTCCGTTGACATAACCCTGATGAATATTTAGTTTTCCTTTGGAATCTATAACTAAATTTGCTTTTTCGTTTGTTATTGGTAAAGAAAGTCCACATGTTAGAACACCATCTTCATGGAACTGATTGCAAGTTGTACATTTATCTAGGTGGAAAACGTCAATACTTTCAACTGCATTTGCTGTTTGTTGACTTTCTTCATGTTCTTCCTCAGAGGATGAACTATCAAACATTGCAGCATTAGCTTTTCTTGTCATTTGTTTACCTTTACATAAATGACGCCAGTGTCTGTAAGCTTTGTAGTTCATTCGTTCCCTGTCTTTTTTATCTATGAAATTCTGGAGGTATGTAATATATGCAGGGTTACTATCACACATATGCACATTACTATCACACTTTCATTGTGATTAAACTTTCAGTAATTACATTGGTAGTTACTAAATTTTCTAAATGGTTTTGCTTTATTGTATGCAGTAGGGTTGGATCTGTCATATGTAGCGGCTGCTACAAATTCTGTATCTTTCAAAATATTAGCAGAGCAGTCTTTACTTGCTGCAAAATAAGCTGAACCACGTTTCTCCATCTGTTGTATTGTTTCACGCTCACATTCTTGCAAAAACCGTAAAAAAGGTAAATGTAGTGATGATATAATCTTATCCCTTAAATGAGGTCTTTTAAACGTTCAAATTCCTTATACACTTTAGCTGTTGACAGCTATTTATTGAAAACATTTTGAACTTCAGAGGTTTAATCTGAGAACGTTTGAGATGATTTTGGAGATAGTTTGGAAAATTGTTTTCTCTAACCCGCTTCATCTAAATTTGCCATGATTTTTGCTTGGATATAATGATAGTCTGTTCTTAGCTCATCAGGAATGTTTTCTATGACTTTCAAAGATTCTCCTGATAGACTTTTCATATATAGCATATTCCATTCTGAAACTGGTATTTGGTAGTGCTTCATTATCTTTTCAAAGTTCTGGGACCATGCTATTATGCAATCCTCTGTTGTGAAATTTTTGACAATTCCTTGATAATTCTTATTATGGTTTTCTTTTTCTTTGGTTTCCAGTTTTCTAGTTTCTTTGTTGGTATCAGCTTCGATTTCTAGTTGTTTCAATTTCAACTTCGTTTCAAGTTCTTCTCTTTTATTTTGTGCACTGATGTCAGCTTTTCTTGGCTCTGTTTCTGCCTGTTTATTCTTAGCATCTAACTCCGCTTGTTTATTTTTAGCATCTAACTCATCTTGTTTATTCTTAGCATCTAGCCCCGCTTTCTTTAAATCTCTTTCTGCTGCTCTTTCCTATCTTTCTCTAGCTTTTTCTTCTAATTTGACATGATCTGTATATTTTTTTTCACTCCATTTCGTTAAATCTTCTCCCGTTAAACCTAATTTTAGGCCTGACTTTATGAAGTCGTGTAAAGAAACCATGTTAGTTCAAATATTGTGTTACAATGGCAACCAAAACTTTAAAAACAAAACCATTACAGTATGCAATCAACTATCTGCAAGTAAATATAATAGTTATATAAAAATTACAATGGTGAAAAAAAATACAGGGCTGGCCTGATCTCTCACACGAATGTAGGGAAAATAATACTTATCTGCCGATGAAGTTCGGAGCTTTCGATGTCTGCTCCAGAAATGAGGTGTCTGTACATTACAGCCAGGAAAAACACTTCAGCTTGTCTGTAATACTCGGTGAAATCTCTGTGTGCTGGAGAAAGAAAACTGTTAATAGTCGTTCGACTTTGGGGTGTATGCGTGGTCGAATAAATGTGTATAGTTATGCATACAGTCAAGTATGAATGTAAGTTTGTACTGTCGTCATCGTCGGTCACTAGAATAATAGAGGATTATGTATGTTCAAATTTATTGCGAGTTAGATTTAATGGCTAAGGCTGATTCTGCTCACTCACGCTCAGAATTATATATGTGCAACATTCCATTTTGCATGCTTTTCAATATTTACATAACAGTGACATATATTATTGCTCAACACACGTTCATATATATGCTTCTAAACTAGATGAAATCGTTAACTCTTCACGTTCGCTTACTATTTAACATGTGTTTAGTTCATAAGCCGGACGAGCTACCCACGTTCACCCCCTGTCATGATCTTACATTATATGGACATTTGGCTCGCTCTCTCAGAACAGGGGTGAAACAATCATACACTTTCAATGACTGAACTCTAACACACGGTCATGTAACTAAGTCTTTTATTCACAGTAAACTCTTTACATTAAGTACATTCGTGAATAGTTGCATTATCACAATACGAAGTATATACATTACAATCTTATATTAATACTCTCTCATGACTCCAGCATGACTCCCTCACTGTCTCAGGCTCAAACACATTCCACTCTACTAGTCAGCCACGCTATCTTACAACAGTCAGAGAATACACACATAATCCTCTCTGTCCGTCCTGTCTCGCTGTCCTCAACCCGTCTGCCGGAAACAGGTATGCTTGGTCCGACCTTTCCTTCTCACCAATCGTGCGTCCCGTGTATCACGATGGCCACTGGGTGGCAATTGAGTCGTGGCTATCCTGTACTCGGTGACACCTTGCTGCCTGTGGTGTTTACTGTCGTAAGTTGTCGTTCACCTACAGGCTATGGACATCCTTTCAAGACATTGTGGTCTTTCTCTAACCACGACACCAACCGACGACATATGCGACAGAGATTTAGAGCAGATTAGATCAAACAAAATCTGCATTTCAGAAAATAAAATGTCATGCAATAAGTCACTGACATTGAATATCAGAAAGAGACTACTGGCATGTTACAAAGAATATGATTTACTGTATGGCAATGAATCTTGGAACATAAACTAACAAATTTGGATAACGTAGATGCAACGGAGATAAGATTACTGAGAGTAATGTAAGAAATACCTTGGACTGCCAGTGTAACTACAACGATTGTCTGGAAGAGGCTAATGGATTGTTGTTGTTTGTCCATCAAGAATGATGATGACCATTCATTTCATCCAGTGGGGTTGAAGGTGTGGAGCCGTGAGTTCTAAGATGGCTGATAAGGCCTATTTTGGCTCGAAATGTTCTTTGACAATGTGGGCAAAGAATGCTTGACATCTCTGGAGGAGGATTTCCTGCAGTGGTTTTTCTGTCCTGCCTTTTCTTCACAGCTCTTGCAGTCCTGGTTGCCTCACATATGACTGCACCTTTGCGCAATGATGCACGCCACGAATTTCGGTCTCCGGCTGCAGCCTCCCAGGTGTCATGATGAATTCCAAAAGCATTCAGTGAAATTTTCAGAGTGTCTTTAAAACGTTTCCTCTGGCCACCTTGGGAGCGTTTACCACAACGCAGTTCGCTGTAAAAAATTCGTTTAGGGAGCCTGTGATCTGGCATGCGAGTCAAGTGACCAGCCCAGCGAATCTGATTCTTCATCAGTAGAGTGTGGATACTGGGCATGGATGCTCTTTCTAGGACTTCAGTGTCTGGAATCTTGTCTTGCCATTTAATCTTCAGTAGCTTCCTTAGGCAGACTGTGTGGAAGTGGTTAAATTTCCTAGCATGTCGCTGATAAACAGTCCAGGTTTCACAAGCATATAGCAGTGTGGATAATACAACTGCTTTGTAGACTTTTAGCTTTGTTTGCAGGCTTATTCCAGTTCTGTCCCATACATTCTTGTACAGTCTGCCAAAGACTGCACTGGCCTTGGAGATTCTTATATTCACTTCGTCATCGATTGTGGCAGCTTGTGACACGGGGCTGCCAAGATAGGTGAATTTGTCCACAACACTTAGTCTATGATCATTCACTTTGATATTCGGCACAGTGTGATTATTCCCTGGAGCTGGCTGGTACATAACTACAGTCTTCTCCAAGTTGATATTGATCCCAAAGTTGGCACAGGCATTTGAGAAAGCTGAAACATTATGTTGCATGTCCGCCTCTGAGTTGGCGTATAGAGCGCAATCATCAGCAAACAGGAGCTCTCTGACGGTGTCGCTGTTAATTTTTGTTTTAGCTTTCAGCCTTCTGAGATTGAATAACTTTCCATCCATACGGTAGTTGATGTCTATTCCAATGTCGTCGTTCTCGAAGGCATTCATCAACATGGCTGAAAACATGAGGCTGAACAGTGTTGGTGCCAGGACACATCCTTGCTTCACTCCATTGGTGACAGGAAAGGGTTCAGACAGTTCACCATTTTCCTGTACTCTTGCCTGCATGCCGTCATGAAATAGCCGCACTATTTGGACAAACTTTCGTGGACAGCCATATTTTGCCATAATCTTCCACAGTCCTTCTCTGCTGACTGAGAAGCCTTGGTAAGGTCAATGAAAGTGGAGAACATTTCGCAAGTCTGTTCCTGACATTTCTCTTGCAGCTGCCTTGCAGCGAAAATCATGTCAACAGTTCCACGTTCTTTTCTGAAGCCACATTGACTCTCAGGAAGAAGACCTTGATCGAGATGGGCTGTGAGGCGATGGGAGAAGAATTCTGGCGAGTATCTTCCCTGCAATTGAAAGCAAGGAGATGACTCGGTGGTTGTCACAGGATTGGCGGTTTCCTTTACGTTTGTAAAGGTGGACTATTGACGCGTCCTTAAAATCTTGTGGCATGGTCTCGTTCATCCATATGTTTGTGAAGACTTGGTGAAGCTGCTCTTTTAGGACGGGCCCACCTGCCTTGTATATCTCTGCTGGGATGGAATCAGGACCAGGTGCCTTGCCGCTGGTGAGTTGCTGAATGGCTTTGTTTATTTCCACTATGGTTGGCAGGTCATCACGTGTCTCATTGGTGGGAACTTGAGGAAGGCAGTTGATGGTTTCATCATCGAAGAAGGAAGTTGCATTTAAGATTTTGCTGAAATGCTGTGCCCAGCGTTGGAGGATTTCTTTCTTATCGGTGACCAATGTTCCCCCATCTGCACTGAGGAGGGGAACTATGCCTGGTGATGAAGGACCATAGACCGCTTTCAGTGAGTCGTAGAAGTTTTTCATATCATGTCTGTCAGCAAAGCCCTGAATTTCATCAGCTTTGCTGCTCAGCCAGGAGTCCCGCATGTGCCGAAGTTTCTGCTGAACTACTCTTTGAATGTTCTTGAAAGCATCTTTTTTTTATGTTGACTTTGGGTCATTCAAATGAGCCTTGAGGAGAAGATGTTTCTCGGCCAGCAATTAGTTGATGTCTTCGGAATTTTCATCAAACCAGTCTTTATGCTTTCGGGGGGCTGGAACCAGGATTTCCATAGCAGTGTTGTAAATTGTGTCCTTTAGGGCTCTCCATTCTGTTTCTGTATCCTGTTTAGCTTCAGCATTGGGCTTGAGGCGGTCTTCCAGCATCTTTTCAAACGACTGCTGCATTTTCTTGCTGTTTAGGCGGGTGACATTTAGCTTTGTTCGCATTTTCACCCCTTGAGGACGCCGTGGTGGCCTGATGTGGATGTTCATTTTCGAGACAATGAGACGATGGTCTGTCCAACATTCGGCACCACACATGGATTTTGTCACTCGAACGTCTTGTCTGACACTCCTCCTGACGATGACATAGTCAATGAGGTGCCAGTGTTTCGAACGAGGGTGCATCCACGATGTCCTATTTCTCATGGGGAGACGGAAAATTGTGTTCGTAATCAGGAGATCATGTTCGGCACATGTCTGAAGGAGGCGGAGTCCATTGCTGTTACAATTTCCGACTCCATGCTTTCCAATAATGCCACTCCAAGAGGTGGTGTCCGTGCCTACTCTGGCATTGAAATCCCCAAGGAGTATAAATTTGTCTCCTTTGGGAACAGATGTTAATACATTGTGCAGGTCCTCATAAAACTTGTTCTTGACATCATCTTCGTTGGTCATAGTTGGTGCGTAGACACTCACAATGGTTGCGTGCTTCCTTCCATTCAGCAGAGGCAACTTCATGGTCATGAGCCTGTCGTTTATAGCCTTTGGAAATCCAGCTAATTTGCCGACCAGGGCCGACTTAATGGCAAATCCCACACCGGATTGGCATCTTTCCTCGCTTTTCCTTCCTCTCCAGAAAATGTGTAGCCGGCACCAATTTCACAGATTTGGCCTTCTTCTGCAAGTCGTGTCTCGCTCAAGGCTGCAATGTCGATGTTGTACCTGCCCAGCTCTCTCCCAATCAGTGCTGTTCGTCTCTCTGGACACGATGCGCCGTCTCTGTCAAGTAGGGTGCGTACATTCCAAGTTCCAATTGTTTTATCTTTTTATTTACATTTCAGCTTTCTGTAGTTCTCGCTCTGATTTAATGGTTTGTAGGATCTCTTCGTTCTCCTTCTTAATCAGTGCCAGAAGTTCTACTTGTTGCTTGATGTTTTGCTGAATCTCCTTCATTTCCGCCAGTAGTTTTAGTTGTCGCTATTTGGAGTCGGCATCAGTAGTGCCTTGACTTGTCTCTTCAACTCGCCTATCTGCTTTTGCAGTTTCTCTCCTTCAGCTAGTGCTATACCCGTGGCTGTCTCGCCCCTTCGCATTGCTTCCTTGACTGATGTCTTCGTGGTAGTTGCGATCTTTAAGGCGTCTCTGTGTCGTTGCAGGTACGGACAGACCAAGTATTTTGCTCCATGTTTGCCCAGGCAGTTGGCGCACTTTCTTGTGTTGTTAGGGGCTCTGAAGTCCGTGTCCAGCTTGGCCAGCGGACACTCCTTGAAGGCGTGGTGATCGGTGCAGTAACGGCAGATTTCCGTCTTACTGCGACATATTGCTCTGCTGTGGCCGGCCCTCTGGCATCTGGAACATTGGTTGACTCTAGGGATGAATCTCTATTGCTGCTGCAATTTCTTGTTGATTAAACAAACAATCCAGCTGCACTAAATAAGCGCTATACTGCCGCTGAGGACACTGGTTTGGCTAAAACAATGTTCGCACTTACTATTAGCAGTGGAAACCTATGTTCATTTTTCCAGTAATTTAATAGCTGTGAAACCGGATGAGGTAATTTTTTTAAACATGGTGACTTCATCCTCAAGGCATTATTTGTTTCTGGGGTCAACAAACGTAAGTGTTTTGTCTGGTGGAGGATCAACAAATACGTCAATATCACTTTTCGGCTTTTGTTCTACAATTCCTGCTACTTCACATACAGCAGATTATTCAGAAGAAAGATTTAAATCTTTGATGAATGAAATAACAGTTGGAACATCAGACTTCGAAAAAGCGATCCAATCATTGTCCCATTTATTGGTGTCACATTCTCTTTCTTCTTAGTAACAACTGACTTGACCATGTCTTCTATTTTGGCTCCAGTAAGTAGTACTGCAGTAACTGCCAAAGAACTGCCACAATATGGCCAAAGTTTTTCTCCAATAATTTTCTGAAAGTTCCTACAATATTTATTTACCATGCTGCTGGAAGTTTCTTCGTCAATATCAACAATAACTTGTACAACTGATAGTCTAGGAAGAATTATAACAGTAAAATTTAATTAGATGTAGCACCATCAATTTCTAGTTTGTCAAACAAAAAACGTTTTGAATTTCTCATGTATATACAGCATTCCTTTGATCTGAACAATATTCGGAATGTGGTTTAAGAATTCTTCATCATCTTCATTAAAGTAAAACGAGTAATTTTTTAATGGGCATTGAAACGTTGGTAATATGATCGCATGCACGCATTTATTAATTTATCCGGTGTCCCACCACGAGATAAAGAATTGACAAAAGTATTAAAAAAACGAAGGAGAAAAGTCTTTAAAAAGGTGTTTTTTTTTAAAACAGTTGCTATGACATGGCTACTGTCCCATGTGTCCCGTGGGAAATACAAATGTTTGCTGCCCCGTCCCATCCCATCCCATGGGACGTTTCCTGCTGATCCAGAACACTGAAGACATAGATTTGGAGGGACATGAATGTTACGCCAGCTGACATGACACATGATGATGATAAAATGAAGTAGGTTTTATGAAATAAATGCTTCTCATTTGAAGTAAGAAACTGCATTACATGTTAAATATAACCAGTTCTAACTTATGGCTCGAAATCTTTTCTTCCCCCCCCCCCCCCGCATTTCCATCCTGTTTCAGGATATTGCGGTCAACACCAGCATCTTTCAGCTGTATGTTGATTCCTACGCTAAATTACGATCATCAGCACGCCACGACTTTCTGAGAGACCGGATCCATACTCTCATAAGTCACTGGCGCTACTCGAACCCCTTCAAATTCTCGTGCGCTCACGTCAACCATGAGAGTATTCGGGTTACGGAGAAAGCTGCTAACACCTAGACCAGGGAGACCGGCCGAAATCTTGTATAATTAGTAAAAAAGAAAAAGAAAACACCTAAATGTGGTTCCATAGAAGAATGGGACAATTCCTGGAAAAGACAAAATGAGCAATCTGAATTGAATTGAATGGAATTAATCTTTATTTTAAAAGGGTAACAAATTGCGCGCGTAGGCCCGTCTTACATTCGGCCCTTCCAATCACTCATCTTTCGTTCATCAACAGTGCATGATACATTCACACAGGAAAAAATGCATTGTCAAATGAATGTTGTAAGCATAAACAATGCATATTCTCATGTTATGTGACACATCCCCCTCCCACACAAACATCCCTCACCCACCCACACCCAACTTTCCACCAAGAGACACATACCCCAATCCACTCAAGCTCACCCACACACACATACTCCACACACTCACTCATCCTCCAACTGTCCACTGTAAATTGGCGATAAGATGGGGGGGGGGGGGGAACTAACGGAGACAGCATGTTTTCAAGGCCACAATTGTTTTTTAACCAGTACAGAAAAACAAGTCGGATCAAGGCAGAATAGCCGTCTTTGAAAGTTCCTCACCAGACGGAAATTTGTAGGCAGGTTGATGTCCCGATTGGAAGAATGCAGGAAACACGCTAGCTGTGTTGGTTGTCATAACAAGGAAGACAACATTTGCATTGATTAAACAAAGGGGAGAGACATTATTTTGAAATGGATAGTCTGCCCATGGAACATCTGATGTATTGACTTCAAAGAACTTCACTAGAACACTCCCGGCTCTTTGACAAAAACCTAACTTGTTTACAGTCAGTGTATACCAGCAAGTTGACTAGAGCTGACGTGTTTCTGTACCGCTGTTAGGATTTCGGAGAGCATCTACTGTGTTAGATTTAATGAACATTAAATAACATATTTCTTTATGACAAGTTGTAGATGCTATCCAGGAGTGATGCGGTGTTGCATAAGGTATTACAGATAGCGTATTTAGGCCTAATTAATATAGGCAGTGGCCTTGTTAAAACTAGCTAGAGTAAGGAAGTGTTGATTAGCTCTGTTAGTTGAGAATAGAATAGTGAAATGAGAATTAGCTCTGCTAGTGAGAATAGTGTAGTGGGGTGATATTTGGAGAGATTTAAGAATGGGTTGGGAGATGGGTTCAGTGTTCAATAGTGGGATCTTTCTGTGGGGTGCCCACTGGGGTTCTGCACTCTGTTTATTGGTCTTTCCTTGTCATAACCTGATTCGGACCTAGGTGATAAGCTCTTCTTCTCTATGACAGAGTTTAGTTCACTGATAAATATCTGAGCAAGGCTGTAGGCCTACACTCAGCTGGTAGGATCAGTGACTGGTGCTTTCACCCGGTGTATTATTTCTCTAACAGGTTCCTTGCCAGTTACGAGGAAGCTCTACACGAATTTTGAAGAAAGTTTACTACGACTGAGAAAAACACCAGTTGAACAGAAAAAAGTTTTTCTTACGGAAAATGACTAACGTCAAAGAAGAAAGTTGTTCAATAATGTTTGGGCTGGACCCGTGATCAGGAGGGTCCACCGGAACAGGGCTCAGATGAGCGAAACCATTTAACGATCCCAGTGTGTTAAGCTTCACCTAGGATGGGTGATGTTTGTTGAGACACCACACGTCATACAAACATTAGTAACTACACGAGAACTTTAAATGTAACATTCACATGATGTGGTAGATTCCAGTAATACATTTCAAGGGACATTGTAATTTAGACACTATAGACAATAGATAGGATCAAGTCTATGTCCAACAACAGTGATACTTATTTTCACAGACAGAGATTTGTACATTGTAGGAAATATAGGAACTTATGTGCAGTGTACATCCGGTTCATGATCAGTAGTAAATAATAAACTGTATCTATTTTGAAGGATCATGTAGATGGCTTACCAGGTGTCACCAACTGGCTGGGGTTAGATCCCAGATGGGCAACCACTCAGCCAAAATCATTTTCTTCTACTGGTGTTTAGTTCTGGACGCAGTTTAAGATCCCCTAACTCTGTCAGAAGGGACTAATTAACACCCCAGATCCCAGAGAGAAAACGTGGAACAAATGTCTGTTATGCTGATTTAAGACACTGTCCCTGATACTCAAGAAAACAGCCAAGAAGTGGCTCGTTGAAGATAGAATATATCTATATAGATTTGGCTGTACTTGGTATCACCAGAAGTGAGAAAGGAGGAGTTAAGTTATGCAACGTAATCTGGTTACTTATGACTGCATAGACAAAGTACCTCCCGGACATAGATTCCCACTTCTGGACAATATGTGTGAACCCCCACTAAATGATACAAAATGTGTGTACTTGATTACGCTACACAAACATTTATAAACATTTAGAATTATACGGACAAATTGAGTTTTAAAATACAACAACTGTGTTTACTATTGCTATTGATGATCATATGATGATGATGATTATATTATGGTATACGTAACTCATCTGGCTGAAAAGCTCAGAAGCACATAGGTCATGCTTCCCCCTGTGAGACGCAGTTCACTGTCAGATTGAAGGAGTCCAAATTGGTCCCTCACAAAGCTAAGTCACTTCCTGATATGGGTTGTTGACTGTCCATTGCTCCTAAGAGATCTGGAATGAAACAAACGGAGATGGGTAGTATCTACGTCTACACATCTCAAACACATATGTCTATGCATTCATATAAACATACATTCAAGTCATAATATATGATGGTATGATGATAGATGATGGCATGTTACATAAACATATATCAGTTCTAAACAAATTAATATATATGTATATATTCATAAAACCATTTAGAACATCTATAGCTCAAAACATACATCATCACATACATTTATGTAATGGAGTGTTTCCCATATAAGTTCACCTCACTTACTCTTTCCCTTTCTGATTCATTCATACTGTCTTGTTGGAAGGGCTGGTCGCACAGTCCTGTCGAACATTAAATGCCTTCCCTGAATCTGTCTGGGATATTGAATGTCCTAAGTCATGTCTGTCCTCATGCAGACATCATGCAGACAAGGTGAACTGGTGCCATTCCTCAAACCAAGTGGTTTCCCCACAATATTGGTAGGCACTCAAAGTGTTGGTCCAAATAATCAATGTTATTTGGACGCTATCAAGAGACTGGTAGCTCTCAGGAATTTCTCCTAAGTAGTCAGTCTCCCCAATGTTTAACATCATACAGGATGAATTCTAAATGTATCTCCTGTACATGCATAAGCCACACGCTCATGTAGCTTGGATAATGGATTTCTCCAAATTATCACATACAACAAATCAGAAAACCAAGTGGTGAATGAAAGAAGAAAATAGTTCTCAGTGAAATCGTAAAGCTAGAACTGGAACATTAAGTACAAAGAAAATCCACCAGTGTAAAGTTTGGGAGAATAAACAGAAACAAGAAACTATAAGGCCTTCAGACTAGCAGACAAACTCAGAATAATGGTATTACCTGGGTTTAGCTAGGAAATCCTGTCATACGACATTGTATCAAAGTAACAAAACGAGAGGGTAATCTCTCACCAGAAATTAAAATTCCGGCTTCCCTGGTACGCTATTATGAATGCGTCTGAGGATTGTTGTCCCTGCTCATAGTTTTATTCTCTTCATCCCTGGCTAGTTTCCACGTTAGCTAATTACTATGTCCACGTTCCTGTTAGCTCCACCTATTTTTCATGTAGGACGATTTACCCCGATGGATTAAGTGCCAAATTATTTTCACCCCTTCTCCTTTCCTGTGAAGGGTAGTTTCATGTGTCAATCAAATTGACCGATGCTTTGCCGCATGTCTGAAACAATGAAACATGCTTCGCTAGCGATGCAATAGACGTTGCGTCATAACTACATCCCCATCTGCGGTTAACACAAGCCTTCCTTGGTTGCTGTCAGAAATGTGTCAGCCATGGGTTCCTACTTTGCCGCTGTATTGCAGTGAGGTGTTAAGTATCTGGTCCTAATTGCTCCTTTGGGGTGGCAACTACAGACGTTGTCCCGTCTCCCCAATGTCTGGACTTTTACCGCATGTGTTATTTCAGACGGGTCTGGCTGACCCTCTTATCTCCCATTCTGCCGTGGCTGGTTCACACGTTAGGTCCTGTTGAACTAAGGTGTTAGGTGTCTGCCCCTATTCCAACCCAAGAATTGTAAACTAACACGTCAATCTCAACTGACTGGCTCCGCGATGTCTGGTTGATCCGAACATCAAAGGGAAAATCTCTTAGATGTAGAGACCAGACGTTGCTTTGATCTACCAATGTAGTAAAAATGATAGTGCGGGCTCTAAGTGACTCTGTATTTTTCTCTTACGTTTTTATCCTCTTCTGGGGAACGTTTATTCTTTTAGAGAATTTTAGAAAAATATTGTGGGCTCTGTAATTCCTTTCAAACTTGTGTATTTATGATGCTGCCGGGGCTGTCCCGTCACACCAGGTAGCTACAGAAGAAAGTCAGTGTCTGGCAGGAGAGATACATCACTCGATGCGGTTGTCTTGTGCTGACCTAACGTGCTGTGGTGTGTCCTTGCAAGGATGAACTGACTGTGCTATTGATCTGAGGGTCCGATTCTACACACATTATAGAACTCGTCACACATTCTTCGCATATGATTCTCACATACATTACAATTTTCTTTTAATAAATTAATTGTTAGTAATTTTTAGAAGCTAGAGTTGTTGAGTATGTTGCGTTGGGGAAGAATGAGAGGGGGCATGATACAGCAGTGATAGAGATAGAGAAAGAGGTGTCCATAAACTGATGGAGTTTTGTAGACGGATTCTAGGGGTTTCTCCAGGATAATGATAAGGGGTTAAAGTGTAATGTGGGTGTTGATTCCTCTCACTCCAGGAACGACACTTTAAACGGATACACGACACCAACCACACACACACACACACACAAACCCCTCACCCACTCACACATCAACCAATCATACCCACACATATGTCCATCCACACACACACGTTTCCCCGCCCACCCACACATTACACATCCACCCACACACCCAAACAACCACACATATCCCCCAACGACACACATTCCCGCACCAAAGCACACATCTCCCACGCAAACACACATCCCCCACTCAAATATCCCCGACCAACCAACACCCACATATTCCCCACCCGCCACCACACACGCAAACATACCAACCCAAACACGCATCCTCCTCCCACAAAGCCCTCACCCACTCACACACTCCATCCATATACACATCCCTCCACCACCAACCCATTAATCTCCGCACCCACCTACACATCCCCCAGAAACCCACACCTCCCCACCCACCCACTCACATCCCCACCCGCACACATCTCTCCACCAACCTACTTCTTCCATACTCAAACACACCTCTCCCACCCACCCACACACCTCCACAATCGACACATACACTCCACATCCACACATTCCCTCACCCATACGCAAACACCGACCCACACACACACAACCCCAACCCACCCATCTCTTCCCAGATTATACACATCATCCACACCCATCCCCCAAACCATACACGCATTTCCTACTCCCCTTACACACATCTCCACACACCCATCCACATACCCCAACCCACACTTCCCAACTCACACATCCACACACCCCACCACCAATATCCTACCACTCACACACATACCTCGCCCACACTGGCACCCCCACCGATCCACTCACATTTCCACCAGACACGTCCCTCATCCACACACATATTCCCCCACCCAGCAACACATCTCTCCACCCACCCAGCCACACACACTTCCCCCAACCACACACACATACCCCCACACGCATACCCCCACACACATACCCCCACACACATACCCCCACACACACATACAGCCACCCACAAACTCTTCCCCCAACACAAACACAATCATCATATCTAAACACACATATAATGTCTCAAATAATCACTGAAGCTAATGTGAACAAACTCCCACAATTTTTTTTACACACCTACACTGACGATTATCGTGAGCATTCTCACTAAAATGTAAAGAATTGAGAGCAAATTATGCACATACATTGTGTAGCGTAAACAATAGTGATGCGATTCGATAAGTTGATTCCTAAAATTGACATAGTAATGAGTATAATAGAGTATACAGGAAAAAAACATGGAATAGCACGTCACATGACATACATGCGCTCAACACTCTCTATCTCTCTTTCTTTTCTTTTTTTCTTTTTTTTTTCTTTCACACACACACTAACTCTCTCGTGTCTCTTCCCAACCCACACCCCATCCTCTACCCACCAACACATACCCATTCACATATCCTCTACCACCAACAGACACACACACCCAACCACCCAGCCAAACACATACCTCCCATCCACACACATCCCACCACCCACATATACCCCCACACACATCTTCCCACACACATACTCATCCCCCACCCATACACTCATCCCCCACATAAATGTATCCAGTCAGTACTCATCCCACAACCACTCACACCTACACACCCCCACTCACCCATCAACACATACATCTCCCATCTACCAACTCACACTCACACAGCCAAACCACCCAGCCAAACACATATCCCCCATCCTCACATACATCCTTTACCCACCTGCACATCCCCCACCCAATCACACCTCCCCCATCCACCCACACACCATAACCCATCTCCCCTCCCACACAACACCCCATCAATAAACACATCCACACCCACACATATGCCCCCCAACCATATCCCACCCACGCACACACAACCCACCAACAGACACATGCATCCTCCACCCACACACACCCCACCCTCACAGACATATCCCCCACCTAGAAACACATGCCCACACCCATCTCACACCCATCCCTCAACCTTCACACATCTTCCCACCACCACGCACACATTCACGCACACACCTATTCAACCATCCACCCACCCACACTGGAAATTTTGAGGGAGACCAAGAGCAAAAACAACTTATCAAAAGCAATAGAAAGTCTTCATGTTTTTGCCGCATGATGAAAAGACAATCTGGAACATGTGACAGCTTTAAAGCTGTGTGGCAGCGAGAGGAAATTCTGGACAGTTTTGTGTCATGCCATTGGTAAGGTAGGGAGTCAATTAAAACATGATTACCCACGCTAGTCGACATGGCTGCCACTGTTGGATTTATCATTCATGCATGTAAGTGTTTTAACAGGACATTAATCTAATCATAGATTATTAAATTTTTATAATAATCATCGTTTGTGCGACATTCGAGAGCGCCAATGTGTTCATTCTCCCTGTGAGATATGGAAGCACATCGTGATCATTATCATTATCATCACCACCACCATCATCATCGTCAGTTTAGTCAGCCCGAAGATGGTATAGAAGACATCAGATCATGTTGCTCAGAGTCCCATGTCTATATAAAAATGCATACATCTAAGGCGCTCTGTTTCTTGCTCGTCATTGTGTGCAAGTTACCTCTTGAGCGCCATATTTTCGTTTTCCCAGGTTAGTTAGTTAGTTAGTTAGTCGACAGATCATCCTCGATGCACATCGAACCATTCAGTCCATAAGTGCTCGGATCCCCTCCTCAGCAAATCCCGCAGCGTGTAGCGGCTAACGACGCCAGTTCTGTGTTGGTTTATCAATCTTCTTTGGCTTCCTGCGTAGTGTTCTTGTTTGGCCACACCTCTTTTAATTTGATGCTCTAGCAGTCTGGCCATTGTTGTAGATTCACAGTCATCACTTGGTTCTCGCAAAAGTCTCACATCACGTAGAGCATTCAGAATGTCAGCCTGGTCCATGGCGCGTCCGCCCTCCACAGTAGCCTCACAGTTTTCCCAGGTTTCCGACCTCAAGTATTCTCAGCAGAAAACACTCTTGCTTCTATGTAGTCTCATGTTTCGATGCCTCATTTTGATTGAAGAACATTGACAAATCTTTGAATAATGTATTAGTGTGCAAATGCATGTTTATGGTAGACATGACATATGTACTGAGAACTTATTACTCGTTCCCTATGTTTTACGCAATGTCTCCTGCACAAAGAGAAAGCTATTTGTGTAGTTTGCGTGATGCACACATTTTTCAAGGAGCATGAAAATTGTATGGTTTGTTGAGCTGCAACTGAAAATATTGTGACAGCATAAGAAGACTTGGATTGGAGGCGTGACACGAGAGTAACGCAATGCGACTGGTCATGAGTAGCCAATCTGTAACCGAAAACCTCGTATTGCACACACATGTTATCTGGATGTAAAATACAACAAATGCTATCGTTGTGTGGTGATATTGAATGCTGGGCCATGCACGAGACAGTAGCTACAGATACAGTATTTAAAACGTCTATGTTTGCATTCCTGTGTTACAATGAGAGTGTTTGTTAAGTATGACACAACACGGGAGTTATGTGGTCTGTGAACCAAAGCTTTGTCAGAGTTTTCCCTTTTTTTTTTTTTTGTTCGCTTATCCTTTACAGGACATCGCGGTTAACATCAGCATCTTTCAGCTGATTATTGAGTTCATGGCAAGATTACGCTCAGTAGTTTGCCATTACTTTAGTGTGGGTGGGGTGTGTGTGCATGGGCGGGATATGGTTGGGGGGCATATGTGTGGGTGGGGATGTGTTTATTGATGGGGTGTTGTGTGGGAGGGGAGATGGGTTATGGTGTGTGGGTGGATGGGGGAGGTGTGATTGGGTGGGGGATGTGCAGGTGGGTAAAGGATGTATGTGAGGATGGGGGATGTGTGTTTGGCTGGGTGGTTTGGGTGTGTGAGTGTGGGTTGGTAGATGGGAGCGACTGGCTCACATACCCCTTACGTTATCGACACGGAGAGAACCGATACTGATTCTCGCGCACTCACGTCACCCACGAGTGTATACTTGATTACGGAGAAAGTCGCTAACTCCTAGGGCAGGAAGACCGGCGAGTTTCCTTACATACATATAATTGGTTTATTCATACTTCAAACTTCCGATACTAATTTTACAGCCTAGATAGTTTTAAGATCTCGTTTTCAAACGCTTTTACATTGTCACCCCTTTGTTCCATTAACTACATTCTTAGACGGCCGTTTCGTGCACACCCTCAAGACAATATGAGTATAAAAGATGCACGCATTTTAGCATCGTCAGTAATCACGTGTGACGATATAAATCTATCATCATCATGTTGCAAGTCGCTACCATCGCGACCTACACGGCCATGCCCCCCCCCCCCGCCTCATACACCCTCATGTCTAAAGTGTCGCAGTGTGTCCATCTCTGGCCATGTCCCCCGCCTCATACACCCCCATGTCTAAAGTGTCGTAGTGTGTCCATCTCTGGCCATGTCCCCCGCCTCATACACCCCCATGTCTAAAGTGTCGTAGTGTGTCCATCTCTGGCCATGTCCCCCGCCTCATACACCCCCATGTCTAAAGTGTCGTAGTGTGTCCATCTCTGGCCATGTCCCCCGCCTCATACACCCCCATGTCTAAAGTGTCGCAGTGTGTCCATCTCTGGCCATGTCCCCCGCCTCATACACCCCCATGTCTAAAGTGTCGTAGTGTGTCCATCTCTGGCCATGTCCCCCGCCTCATACACCCCCATGTCTAAAGTGTCGTAGTGTGTCCATCTCTGGCCATGTCCCCCGCCTCATACACCCCCATGTCTAAAGTGTCGTAGTGTGTCCATCTCTGGCCATGTCCCCCGCCTCATACACCCCCATGTCTAAAGTGTCGTAGTGTGTCCATCTCTGGCCATGTCCCCCGCCTCATACACCCCCATGTCTAAAGTGTCGCAGTGTGTCCATCTCTGGCCATGTCCCCCGCCTCATACACCCCCATGTCTAAAGTGTCGTAGTGTGTCCATCTCTGGCCATGTCCCCCGCCTCATACACCCCCATGTCTAAAGTGTCGTAGTGTGTCTATCTCTGGCCATTTCCCCCGTCTCATACACCCTCATGTCTAAAGTGTCGTAGTGTGTCCATCTCTGGCCATGTCCCCCGCCTCATACACCCCCATGTCTAAAGTGTCGTAGTGTGTCCATCTCTGGCCATGTCCCCCGTCTCATACACCCTCATGTCTAAAGTGTCGTAGTGTGTCTATCTCTCGATCTCTGGCCATGTCCCCATCCTCATACAGCCTCATGTCTAAAGTGTCGCAGTGTGTACATCTCTCGATCTCTGGCCATGTCCCCATCCTCATACAGCCTCATGTCTAAAGTGTCGCAGTGTGTACATCTCTCGATCTCTGGCCATGTCCCCATCCTCATACAGCCTCATGTCTAAAGTGTCGCAGTGTGTACATCTCTCGATCTCTGGCCATGTCCCCATCCTCATACAGCCTCATGTCTAAAGTGTCGCAGTGTGTACATCTCTCGATCTCTGGCCATGTCCCCATCCTCATACAGCCTCATGTCTAAAGTGTCGCAGTGTGTACATCTCTCGATCTCTGGCCATGTCCCCATCCTCATACAGCCTCATGTCTAAAGTGTCGCAGTGTGTACATCTCTCGATCTCTGGCCATGTCCCCATCCTCATACAGCCTCATGTCTAAGGTGTCGCAGTGTGTACATCTCTCGATCTCTGGCCATGTCCCCATCCGCATACAGCCTCATGTCTAAGTTGTCGCAGTGTGTACATCTCTCGATCTCTGGCCATGTCCCCATCCGCATACAGCCTCATGTCTAAGTTGTCGCAGTGTGTACATCTCTCGATCTCTGGCCATGTCCCCATCCTCATACAGCCTCATGTCTAAGGTGTCGCAGTGTGTACATCTCTCGATCTCTGGCCATGTCCCCATCCTCATACAGCCTCATGTCTAAGGTGTCGCAGTGTGTACATCTCTCGATCTATGGCCATGTCCCCATCCTCATACAGCCTCATGTCTAAGGTGTCGCAGTGTGTACATCTCTCGATCTCTGGCCATGTCCCCATCCTCATACAGCCTCATGTCTAAGTTGTCGCAGTGTGTACATCTCTCGATCTCTGGCCATGTCCCCATCCGCATACAGCCTCATGTCTAAGGTGTCGCAGTGTGTACATCTCTCGATCTCTGGCCATGTCCCCATCCTCATACAGCCTCATGTCTAAGGTGTCGCAGTGTGTACATCTCTCGATCTCTGGCCATGTCCCCATCCTCATACAGCCTCATGTCTAAAGTGTCGCAGTGTGTACATCTCTCGATCTCTGGCCATGTCCCCATCCTCATACAGCCTCATGTCTAAAGTGTCGCAGTGTGTACATCTCTCGATCTCTGGCCATGTCCCCATCCTCATACAGCCTCATGTCTAAGGTGTCGCAGTGTGTACATCTCTCGATCTCTGGCCATGTCCCCATCCGCATACAGCCTCATGTCTAAGTTGTCGCAGTGTGTACATCTCTCGATCTCTGGCCATGTCCCCATCCGCATACAGCCTCATGTCTAAGTTGTCGCAGTGTGTACATCTCTCGATCTCTGGCCATGTCCCCATCCTCATACAGCCTCATGTCTAAGGTGTCGCAGTGTGTACATCTCTCGATCTCTGGCCATGTCCCCATCCTCATACAGCCTCATGTCTAAGGTGTCGCAGTGTGTACATCTCTCGATCTCTGGCCATGTCCCCATCCTCATACAGCCTCATGTCTAAGGTGTCGCAGTGTGTACATCTCTCGATCTCTGGCCATGTCCCCATCCTCATACAGCCTCATGTCTAAGTTGTCGCAGTGTGTACATCTCTCGATCTCTGGCCATGTCCCCATCCTCATACAGCCTCATGTCTAAGTTGTCGCAGTGTGTACATCTCTCGATCTCTGGCCATGTCCCCATCCTCATACAGCCTCATGTCTAAGTTGTCGCAGTGTGTACATCTCTCGATCTCTGGCCATGTCCCCATCCGCATACAGCCTCATGTCTAAGTTGTCGCAGTGTGTACATCTCTCGATCTCTGGCCATGTCCCCATCCGCATACAGCCTCATGTCTAAAGTGTCGCAGTGTGTACATCTCTCGATCTCTGGCCATGTCCCCATCCGCATACAGCCTCATGTCTAAAGTGTCGCAGTGTGTACATCTCTCGATCTCTGGCCATGTCCCCATCCTCATACAGCCTCATGTCTAAGGTGTCGCAGTGTGTACATCTGTCGATCTCTGGCCATGTCCCCATCCTCATACAGCCCCATGGCTAAGGTGTCGCAGTGTGTACATCTCTCGATCTCTGGCCATGTCCCCATCCGCATACAGCCTCATGTCTAAAGTGTCGCAGTGTGTACATCTCTCGATCTCTGGCCATGTCCCCATCCGCATACAGCCTCATGTCTAAAGTGTCGCAGTGTGTACATCTCTCGATCTCTGGCCATGTCCCCATCCTCATACAGCCTCATGTCTAAGGTGTCGCAGTGTGTACATCTGTCGATCTCTGGCCATGTCCCCATCCTCATACAGCCCCATGGCTAAGGTGTCGCAGTGTGTACATCTCTCGATCTCTGGCCATGTCCCCATCCGCATACAGCCTCATGTCTAAAGTGTCGCAGTGTGTACATCTGTCGATCTCTGGCCATGTCCCCATCCTCATACAGCCTCATGTCTAAAGTGTCGCAGTGTGTACATCTCTCGATCTCTGGCCATGTCCCCATCCTCATACAGCCTCATGTCTAAAGTGTCGCAGTGTGTACATCTGTCGATCTCTGGCCATGTCCCCATCCTCATACAGCCTCATGTCTAAGGTGTCGCAGTGTGTACATCTCTCGATCTCTGGCCATGTCCCCATCCTCATACAGCCTCATGTCTAAGTTGTCGCAGTGTGTACATCTCTCGATCTCTGGCCATGTCCCCATCCGCATACAGCCTCATGTCTAAGGTGTCGCAGTGTGTACATCTCTCGATCTCTGGCCATGTCCCCATCCTCATACAGCCTCATGTCTAAGGTGTCGCAGTACGTGCATTCTCGCACTGTCTACGCCTGCCTTCTCTTAAAGGAACCATGCCTTCCTTCACTGGCCTTTCTCAGCCATGGCTACATGTAGTATGGCCATAGTATTTTAGTTTCCCAGCCATGCCTACATGTAGTATGTCCACAGTATTTTAGTGGCCCAGCCACGGATTCAGTTAGTATGACAAGGTTATTTTAGTTTCATAGCCGCGGCTGCATGTAGTATGGCCACAGTATGCTAGTTTGTCAACCATGGCTACATGTAGTATGGCTACAATATTTTAGTTGCCCAGCCACGACTACATGTAGTATGGCCACAATATGCTAGTTTCCTAACCACGGCTACATGTAGTGTGGCTACTATATTTTAGTTCCCCAGCCACGGATACATGTAGTATGGCCACATTACGTTAGTTCGCCAGCTACGGCTACATGTATTATGACCACAGTAATTTGTTTCTTAGCCACGACTCCATGTAGTATGACCACAGCATGTCAGTTTCCCAGACATGAGTGTGTTCATGAGACAGCTCACCCCTCCCCCATGTTTTAAGACTTGAAGATGTCTGTGTATTTTTCGCATTCATCCAGGATATTCTAAAAGAATGTCTGTAACATTTTAGTGTTATTGTTGTTGTGTGTTTCTTGTTGGTCTACGATAGTCCAAGAGACTGATTGTAGCATTTGAGCCATTCCTTTCTTGTTTAGTGATTGCGAACAGGCCCATGACTCACGTCAATATCTGGCCACACGAAAGATGCTTGTTGTCATCAATTGCACTTAACGTGTATGTTAATAATGCCATGACAATGTCTAACGCAGTGTTTCCCAACGTGCGGCCAACGCCCCACAGGGAGGCAATTCGATTGATAAAGGGAGCAATTCGAAAATGGAAGAAATCGGCTGGATATAACAAACCGGGGAGACTGAAGTTAACTAAATTGGAACCTGACATAAAATCTCTTTGCAGCAAGCATCAAGCGCAAGGATCTCACTAAATTTAAATAATTAAAATAATATAGAAACATCTTTCATTAACATTATTTTGAACTTGAATTTCAGTTCTCCATTATACGCTTTGAAAATTTACTTACTATGTTTGCTCAATAATATCCTAGTGAATTTTTTTCTAAAACCTAACGGTCCTTTGGCTAGGATCGGGTACTTTTGCTGCTCTTCCCCCAGTAGTGCGCCTGGTCTGGTCGGGGGCCGGGATGATAAAATAAAAACCCATCACATATCTTCACCTTAGATGTGGGCCTGGTGGACCACTGTGGGCAATAGCTCACAGTGAGACTAAGGGTCCACACACAAAAAACGGGGAGGCGGGGGAACCAGCTTGTCTGGGGTAACCGCCAAATCAAACCAAAAAAAAATTCACCCAACACAACCGACACACAGGGATGCGGGACCTGAAAGGAGGGGGGAGGGGGCGACTCTGGCCCCTCTGGGAACCCTGAGCCCCTCTAAACAAAAAACATTCAGGTTTCTTTAGTGAACATTTCAATTTTTGAATATTAAAAATGATGCATTTATGGGGTTGGGGTGGGGGGGGGGGGGGGTAAGAATTTTAGAAAGGCTTAGGTGGAGCATAGCACAAAAAAAGTTGGGAAACACTGGTCTAACGTGTGTTTTTCGCTGGACTCAACGCCTGCGAAAGCGCGAGGGTAAGATTGGCCATCTATTCAGCTGTGCATTCAGGGCTACAGAATGTGACGACCTTCTAACATCACAGGCCATGAGAAGGGAATGCCTGGGGACAATATATTGTTTATTTATACGGTTTGCCAACTACCGCTCCAGGCGAGTAGACGGATCATTTATTTTACTTCACTTACTTCCGCTGACGGTTTCTAAAGCGTTTTTCAAACATAAGAAAGCATCGCAATTATTTTTCTTTGTTTTGAAGTATTGACCGACTGTATGCTTCTGGTTATCCACTCCGATGCATTGATCTGGAGAGTATAGAAATGTGTCCATCTTTAGAGCCATTATCTATGTGTTGTATATGAATATAGGTCATACTCATGGATGGATGGATGCATGGATGGATGGATGGATGCATGCATGCATGGACGGATGGATACATGGATGGATGGATGGATGGATGGATACATGAATGGATGGATGGATGGATGGATACATGGATGGATACATGGATGGATGGATGGATGCATGCATAGATGGATGGATGGATGGATGCATGGATGGATGCATGGATGGATGGATGGATGGATACATGGATGGATGGATGGATTGATGCATGGATGGATGGATGGATGGATACATGGATGGATGGATGGATACATGGATGGATGGAAACATGAATGGATGGATGGATACATGGATGGATGGATGGATGGATACATGGATGGATGGATGGATACATGGATGGATGGATGGATACATGGATGGATAGATGGATACATGGATGGATGGATGGATGGATACATGAATGAATGGATGGATGGATACATGGATGGATGGTTGGGTGGATACATGGATGGATGGATGGATAAATGGGTGGATGGATGGATGGATACATGGATGGATGGATGGATACATGGATGGATGGATGGATGCATGCATGCATGGACGTATGGATGGATGGATGCATGGATGGATACATGGATGGATGCATGAATGGATGGATGGATGGATGCATGGATGGATGGATGCATGGATGGATACATGGATGGATGGATGGATACATGGATGGATACATGGATGAATGGATGGATGCATGGACGGATACATGGATGGATGGATGCATGCATGCATGCATACATGGACGGATGGATACATGGATGGATACATGGATGGATACATGGATGGATGCTTGCATGGACGGATGGATACATGGATGGATACATGGATAGATGGATGGATGCATGCATGGACGGAGGGATACATGGATGGATGCATGGATGGATGGATGGATGCATGCATGGACAGATGGATACATGGATGGATGCATGGATGGATACATGGATGGATGCATGGATGGATGGATGGATGGATGCATGGATGGATGGATGGATACATGGATGGATACATGGATGGATACATGCATGCATGGATGCATGCATGGACGGATGGATACATGGATAGATACATGGATGGATGGATGGATGCATGCATGGACGGATGGATACATGGATGGATGCATGGATGGATGGATGCATGCATGCATGGACGGATGGATACATGGATGGATGGATGGATGGAAATATGGATGGATGGATGCATGCATGCATGGACGGATGGATACATGGATGGATGAATACATGGATGGATGGATACATGGATGAATGGATGGATGGATACATGGATGGATGGATGCATGCATGCATGGTCGGATGGATATATGGATGGATGGATACATGGATGGATGGATGAATGGATGGATGGATGCATGCATGGACGGAAGGATACATGGATGGATGGATGCATGCATGGACGGATGGATACATGGATGGATGCATGGATGGATGGATGCATGCATGGACGGATGGATACATGGACGGATGGATACATGGATGGATGCATGGATGGATGGATGCATGCATGGACGGATGGATACATGGATGGATGGATGGATGCATGCATGCATGGACGGATGGATACATGGATGGATGGATGGATGGATGTATGCATGCATGCATGGACGGATGGATACATGGATGGATGCATGCATGCATGCATGGACGGATGGATACATGGATGGATGGATGGATGCATGCATGGACGGATGGATACATGGATGGATAGATGCATGCATGCATGGACGGATGGATACATGGATGGATGGATGCATGCATGCATGGACGGATGGATACATGGATGGATGGATGCATGCATGCATGGACGGATGGATACATGGATGGATGGATGGATGGATGGATACATGGATGGATGGATGGATGGATGCATGCATGGACGGATGGATACATGGATGGATGGATGGATGTATGGATGGATGCATGGATGGATGGATGGATGGATGGATGCATGCATGCATGGATAGATGGATGCATGGATGGATGCATGCATGCATGCATGGACGGATGGATACATGGATGGATGGATGGATGGATGCATCCATGCATCGATGGATGGATGGATGCATGGATGGATGCATGGATGCATGGATGCATGGATGGATGGATGCATGCATGCATGCATGGACGGATGGATACATGGATGGATGGATGGATGCATGTATGCATGCATGCATGCATGGATGGATGGATGTTTGCATGCATGCATGGATGGATGGATGCATGGATGGATGCATGCATTCATGCATGGACGGATGGATACATGGATGGATGGATGGATGGATGCATGGATGGATGGATGGATGGATGGATGGATGGATGCATGCATGGATGCATGGATGCATGGATGCATGGATGCATGGATGGATGGATGGATGCATGCATGCATGGATGGATGCATGCATGCATGCATGCAAGGAAGGATGGATGGATGGATGCATGCATGTGTAGCAGAGGGTGTATGTTAGGTGGGCAAAGCTACAGCACGCTTGATCATCAGGATGGAATGGGAAGAAAGATGCTCAAGTCGTGACGTAGTTTGTTGTTAGGAGGCAGTCAACATCTGGGACTAGGAAAGAGAAGTCGCCATCGGTACGGAATTGTGATAATACCATGTAGTGGCCATCAATATGAAATAAATCTTGTTTATATTCAACCAATAGATCTCGTTAGTCCTGCTTTGTTATAGAGGACGAAATGGTGCCCACGACTCAGGATCAGAGCCTGGAGTGTCACGGAATCTCAATACGCCGTCCATATAAAACAAACGTCGAAGTAAATACAAAGTTTTGAAGATCCTTGTTCTGCTTGCATCAATTTCCCAGAGACAGAATTACGGCACGGTTCTATACTTGTATTGAACGTTGAAACGAAGTTGATAAATGGCCACTATGTCGTCTGTGAGAGTTACAGCAGACAAAAGCCCGGCTAGGGGTGGTTGTCTGTAAATATTTTTCAGAATCCTCGCTATAAGGACCTCTTGTCAAGAAGCCTCGCTGTACAGGCAGTCATTATCAGCTGAGATATGAAAACCAGCTTGACAGGACGGGTTGCTGTGCGATTGTTATCATCTTGCTGAGCAAAAGAGTGAGAAAAACCAGCACGTTTTTTCTGGATCCTTTGAAATAAGAGGCTCAGGAAAAAGAAACTTCAAGGCAAATCGAATTAAGTAGCATTATCTACTTCGCATCAAGATTGTCTGGAGTGAACTGAAAACCATTAAATCGTGACCTTTTGAGAGTTTGAAGAAACAAGTCAATCACTCATTTGAAGAAATGAAAAGGTCATCAACAGCAGCGATATCGTTAGGAGACTCTCGGAAGTGGGAGGGGCAGACTGGGCTGCCGACCTACTGAAGAGGGGATCCAAATTATCGCTTTACTGAGCTAGTTCTCAAGACGTCGCTTTGATGTGCCCTGTTATCGGGTGAAAAGAAGCCAGAAATCTGGCAGGGACCCAACCAGGGGTTGAAGTTACTGAGACGTTGGAAGAAGAACTCCCTAACTACCTGAAGTGCGTGATCGGTTGGAAGAGCATTTCAGCTGGCGCAGACTCCTGGCGTGTGAATTCTACCTGACAGCGAACATAGAGGAATCCGTCTTTCGTGAATCAGGAGCAGAGATTAGGGTAAATTGTAAACCTTAAATATCATTTTAAGTACTATTGACTGATTGAACAATTCTTACTGTGTGAAGTAACAACGGTCATGTCTTTAAATTAGATAGTTATAAGTGTGAAATTGATTTTATTGCTATATATAGAAATATTTCAGCATGACGGAACAAGATTCATTGGCACAAGTTTTGACGGGGGTAGGAACAGCGGTAGGTAGACTTAATACGATCATAAAACAACAGGGAATGGCAACTTAAATTGTTAAGCTTAGTGGACAGGCAAGAGATTTTAAAAAGTGGGTAACTTCCATAGAGAAATATGCATATTTGGTGTCAGCATCAGATGAAGAGAAAATGAGACTTGCTTATCAGGCAGCAACAGAACCGGTTTCGGATCATATCCGAAGAAAATTAGAGGCTAGAGTAGATGAGACATGGGAGCAGTTCAAAGACGACCTGACCCATAAGTACGCGGAAATAACGGACCCACAACATGCGTTTTCGGTGTTGAGACAGTCTAAACAAAACACTGGAGAGACGGCACAATTGTTCAGCGATAGGTTGATTAACCTAGCTGAAGAAGCATTCTTAGGACAGAATGTACGAGGAGAAGAGGTGGAGAGGATGTTAGTCGGGATTTTTGTAGATGGCATAAAATCCGATGGACTGAAGTTTAAGCTGATGAGTGAAAACCCCGAGAGGTTATCACAAGCTGTAGATATTGCGGTACAAGAAGAAAATTTGAGACGTAGATTTAGATTGAGAACAGGACGAGAAATAGGAACTAGTCGAGAAGACAGGATTGAGGAGCCTATGGAGATAGGACAAACAAGGTTCGGATGGAATAGGAGAGGAGGTATACAGACGTTACAGGGTAGTAATGGAAATGCTTATGATTAAAGAAGACATATGAGGTACCCTACAAGTGAGACAGCAGGTAACACAAATAACACAAATATAGTCTGTTGGTTTTGTGGTCAACGCGGACATGTTTCTCGTTTTTTTTTTTTGGTAACAGGCGTGTCCAGTCGAATACACAAAGTAGAAATGGCAATAGCAGGTTGAATAGGAATGTTGAAGATAGACACAGAAATGTTACAGGTACAAGAACGCAGGAAAACCGGCGCCCTACCTATTAAATAGGACCTGTAGTAGGAGGGAAAATAACAAGGTCCCAAGGTTTAAAGAATATGTTAATAACAGGCATAGTAGGACGAGTAGAGAATACTTTCAACTAGATGAAATCAAACAGTTTACAGAAAATAAAACAGATCATAGCTCATGTATAATAGAAATAGGAAAATATAGAGTTCGTACATTAATTGATTCAGGAGCTCAGGTTAGTGTAATTAAAGAAAGTTTTTTATATAAAATAATGAGAAATTGTAGAATATTTAAGAGTCGTAATAATCTTTACTCTGTTACAGGACAGAATTCACAAGTAATTGGACAAACAATGATCAATTTTAAATTAGGAGGGATCAGCGTAAGACATCTTTTTCATGTAGTGAAAGATTTAAATAGAAACATGCTTATAGGAAGAGATTTTTTAATAAACAACGGAGTAAGACTTTTCTTTGATTTACACAAATTAAAATTCAAGGACGTATATGTAGATATGGAAGAAGACATGCATATATCAGCACTAGTTAGAGTTAAAATGTCTACGACGTTAAAACCACAGTCGGTTAATTTGATACAAGCAAAGGTAAAGAGAAACCCATATTATGTGGCAGGACACACAGTTAGAATCACTGAATTGCAAAAGGAAGTAATTGATGAGCCTGGTCTAGAAGTTCCAGAAGGAATAGTATCATTAGATAAACACTTAACTTTTCCAGTAATGATTATTAACAACACAGGTAGAGAAATTAGACTATACAGAGTGTGCGTAATAGCCAAAGTAGATCATAACGTTAATGATGTATTGGCAACGGATATGGTAGAAATGCCGGGAACAAATTATTCAGAAACTTCTAGTGAAAGAATTAATAACAGACGCGGACGCGGAAGAAGAGGGAACGTACAAAAGGATGAATTGATCCATCCATTCAGAAGAAATACAGCCCAAATATATTCACTAGACAAAATGACAAGGGAACAAGAATTGTTGGCACAGTTAAAAGCTCCACCAGAAAATAAGAAAGTATTAGAACTTATAAAAGAAAATCAGGATGTATTTGCAATTAATGATTTAGAATTGGGAAGGACAAAAACAGTTACAATGGAAATAGATACGGGAGACCATCCACCAATTAGTTTAAAACCGTATAGAACTCCCTTAAGAAATAGAGAAATTGTTGAAAACTCAATAGAAGATATGTTGAAAGCCGGAATAATAACAAGATCGAAGTCAGAATGGTCATCTCCGATCGTCATCGTAACCAAACCTGATGGTTTACATCGATTCTGCTGTGACTATCGGGCGTTGAACAAAATCACTAAGAATGTAGCGTACCCATTGCCGGTGATTGATGATATATTGGGGTTGCTTAATGGCTCTACATTCTTCACGACACTAGACGCAAGATCAGGATTCTGGTGTATCCCGATGTCGGAAGACGCTCAAAAGAAAAGTGCTTTCTGTACTCATATGGGTTCTTACGAATCCTTACGAATGCCATTCGGGGTTCGAACGGCTCCATCTCACTACATGCTGTTAATAAATGAGGTATTAGAGGGTATGCAAAAGTTTGCATTGGCATACATAGACGACATTCTAATCTATACAGCAGGGGATGTGGATGATCACTTAAAACATGTCAGATTAGTATTCGACAGATTAAGAGTACATGATGTTAAATTAAAGCTTAGTAAATGCGAGTTTTTAAAAACAGAAACAAAATATTTGGGGTATATTATTAATAGAGACGGAATTAAACCAGACCAAGACAAAATAAAAGTTATTAAAGAGTTACCTCCTCCAACTAACGTAAAAGAAGTGCGTGCTTTTATTGGAACCTGTGGGTATTATAGGCGCTTTATCCCAGGGTTTTCAAAAATAGCAGAACCTATTACTAATTTAACGTGCAAATACGCTAGATTTAAGTGGGATGATGAGTGTCAAAAAGCGTTCGAGTTTTAAAAAAAATAGCTTAACAGTGGTACCGCTATTGACGCATCCAGATTTGAATAAACAGTTAATACTATATACAGATGCTTCGGATAATGCTATAGGAGCGTGTTTGGTTCAACCATATGAAGGAAAAGAATCTGGAATACCAGGAGTTAAAAATGAAAGGCCAATTTATTTCTTGTCTCATAAACTTAGCAGGTGTAGCGAAACGCCAGTGGTCCATGTCCTTATGCATTCTTTTATTTTGGGTAGACAGGGGGGAACGGCTTTCGGAAGCTCTCAGTTCTCTTGTTCTCTCAAATCTCCATGAAAGATGGTTCTTTGGGTTATCTTCCTATCACAATCTTTACATGGAGCAAGTAGCCAATGTCTTTCACATCGGGTAAACCCGATGGAGCGCCTTGCGCCAAATGAGCGCTGGTGCGGCTGCTAAGCAATTCATGGCCGTGTACACACCTACCGTTGGATAGTGGCATCTTGTCAAGTCGATTTGAAGATTGGGACAGAGATGCAACCTCCTACTGAAGTGGTGAAGAAAGGTAGGGCTTGGGTTGTGGGTACTCCAGCCAAACATGGAGTTATAAATATACCATGGGTTGAAGGGGAAGATGAATTGGCGAAAGGCCAATCATAACCAATGACGAGTTGGGTGACCGTTAGCCGATTTGGCTGCACGTCTTGTCCTTGGCATAGCCGGGGAAGTGAATCTGAACCATATATCTCCCAAGAGGATTTCATTTGTTCTTGGCGTCAGATGAGCTGTTGCTGTCTTTCTATCTACGGCTTGAATTGGACAGATTGTCATCTTTCTGTTGTATATACTCAGTGGGTATTTTGGGAATGGGGTACACCAATCTCTGATCTATCTTCTTGAGCCAGAAGAGGCTATTCACAGGACTATCTCTTTCATCTGTTACTAGATGGGATGATGTAGGGAAGTTAATGGACTTCTGTATCTCATTTAGAGAACCTGCATTCCGCTGAATCTATGTGTTCTGTGGGGCACTGCTGGTACATTGCGGCGACCGCTCAGACAAGAGCGGAGCCGGGAGGGGGTAGGATCTTCTTTCCTATTCTTGCAGGGAGTGGGGAACTACAAAGCGTGCCATACAACCCCATTACTATACTATGAGTTAATGAGATGTAACACACGGATTACTGGGCGCACCACACCACAAGATCTTGCGGGTGAGAAAGGCATGGTTGCAAGTGAGAGGGAAGCATGGGAATGAATGTGCCCAATCATAATAAAGGCTTGGTATGAGTGTGGAGGGTGTGTCGTGTGGCCAAAAAGACAACCGGACTTCGTCCAGCTGGAGGTCTACTCAAACCCGGACGTGGCCAATCCAGGGGCTACCTGACAGGTCAGGCCTGGTCAATCAGGTATTAAATATAGTGTATTTGTGTGATACATGAGTCAGCCCAGTCGCTCAGGTTTTATTTATCATCTCCAGGGTCCTCTTCTATGGGAAGTGACTATGTCTTCGAAGGGACATTATCACCGGTGCTTCTAGGCTAACGTAAATATGTCCAACGAGGCCAACTCAAGGCAAGGTGCAGGTCTTGAAGCAAGGACATTTTGTATGACTGGTGCATTGCCGGTTTTGTTTTAACAACATACGCCTGAGAGCAGTTGTTGTCCGGAGGGAGCCTAAGAGTGATTTTCTGGCATACCCATTTTATCCCGGACATTAAAAGGACCCAACCATTATCCTTCACAAACACCTCACCTTATCGGCAACACTAAAGCTTTTCATAGGTCAGTGAAGACCTAGTGCCGAACTAATTCAGATGACAATGAACAGAAGTCCTCAACACACCAGTCGCTTGGATTCTACAAAAGCCGGTTGAACCTACACCCAGTTGTTGGAGAAGGAAGGAGATTCGGACATCTTTGGTGAGAAGTGTGTGGACAGATCAGACAGTATCTGAAGCTGGATCTGTGACTGTGGCGACTTGAGGCTCTGTGTTAGAATTTACCAGTGTAGTGTCTGTGTAGATCTATCTGTTTATCTGCCTTTATGTGTTCCTGTGCTGTTCTTGATTAGGTTAATAAAATTACTTCCAAGTTGTTCTGACGACTGCCATGTTATTTATGCGTCAGCCAGAAGAACACTGCAGGAAATAGGTCCCTAGGTCGAAAGGAAGCGTGACAGTGTGTCCAGGGAAAACGGAGGAGGGTTGGCAGGTAAAGACCTATCTAAGCCAGGGCTATAGAAGATATTTGAAATATTGTGACCGGGCTATTTGGGACCCTCCACGTAGCTTGTTACAATTTCTGGGGGCTCGTCCGGGATATTTGTAATCCTGGTGAAGTTCTGGCTGATTTAGTGATAGGGGACAGATATCCTTGTTTTCTATTAATAGGTTCTGCCTACCGTGCCTGGCTATTGTCTATACTCTTCCTGACACAGACTGACCGACATACGACGTGTTGTGGTCGTGTAATGTAACTTGTTGTGTAATTGTGAGAAAAATTTTATTAGACAATTACCTCTTCCCTTACCCTCTGAGTTTAAGATGGCATCAGCTGGGTTTAATGTCGCTGACGTACAGGCTACAGGGCGTGAGATGGGATATGATGGAGCGGAGTTACAGAAATATGTGCGGGAAGTGGAAAGAGACTACAGACAGGATGTGCGCGAAGCCAAGAGGATTGAGGCGGAGGCTGAGGCTAAGAGGATGGAGGCTGAGGCCAAGAGGATTGAGGCGGAGGCTGAGGCTAAGAGGATGGAGGCTGAGGCCAAGAGGATTGAGATGGAGGCTGAGGCTAGGAAGATGGAGGCCGAGCAGGCAGTCAGAGACCATGAGTTCCGTATGAGAGAGTTGGAGCTGAAAGCTCAAACTGCCAAGGAAAGAGACGGTGCAGTGGGAGACGCAGTTCTCCCTGACTCAACAACTTCTGGTGGCGGTCCATGCCAGGCAATGAAGTTCCCTTTGCTCCCGTTCGATGAACACAAAGATAAGATCGACCAGTATCTTCACAGATTTCGGTCGATGGCTTTGGCTATGGGATTGGAGCGAGGGAAATGGAACTTGAAACTCTCACAGGGCCTGAGGGGGACCGCATACGAGGTCTATTCTAGGTTGCCACCTGGTATGGAGAATGACTATGAAGCTCTGGAGAAAGCACTGTTGAAAAGGTTTCAGATGACAGCTCATACTTATCGACAACAGTT
Organism: Cepaea hortensis; assembly: GCA_963921405.1. Taxonomy (NCBI): domain Eukaryota; kingdom Metazoa; phylum Mollusca; class Gastropoda; order Stylommatophora; family Helicidae; genus Cepaea; species Cepaea hortensis. The sequence continues at coordinate 78,619,474 of OY992888.1, read as the reverse complement.
CAGAAAGTCGAAGAGAGAGCCAGGAGAGATGTTCGCAGCCTACAGTGTCAGATTGAAGTCTTACCTTTTGAAGTGGATGTCTTTAGCTGGATTTGCTAACGACTATGAAAGTTTGGAAGAATTGGTGGTCGTGGACCAAATGAAGAGAATGATGCCTAAGCCTTTGCAAACCTTTTTGCTTGAAAATGGGGCAGAAAGGTTAGAGCTAGTCAACACGTTGGCTGAAAGGTATGTGCTAGCTCATGGGGATAATGGGGAATTGTCACAACACAATCCCCGACCACCAGACACATGGTCTGGAAAGAAGAAGAACCCTAAAACAGCTCACACCAGGAAGGAGGATCCTTTCGATAAAGTTCCTAGTAAAAAACCCTCTGGTAAGAGTCCACCTGGATCTCCTAAAAGAAAGTGGAGTGAAAAGTGGTGCGCCTATTGCAAATCTCCCACACACAATACGGTAGATTGCCGGCGTAAACAGAAAGACTCTCACTATGCTGCTTGTCTTGTAGAAACCGGGGAAGGGTCTCACAAGGAGGTAGAAGGGAGGGATCTTGGGACCAAAGATTTAGAAAAACCACCAGTAGTAGAAACGGTACTTGTGAACGGTCAACCAGTTGAGTGTCTCTACGACACAGGTCTGCAGTTTGAGGCTGTAATTTCATCACATTTAGTGAGCCCAGAGCAGCTAACCGGGGAATCTATTGAGATTCAAACGGCGACAAAGAGTGCGGTAGCGATGTCTCTTCCAATTGCGAAGGTGGACATCAAATCAAAATATGTTACCGGCACTATACAGGCAGCCGTTCTGCTAGATCCTATCTTCCCAATGATCTTGGGTTGTCGCTACGTCTTTCTAGGGATTCCAACCGAACCCATGTACGTAGGGGCAATGCAAACCAGATCTCAATTGGAGGATGAGCAGACGCCGGCCTTGATTGTGAATCCCTTGCCTGGGGAGTTACGAGCTGCTCAAAGCCAGGATGCTACTTTGCAACCTTGCTTCAACCAGTTGCCAAAAGGTTCTGACCCACCAAGACGGGGTCAGTATTATATGAAGAATCGGTTACTGTACCGGAGAGCCGGAATGGAGGATCACCAGCATGGACAGCTGGTGGTTCCTAAGGCTTATCGGGAACAGCTTCTTCATATGGGACACACCATTTCTTTCAGTGGACATATGGGTGTCGGGGCAACTCTCCAGCGCATTTCCTGCCATTACTACTGGCCAGGGATGACTGGAGACGTGCGTAGGTACGTCAAGTCGTGCCCAGAGTGCCAGCGTGTGGCACCAAAACACTGGACAGCTCCGGTAGTCCTGGGAGACATGCCTATTATGAACTCTCCTTTCGAGAGAGTTGCCATCGATCTTGTTGGTCCTCTTCCTAGGACTAGGAAGAGGAATAAGTACATTCTCACGATGGTGGATTGCTGTTCCATGTGGGGCGAGGCGATACCTTTGGCCACAATCGACTCTAAGCGAGTGGCTGATGCACTGATGGAGACCTTTACTAGGTTGGGATTTCCCAACCAGATCCTAACGGACAATGGGTCTCAGTTCTGTGGTAAACTGATGGAAGAAGTCTTTCGTATCTTCCAGACCAACCACATTCACACAAGCCCGTATCACCCTCAGTCTAATGGGCAAGTAGAGAGGTTTAATGGTACCTTGATGACCATGCTTCGGAAGCTGGCACAAGAGAAACCAGACAGATGGGATGAGTATATCTCAGCCGCCTTGTTCGCCTATCGGGAGGTTCCCCATGGGTCGACCGGGTTGCCACCAGCCACTCTACTATTCGGGAGGCCAATCAAGGGTCCCTTAGAAGCCTTATTGAGATGTTGGACAGAGGAAGAAACTTCCGAAGAAGTGGTATCCTCTTATAAATACGTCGAAGAGTTAAAGAAAAAACTCCAGACGGGTTGGGCTTTGGCAGCTCAGAATCTGAGAGCGGCCAGGAAGAGACACGCGGCCTACTACAATAGAAGGACGAAAGATAGGTCTCTTAAGGTGGGGGATCGGGTTCTGTTGTTACTTCCAGTAGGTTCCAATAAACTCGAGATTGGTTGGCAGGGGCCTTTCCCGGTAGAAAGGGTTGTCTCCCGCACCAACTATGCCATCCGGATCAGGGGGAAATCTAAAATCTTCCACATTAACCTTCTCAAAAAGTATGAAGAACGATCTGATGGTACTTCTCTCCCACTCATGACTATGGCGGTCGCGATGGAAACTGAATCGGGCGAAGAAACGGATAGGGGGTATCCATTACACCCTGGGGACACCTATAGGGATGTACATATAAATCCTGATCTGTCGGCTGAAGAAACAGACCGTGTCATCCGTTTGTTGGAGTCCCATCAGCAGATTCTTACCGATCGGCCAGGGCGGACAGGGTTGGTCGAGTTTGATATGACTCTGACTACCCAAGACCCCGTTCGCCAGAAAATATATCCAGTGCCATTTTCGAAAGAGAAGGCCCTGGAAACTGAAATCCAGAAGCTTCTGGACGACGACATCATCACTCCTTCGACTTCTCCTTATAATGCCGGGGTTGTCTTGTTGAGGAAGCCAAGCGGGGAACACCGCTTATGTATTGATTACAGGCATTTAAATAGTTGTACGACATTCCAAGTTGAGCCGTTGCCAAACACAAATCAATTGTTTGCCAGATTAAATAGGGCAAAGTACTTCTCAAAAATTGATTTAAGCCGGGGATATTATCAGATCCCTGTGAAGCCTGAGGTTCGGCCCATGCTCGCTTTCAGTACTCCGAGTGGCCATTACGAATTTAAGGTGATGCCTTTTGGGCTGAGCAATGCGCCCAGTGTGTTCACTCGCATGATGAGAAAGTTATTAGACCCTTTAAGGGATCCCTCTGTCGTCTCGTTTATGGATGATATTCTCATCGCGTCTGACAATCTGAAGGATCACCTGAAATCCTTGGAAAAGATCTTCATAAGATTGAAAGAGGAGGGGTTAACCGCCCGTCCAGCCAAATGTATGATTGGATATCAATCCTTGGAATTTCTGGGACACACTATTACCCCAGGGGGACTGGTACCGGAAGAAAAAAATATTGAGAAGGTCCGTCTCGCACCCCGTCCTAAATCCAAAAAGGATGTTAGGTCTTTCTTGTCTCTGTGTGGGTTTTACCAGAAATTCATTCCAAAGTTCAACGAAATTGGAGCGCCGTTAACCGAAACCCTGAAGAAAGGATCGCCAGATCCTATAGTCTGGACCCCGAGCTGTGAAGAGGCTTATGGGAAGCTGAAACAGGCGTTGGTGGATAGGCCAGTCCTGCAACTCCCGAATTTGGAGAAAACGTTTGTTCTGAGAACCGACGCGAGTAACATAGGGATTGGAGCAACTCTGTTGCAGGAAGGGCGAGATAATCCTTCGGTGTTGTGTCCGGTGGCGTATGCCAGTAGAAAACTGTTACCCGCCGAACGGAATTATTCCACCGTCGAACGGGAATGTCTAGCTCTAGTGTGGGCGGTACAGAAATTTCAAGCTTATCTGTATGGAGTCCAGTTCAAAGTGCAGTCCGACCATCAACCTCTGACGTTCTTGGCAACTTCTAAGAAACTGAACGCGAGGTTGATGAGATGGTCATTGCTCCTACAACCGTATCAGTTCACGGTCGAATACATCCCCGGAAGGGAGAATGTGGGAGCAGATTTTTTATCACGGCATCCTATGGTTGAATGTGAGGGTGGGGTCATTCGAACAGAACCACTGACAGTAGAAAGTTCGTAGGGTTCGACTTTCTTAAGAGGGGGCCTATGTAGCGAAACGCCAGTGGTCCATGTCCTTATGCATTCTTTTATTTTGGGTAGACAGGGGGGAACGGCTTTCGGAAGCTCTCAGTTCTCTTGTTCTCTCAAATCTCCATGAAAGATGGTTCTTTGGGTTATCTTCCTATCACAATCTTTACATGGAGCAAGTAGCCAATGTCTTTCACATCGGGTAAACCCGATGGAGCGCCTTGCGCCAAATGAGCGCTGGTGCGGCTGCTAAGCAATTCATGGCCGTGTACACACCTACCGTTGGATAGTGGCATCTTGTCAAGTCGATTTGAAGATTGGGACAGAGATGCAACCTCCTACTGAAGTGGTGAAGAAAGGTAGGGCTTGGGTTGTGGGTACTCCAGCCAAACATGGAGTTATAAATATACCATGGGTTGAAGGGGAAGATGAATTGGCGAAAGGCCAATCATAACCAATGACGAGTTGGGTGACCGTTAGCCGATTTGGCTGCACGTCTTGTCCTTGGCATAGCCGGGGAAGTGAATCTGAACCATATATCTCCCAAGAGGATTTCATTTGTTCTTGGCGTCAGATGAGCTGTTGCTGTCTTTCTATCTACGGCTTGAATTGGACAGATTGTCATCTTTCTGTTGTATATACTCAGTGGGTATTTTGGGAATGGGGTACACCAATCTCTGATCTATCTTCTTGAGCCAGAAGAGGCTATTCACAGGACTATCTCTTTCATCTGTTACTAGATGGGATGATGTAGGGAAGTTAATGGACTTCTGTATCTCATTTAGAGAACCTGCATTCCGCTGAATCTATGTGTTCTGTGGGGCACTGCTGGTACATTGCGGCGACCGCTCAGACAAGAGCGGAGCCGGGAGGGGGTAGGATCTTCTTTCCTATTCTTGCAGGGAGTGGGGAACTACAAAGCGTGCCATACAACCCCATTACTATACTATGAGTTAATGAGATGTAACACACGGATTACTGGGCGCACCACACCACAAGATCTTGCGGGTGAGAAAGGCATGGTTGCAAGTGAGAGGGAAGCATGGGAATGAATGTGCCCAATCATAATAAAGGCTTGGTATGAGTGTGGAGGGTGTGTCGTGTGGCCAAAAAGACAACCGGACTTCGTCCAGCTGGAGGTCTACTCAAACCCGGACGTGGCCAATCCAGGGGCTACCTGACAGGTCAGGCCTGGTCAATCAGGTATTAAATATAGTGTATTTGTGTGATACATGAGTCAGCCCAGTCGCTCAGGTTTTATTTATCATCTCCAGGGTCCTCTTCTATGGGAAGTGACTATGTCTTCGAAGGGACATTATCACCGGTGCTTCTAGGCTAACGTAAATATGTCCAACGAGGCCAACTCAAGGCAAGGTGCAGGTCTTGAAGCAAGGACATTTTGTATGACTGGTGCATTGCCGGTTTTGTTTTAACAACATACGCCTGAGAGCAGTTGTTGTCCGGAGGGAGCCTAAGAGTGATTTTCTGGCATACCCATTTTATCCCGGACATTAAAAGGACCCAACCATTATCCTTCACAAACACCTCACCTTATCGGCAACACTAAAGCTTTTCATAGGTCAGTGAAGACCTAGTGCCGAACTAATTCAGATGACAATGAACAGAAGTCCTCAACACACCAGTCGCTTGGATTCTACAAAAGCCGGTTGAACCTACACCCAGTTGTTGGAGAAGGAAGGAGATTCGGACATCTTTGGTGAGAAGTGTGTGGACAGATCAGACAGTATCTGAAGCTGGATCTGTGACTGTGGCGACTTGAGGCTCTGTGTTAGAATTTACCAGTGTAGTGTCTGTGTAGATCTATCTGTTTATCTGCCTTTATGTGTTCCTGTGCTGTTCTTGATTAGGTTAATAAAATTACTTCCAAGTTGTTCTGACGACTGCCATGTTATTTATGCGTCAGCCAGAAGAACACTGCAGAAAATAGGTCCCTAGGTCGAAAGGAAGCGTGACAGTGTGTCCAGGGAAAACGGAGGAGGGTTGGCAGGTAAAGACCTATCTAAGCCAGGGCTATAGAAGATATTTGAAATATTGTGACCGGGCTATTTGGGACCCTCCACGTAGCTTGTTACAGCAGGTCGCAGCGAAAATGGTCGACTATCGAGAAGGAGGCTTATGCTATTCATTATGCTCTACAGAAACTTAACTACTATTTACATAACGCATATTTTGTTATTAGAACTGACCATATGCCTTTAAAATCTCTGTTAGAAGCTCCAGTGCAGAACAGGAAAATACAGACGTGGGCATTGAATCTACAGGGATACAATACAAAAATTGAATACATACCAGGTAGGATTAACACATGTGCTGATTTATTGTCTAGGATCCCGTATCCACAGTCATCAGGAGACACAGAAGATGAAGGTGAACCAGAGATCGACGACCGAAACTAGCAAGTAAATATATTAGATTCTGCCATAATAAATAGAGAAGAGTTTGAGAGTTTACCATCGGATCAAGAGTCTGAACCTAGAGCAGAAGACCCACATTTAGCACAATTTAATATGAAAGAAGAAAAAGAATTAGATCCAAAAGTCTTACAAATAAAACAGAAATTAAAAAAAAACGGAGGAGAATAAATATAAGAAGAATTATTTAGTTTTGCAAGAGGATGAACAGTTATATTATATGAGTGAAAGGAACGAACAGCTAAGGAAATATATTCCAAAACATTTGGAAAATGAAGTGTTAAAAGCATATCATGATGAGAATGGTCATCTCGGTCGTGATAAATTGGTGAAAGCACTTACGAGTAAATATTATTGGCCGAACTTATTTAAATCTGAATGGAAATATGTAGATACGTGTGAAAGATGCAGATTAAGGAATATGAAAACAATTAAGTGTCCCTTACAAGATACAGATATTCCTAAGTTTCCTATGCAAAAAATTAGTTTAGATATATCGGTTCCTCACCCTAGAACATTGTCAGGGAACGTGTATTTAATTCATATAGTAGACGTCTACAGCCTTTGGCTGGAAGTTTATGCAATCCCAGATAAGAGCGCAGATACTGTCATTAATATTTTTTTACAAGAATTCGTACCAAGATTTAGTTGCCCACAAAGTATACTTACGGATAATGGTAAAGAATTTGTAAATAAGAAATTCGAAAAGTTATTAAAAGATTTGAATATAAAACATATAAAGACCTCATACTATAGACCTTCTTCAAATGCTAAGAACGAACGACAACATAGGATATTATACGATATTATAGCAAAGATTGTTGATGAACATGAAAAAGATTGGGATCTATTCTTAGGACCTGCGCTTAGTGCTATACGCACAAATCAAAATGAGAGCACGGGGTTTTCACCATTCTATTTAATACACGGGAGAGAACCAATACTACCTATAGATAATCTGTTAAAACCAAGACGGAAATATATGGGGGAAGACTTTCAAGAGACCATCATACAAGAAATGCATAAAGCACACGTAAGATTAAAGAATAATATAATTAAAGCTAGAGAAAGACAGAAAAAGTATAAAAACGTGAATACAAAATTACAGGAGTTTAAAGTAGGTGATAGAGTTTATTACAAGAAGCATAGAAGGAACTCTAAGTTTGATGCTCGTTGGGACCCAGGTTATTACGTTTTGGAAAAGCTAGGAAATGTATCGTATAGTATCAAGAACCAGATCACGGGACATGTGGCAAGGGCACACGTGGAACACTTAAGAAGAGATGAGGATGAGAGGGGAAATAATAATTATAATAATAATTATTATTCAGACACTGGATATTTAGATGAACAAGTCGTCAGGGGAGCTACAATAACCCCAGGTTTTGGAAAAGATCCAGCACAAAATCAGTTAATAACAACTCCAGTTTGCAGTGATACTCAAGAACAGACAATACCGAAAACGATAGAAGAAGAAAATGTGAATGAGAGTCATTATGATAGTATAGAATCTATGGAAGAGGAAACAGGTGCTCCATTTAAGAATACTAGACAAGCAAAGAAAAGAAGAATGGATAAACAAAGAGAAAGAGAAGTAAAAAGACAGAGAAGAATTAGAGATTATTCAACAAGCGGTGAAGATATGCCTCTACTAGAAAGGTCCTTAAGAAAGAATGATAGACAAATTAGATGGGATATTGAACGGAAGAAATTAGCGGCTGCTAGCGAGAGACATACAGATGAAGAAGAGGAAATGGATGAAAAGTCAGAATCAAATAGTAGTATGGAAGAAACTAATAAGTTATACGAAGAAGAAGATATTGATGTGGAGATAGCACTTATTCAAAGAAACTTGGAGTTATTGAAGAAGTGGAAACCTAAGAAGTAAATGGATGGAAAATACTGCAGATAGCAAGATATAAGTTTCATGATTTAAAAACGAAAGAGATACTTGATGAAGTATATGAGACAGTGGAAATGGAAAAGGCTTCTATTGATACTTTTCATAAATGGTCTTGAGGAGTAGTTAAGCATTAAGATAACTAATATAGGAGTAAATTCGAGTGAGGTATATGTTTTTTTTGTGTGTGATGGAATTGCTGGTCGAGTTTATGTTTCAACTTCTTGAGTTTTCTTAGATAGATAAGTTAGTCAATGGTACAGCAGGTAGATGTACTCTATAATAAATAGACAAGTTTTTATTGGTGCTAGAAATACCGTGGTTAATGTTAAAGATAATACGCTCATTGTTAGCTAAAGACTTTTATGGAAAGAACATATATTGTTTTAAGTTAGAAATTGGTCTGTAGGTAACAGATATACATACTTGGCAGTGAAGTGTTTTGTTTTCTCGGTTATAAAAATAGTGGAATGACTTGTATGAATAGATATGTGTTACATTGGTTCGTATAGGAGGCCAATGTTGATGGGTCACTTTACGTAGTTAATTCTAAGTGAATTATATTTTTTTGAACACCTTCTCTTTAGCGAGAAGACAATTGTTTTATTGAATCTGAGTTTTAATGCCTCACATATAATATGTTTTTTTGCTTGATTTGGTCCTGTAAAATGATTGTTATTATTTGATTTTAGAATAGGATTATTGTGTTCTTAAACTTTTGCGTACAAACTATTGGTCCGTAAAAGAGACCAGTAGTGTTAGGTAATACTAGAATATTTTCTTCTGATTTGTAAGATGCATGTATATTATTTTAAAATGTGTTTTTCTTTGAATGAGTTGATATCTTTAATTAATATGAGGGGAAACATAAAATTGTGTAAAAAACTACTTGGGGGGTATGATGTCCTGTTTTGATTTTATTTCGCTTCACTCATAATTTAAATAAGTTGTTTATTGTATTAGGTTACCTTGTTATTAAATATGTTACAAATTTAATTAAGTAAGTTTAATTTTTAAATAGTTATGGTGTTGGCTAGAATAAAGAAAATACATGGGGCATTATTTAAGACCCTTCGTTCAGAAACGAGTTAATAAAACTACTGAGGGCTAATAGAGAGACACATTCTCTTTGTGAATATTATGTGGTTGTGATAATCGGCATGAAGAGGTTCTTATGGATATGAAATATTAGAAGCATAGATCGGGGATGGCTATGAGGAAGTAAAATAGGAGCTGCATTAAAGTCAGCATTATATGAAGATATAAGGTTGGGTATATGAAAAAAAGAGAAGGGGGGTAAGACTGTGAATGGCAGCATATAAGCTGGGGTATATATAGGTAGACAAGGAAGCAGATCATGGGATGTGAGGGGGCAAGATATAGGAGCTGTGAAAAATCAGCGTTAATTAAATTAAAAATGTTCATGGAATATGAACATTGGCTCGTGGTCAAAGATGGGATAACGGAAATATAGACAAGATTGTGGATGGCAATATAAATGTTGAATATAGAAATGTTGAGAAAACTTATATCAACTTGATTTATAGGGAACAAAGATGTATTTCATAAGATGTATTTTAAAAAAAAATTTTTGTACAACATTTTTTTTTGTTGGCAAGAGAGGTAAATGTGATTGTGTTGACTATTCATTCTTTATGCTTTTCACCGGGTGCGCACCCCTTCTTTACTTTTTCTAACTACATTGTTTTCTGTGTTGTGAAAGAGTGAGGAATTTCATAATGTCAACGATTATACGAGCTGTTCTTATGATATATATATATATTGTACAGGAATTTTGAAGAGCCAAAAACGAACAAGAAATGTATAGTGGTTTACTATATGGCAGGGGAAAGAGTTACGAATAGATTGTTTTACTTAAAATAAAGTTGGTTTGGGGAAGATTAGAGGAGTTATGGGAGGTAAGGAAAGAGAGGGAATAGAATAGGGGGATTGGGAGTAAAGACTTTTTAAAGGGAAAAAGTCTTTCTGAAACATAGGAAGGTGTAGCAGAGGGTGTATGTTAGGTGGGCAAAGCTACAGCACGCTTGAGCATCAGGATGGAATGGGAAGAAAGATGCTCAAATCGTGACGTAGTTTGTTGTTAGGAGGCAGTCAACATCTGGGACTAGGAAAGAGAAGTCGCTATCGGTACGGAATTGTGATAATATCATTTAGTGGCCATCAATATGAAATAAAGCTTGTTTATATTCAACCAATAGATCTCCTTAGTCCTGCTTTGTAATACATGCATGGATGGATGGATGGATGGATGGATGCATGCATGGATGGATGGATGGATGCATGGATGGATGCATGGATGGATGCATGCATGCATGGATGGATGGATGGATGGATAAATGCATGGATGCATGGATGGATGCACGCATGCATGGATGGATGCATGGATGGATGGATGCATGCATGGATGGATGGATGGATGCATGCATGCATGGATGGATGCATGCATGGATGGATGGATGGATGGATGGATGGATGCATGCATGGATGAATTGATGCATCGATGGATGGATGGATGCATGAATGTATGGATGGATGGATGCATGGATGGATGCATGCATGCATGGATGGATGCATGGATGGATGCATGCATGCCTTGATGGATGGATCGATGGATGGATGGATGGATGGATGCATGGATGCATGGATGGATGGATGCATGCATGCATGGATGGATGGATGGATGGATGGATGGATGGATGCATGGATGCATGGATGGATAAATGGATGGATGGATGAATGCATGGATGAATTGATGCATGGATGGATGGATGGATGGATGCATGCATGCATGGATGGATGGAAGGATGCATGGATGCATGTATGCATGGATGCATGGATGGATGCATGCATGCATGGATGGATGCATGGATGGATGCATGGATGGATGCATGCATGCATGGATGGATGGATGGATGGATGCATGGATGGATGGATGCATGGATGGATGGATGGATGGATGGATGGATGAATGCACGGATGCATGGATGGATGGATGGATGGATGCGTGGATGAATTGATGCATGGATGGATGGATGGATGGATGCATGGGTGGATGGATGGATGGATGGATGCATGGATGGATGCATGCATGCATGGATGGATGCATGGATGGATGCATGCATGCATGGATGGATGGATGCATGCATGCATGCATGGATGGATGCATGCATGCATGCATGGATGAATGGATGGATGCATGGATGGATGCATGGATGCATGGATGGATGGATGAATGCATGGATGAATTGATGCATGGATGGATGGATGGATGGTTGTATGGATGGATGGATGGATGGATGCATGGATGGATGGATGCATGGATGAATGAATGGATGGATGGATGGTTGCATGGATGGATGGATGCATGGATGGATGGATGGATGCATGCATGCATGGATGGATGGATGGATGCATGCATGCATGGATGGAAGGATGGATGGATGGATGCATGGATGCATGCATGGATGCATGGATTAATGGATGGATGGATGGATGGATGGATGTATGGATGGATGCATGGATGGATGGATGCATGGATGGATGCATGGATACATGTATGGATGTATGGATCGATGGATGGATGGATGGATGTGTTGTTTGTCCATCAAGAATGATGATGACCATTCATTTCATCCAGTGGGGTTGAAGGTGTGGAGCCGTGGGTTCTAAGATGGCTGATAAGGCCTATTTTGGCTCTAAATGTTCTTTGACAATGTGGGCAAAGAATGCTTGACGTCTCTGGAGGAGGATTTCCTGCAGTGGTTTTTCTGTCCTGCCTTTTCTTCACAGCTCTTGCAGTCCTGGTTGCCTCACATATGACTGCACCTTTGCGCAATAATGCACGCCACGAATTTCGGTCTCTGGCTGCAGCCTCCCAGGTGTCATGATGAATTCCAAAAGCATTCAGTGAAATTTTCAGAGTGTCTTTAAAACGTTTCCTCTGGCCACCTTGGGAGCGTTTACCACAACGCAGTTCGCTGTAGAAAATTCGTTTAGGGAGCCTGTGATCTGGCATGCGGGTCAAGTGACCAGCCCAGCGAATCTGATTCTTCATCAGTAGAGTGTGGATACTGGGCATGGACTTCAGTGTCTGGAATCTTGTCTTGCCATTTAATCTTCAGTAGCTTCCTTAGGCAGACTGTGTGGAAGTGGTTTAATTTCCTAGCGTGTCGCTGATAAACAGTCCAGGTTTCACAAGCATATAGCAGTGTGGATAATACAACTGCTTTGTAGACTTTTAGCTTTGTTTGCAGGCTTATTCCATGTCTGTCCCATACATTCTTGTACAGTCTGCCAAAGGCTGCACTGGCCTTGGAGATTCTTGCATTCACTTCGTCATCGATTGTGGCAGCTTGTGACACAGTGCTGCCAAGATAGGTGAATTTGTCCACAACACTTAGTCTATGATCATTCACTTTGATATTCGGCACAGTGTGATTATTCCCTGGAGCTGGCTGGTACATAACTACAGTCTTCTCCAAGTTGATATTGAGCCCAAAGTTGGCACAGGCATGTGAGAAAGCTGAAACATTATGTTGCATGTCCGCCTCTGATTTGGCGTATAGAGCGCAATCATCAGCAAACAGGAGCTCTCTGACGGTGCCGCTGTCAATTTTGGTTTTAGCTTTCAGCCTTCTGTAATTGAATAACTTTCCATCCATACGGTAGTTGATGTCTATTCCAATGTCGTCGTTCTCGAAGGCATTCATCAACATGGCTGAAAACATGAGGCTGAACAGTGTTGGTGCCAGGACACATCCTTGCTTCACTCCATTGGTTACAGGAAAGGGTTCAGACAGTTCACCATTTTCCTGTACTCTTGCCTGCATGCCGTCATGAAATAGCCGCACTATTTGGACAAACTTTCGTGGACAGCCATATTTTGCCATAATCTTCCACAGTCCTTCTCTGCTGACTGTA
>OY992888.1:78536439-78601439 GCA_963921405.1 Cepaea hortensis | reverse complement strand
GTATGTATGTATGTATGTATGTATGTATGTATGTATGTATGTATGTATGTATGTATGTATGTATGTATGTATGTATGTATGTATGTATGTATGTATGTATGTATGTATGTATGTATGTATGTATGTATGTATGTATGTATGTATGTATGTATGTATGTATGTATGTATGTATGTATGTATGTATGTATGTATGTATGTATGTATGTATGTATGTATGTATGTATGTATGTATGTATGTATGTATGTATGTATGTATGTATGTATGTATGTATGTATGTATGTATGTATGTATGTATGTATGTATGTATGTATGTATGTATGTATGTATGTATGTATGTATGTATGTATGTATGTATGTATGTATGTATGTATGTATGTATGTATGTATGTATGTATGTATGTATGTATGTATGTATGTATGTATGAACATCCACATCAGGCCACCACGGCGTCCCCAAGGGGCGAAAATGCAAACAAAGCTAAATGTCACCCGCCTAAACAGCAAGAAAATGCAGCAGTCGTTTGAAAATATGCTGGAAGACCGCCTCAAGCCCAATGCTGAAGCTAAACAGGATACAGAAACAGAATGGAGAGCCCTAAAGGACACAATTTATAACACTGCTATGGAAATCCTGGGTCCAGCCCCCCGAAAGCATAAAGACTGGTTTGATGAAAATTCCGAAGACATCAACCAATTGCTGGCCGAGAAACATCTTCTCCTCAAGGCACATTTGAATGACCCAAAGTCAACATAAAAAAAAGATGCTTTCAAGAACATTCAGAGAGTTGTGCAGCAGAAACTTCGGCACATGCGGGACTCCTGGCTGAGCAGCAAAGCTGATGAAATTCAGGGCTTTGCTGACAGACATGATATGAAAAACTTCTACGACTCACTGAAAGTGGTCTATGGTCCTTCATCACCAGGCATAGTTCCCCTCCTCAGTGCAGACGGGGGAACATTGGTCACCGATAAGAAAGAAATCCTCCAACGCTGGGCAGAGCATTTCAGCAAAATCTTAAATGCAACTTCCTTCTTCGATGATGAAACCATCAACTGCCTTCCTCAAGTTCCCACCAATGAGACACTTGGTGACCTGCCAACCATAGTGGAAATAAACAAAGCCATCCAGCAACTCTCCAGCGGCAAGGCACCTGGTCCTGACTCCATCCCAGCAGAGATATACAAGGCAGGTGGGCCGGTCCTAACAGAGCAGCTTCACCAAGTCTTCACAAACATATGGATGAACGAGACCATGCCACAAGATTTTAAGGACGCGTCAATAGTCCACCTTTACAAACGTAAAGGAAACCGCCAATCCTGTGACAACCACCGAGGCATCTCCTTGCTTTCAATTGCAGGGAAGATACTCGCCAGAATTCTTCTCAATCGCCTCACAGCCCATCTCGATCAAGGTCTTCTTCCTGAGAGTCAATGTGGCTTCAGAAAAGAACGTGGAACTGTTGACATGATTTTCGCTGCAAGGCAGCTGCAAGAGAAATGTCAGGAACAGAACTGCGAAATGTTCTCCACTTTCATTGACCTTACCAAGGCTTTTGACACAGTCAGCAGAGAAGGACTGTGGAAGATTATGGCAAAATATGGCTGTCCACGAAAGTTTGTCCAAATAGTGTGGCTATTTCATGACGGCATGCAGGCAAGAGTACAGGAAAATGGTGAACTGTCTGAACCCTTTCCTGTAACCAATGGAGTGAAGCAAGGATGTGTCCTGGCACCAACACTGTTCAGCCTCATGTTTTCAGCCATGTTGATGAATGCCTTCGAGAACGACGACATTGGAATAGACATCAACTACCGTATGGATGGAAAGTTATTCAATCTCAGAAGGCTGAAAGCTAAAACCAAAGTTGACAGCGGCACCGTCAGAGAGCTCCTGTTTGCTGATGATTGCGCTCTATACGCCAACTCAGAGGCGGACATGCAACATAATGTTACAGCTTTCTCACATGCCTGTGCCAACTTTGGGCTCAATATCAACTTGGAGAAGACTGTAGTTATGTACCAGCCAGCTCCAGGGAATAATCACACTGTGCCGAATATCAAAGTGAATGATCATAGACTAAGTGTTGTGGACAAATTCACCTATCTTGGCAGCACTGTGTCACAAGCTGCCACAATCGATGACGAAGTGAATGCAAGAATCTCCAAGGCCAGTGCAGCCTTTGGCAGACTGTACAAGAATGTATGGGACAGAACTGGAATAAGCCTGCAAACAAAGCTAAAAGTCTACAAAGCAGTTGTATTATCCACACTGCTATATGCTTGTGAAACCTGGACTGTTTATCAGCGACACGCTAGGAAATTAAACCACTTCCACACAGTCTGCCTAAGGAAGCTACTGAAGATTAAATGGCAAGACAAGATTCCAGATACTGAAGTCCTAGAAAGAGCATCCATGCCCAGTATCCACACTCTACTGATGAAGAATCAGATTCGCTGGGCTGGTCACCTGACCCGCATGCCAGATCACAGGCTCCCTAAACGAATTTTCT
Source organism: Cepaea hortensis (assembly GCA_963921405.1). Lineage (NCBI taxonomy): Eukaryota > Metazoa > Mollusca > Gastropoda > Stylommatophora > Helicidae > Cepaea > Cepaea hortensis. The sequence goes on along the minus strand of OY992888.1, from coordinate 78,598,928 downwards.
ACAGCGAACTGCGTTGTGGTAAACGCTCCCAAGGTGGCCAGAGGAAACGTTTTAAAGACACTCTGAAAATTTCACTGAATGCTTTTGGAATTCATCATGACACCTGGGAGGCTGCAGCAAGAGACCGAAATTCGTGGCGTGCATCATTACGCAAGGGTGCAGTCATATGTGAGGCAACCAGGACTGCAAGAGCTGTGAAGAAAAGGCAGGACAGAAAAACCACTGCAGGAAATCCTCCTCCAGAGACGTCAAGCATTCTTTGCCCACATTGTCAAAGAACATTTCGAGCCAAAATAGGCCTTATCAGCCATCTTAGAACCCACGGCTCCACACCTTCAACCCCACTGGATGAAACGAATGGTCATCATCATTCTTGATGGACAAACAACATGTATGTATGTATGTATGTATGTATGTATGTATGTATGTATGTATGTATGTATGTATGTATGTATGTATGTATGTATGTATGTATGTATGTATGTATGTATGTATGTATGTATGTATGTATGTATGTATGTATGTATGTATGTATGTATGTATGTATGTATGTATGTATGTATGTATGTATGTATGTATGTATGTATGTATGTATGTATGTATGTATGTATGTATGTATGTATGTATGTATGTATGTATGTATGTATGTATGTATGTATGTATGTATGTATGTATGTATGTATGTATGTATGTATGTATGTATGTATGTATGTATGTATGTATGTATGTATGTATGTATGTATGTATGTATGTATGTATGTATGTATGTATGTATGTATGTATGTATGTATGTATGTATGTATGTATGTATGTATGTATGTATGTATGTATGTATGTATGTATGTATGTATGTATGTATGTATGTATGTATGTATGTATGTGTGTGTGTGTGTGTGTATGTATGTATGTATGTATGTATGTATGTATGTATGTATGTATGTATGTATGTATGTATGTATGTATGTATGTATGTATGTATGTATGTATGTATGTATGTATGTATGTATGTATGTATGTATGTATGTATGTATGTATGTATGTATGTATGTATGTATGTATGTATGTATGTATGTATGTATGTATGTATGTATGTATGTATGTATGTATGTATGTATGTATGTATGTATGTATGTATGTATGTATGTATGTATGTATGTATGTATGTATGTATGTATGTATGTATGTATGTATGTATGTATGTATGTATGTATGTATGTATGTATGTATGTATGTATGTATGTATGTATGTATGTATGTATGTATGTATGTATGTATGTATGTATGTATGTATGTATGTATGTATGTATGTATGTATGTATGTATGTATGTATGTATGTATGTATGTATGTATGTATGTATGTATGTATGTATGTATGTATGTATGTATGTATGTATGTATGTATGTATGTATGTATGTATGTATGTATGTATGTATGTATGTATGTATGTATGTATGTATGTATGTATGTATGTATGTATGTATGTATGTATGTATGTATGTATGTATGTATGTATGTATGTATGTATGTATGTATGTATGTATGTATGTATGTATGTATGTATGTATGTATGTATGTATGTATGTATGTATGTATGTATGTATGTATGTATGTATGTATGTATGTATGTATGTATGTATGTATGTATGTATGTATGTATGTATGTATGTATGTATGTATGTATGTATGTATGTATGTATGTATGTATGTATGTATGTATGTATGTATGTATGTATGTATGTATGTATGTATGTATGTATGTATGTATGTATGTATGTATGTATGTATGTATGTATGTATGTATGTATGTATGTATGTATGTATGTATGTATGTATGTATGTATGTATGTATGTATGTATGTATGTATGTATGTATGTATGTATGTATGTATGTATGTATGTATGTATGTATGTATGTATGTATGTATGTATGTGCGGCTTACATTTTCTTCATATGCCACATTTTCACTGCCATTATATGATTTTTTCAGCTTATCATTTCTTGTTCCACCTTTCACATCCATACAAAAGTGCAGGTTCTATGTAGCACCCCAACACACATTTTCTTGTTGCAAATGACACGTTTTTTTTTTTTTTGGGTCACTATGTATTTTATCTTTCAAAAGGCTGCCATTGCCATAGTGATTCTTGGTCTAATCTCGTTTAGATAACTCCTGTCAGATGTTATGACAGTTCAGATTCACTTTCCTTTTACCGTATGTTATATTGTGGTATTTCTATCTTCTTAGTGACGACCATAATTTTCCATAATTACATTGTGCTATGGCCATATCAAGATGTTAATGAAAGTTCTCACCTATTTTTATTTGTGATGGTACTACTATCTGCCTTCTTTCGAAGTTAACTGAAAAAAGAAAGGATAAACCCATATCAATATGATGAATTATACATCTTTACCACGAGAAAAAAGAAAGAACACGAGAAAGGACAAAAACCAGTATATACAAAACTGTTGTATTAAAATAGAGCAATATGATAAGAATGGAAGAGATAACGAAAAGTTTTAAGAAATTAAGTTATTGACAAGAAATGTTCAACCTCAATTAAATGTTATATGTGACAAGTTGGGAAATACCTTAACAAAATCATTCTCATTAAATTTTTACATGTCGATAAATATGTCTATATGTAAATGTCGATAAATTCGCATTTTATCATTGCATGGTTCCAAATATTGCTGTATTTAGCCAGGGGCCGGGTTGGGGTGAGCGGCCAACCTTGCATAAATACCCTAATTGTTCTGCATTCATCACCTATGCAGCAAATGTCCAACTCCTTGCCTTCTTGTGTCGGAATTGTTTTAACTAACAGGAGAAGGGGTGGGAACGAGTCACTGGCGCCGAGAAATATCCAGAACGCTCTAGATGTGTGTGCACGTACATGCAGGCGCAGGCATGTATGTATGTGCCTACACACCTAAACTAGAGTAAGACCGCAGTCTGCTCTATCAAAGGAAAGGTGCTGAATACGGAGGCAACTATTTTATGGTGTTCGCTCTGCCTTGGACCCCATGCAGGTTCAGTGCCGGGCCCTATATCTCGAACCACAACTACTGGAGGTCCGCCTCAGATGCTCGGCGGAGCAAGGGGACCTGAGAATAGAGCGTCTGGCCATACCAAACAAAGACTAAAACTAATGCACTGGCATGCGGAGGGATTCAGCAACAAAATAATAGAACTAGAAAACATCTTGGGCCAAGAAAAGGTAAGCGTTTGTTGCTTGCAAGAAACCCACCTCAACGAAAACGAAATGATGTCTTGGAAATTGCCAGTACTAAGGACACTACTTTCTGAACTTAGCAGCCAGCATAAGATCACCATACAGTGATTACCATCGCAGGAGTCCCCGGAAACGACAGAACTGATCGATTGGCTAAGGAAGGGGCAAAGGAAGAACAGCCTAATGTGCCCGTTACATACCACCAAAAGAAAATAATGATCAAATCAGTCAGAAGGCCACCAAAGCCTGCTCAAGACGACTACCACGTTATGGACAGACCAGAACAAGTCATTATTCTGCGCCTCTGAACAGGACACAATAGATTACGCAACCACATGTATACAAGATTCAAGATTGGTGAATAAGCCATGGATACATGTGGATTATCGTCGCAGACAGCAAGCACATACTCAAAAACGCCTCAAATTACAACACATCTAGGCAAACCTTCTGGCCTAGAGAGACGACAGTGGAAGATAAACTTTATGGACTGCTGAGTGAACTAACACAGACAGTTAAATTCATACAAAAGGCAACATTGCTGTTATAGGCATATTTATGACGAACGAAAGAAGAAGAAGAAGAAGAAGAAGAAGCAATACATTACGAATGTCAAGGCCTGTTTAAAAAAATAGATAATTAGAAAGAAATGTTATCAAACATTTTAAAACAATCATAACGGTATATGAAATTCTGTAAAATTCAACAAAATAACTTAAATAGGAAGTAAACATTTTTATTCCTAAATGCCCTCGCGGGCCGCATAAAATCAGTTGGTGGGCCGTATGCGGCCTACGGGCCGTAGTTTGCCCATCCCTGCTCTAACATAATTCCTAGATGTTAACATCCATTCTTTTCATTTTCTTTTGGTATTTTCCAGACCTCCATATTGCATGAGTTTTCTCACTCTCCATGTCCCATTAACAAAGGAAGTACTTCTTGACTTGCATACAATCGCTGAATTATATCCTGCTGCCACATGTTGTTCTCTGCCGGACCGGGCAATTCTTAAGCTCCCTTTATAGTCGTTGAACATATTGTGTCATCATCATCATTATCATCTTCACCTTCTTCTTCTTCCACTTTAGCCCTCAAGCGACATGGGGTGGGGGTGGGGGGAATAATTGGCGTTCCAGCGCCCGATGGGTGTCACTTGATAGTGTTATTCCTTGTGATTGTAGAATGTCTTTGATGTCGTCAATCCATTTTCTTCTCGGGCGTTCCTTAACTCTCGTAGCAGATGTTCTTTGATGTACGGCATGTGCTGATAGTTGATGGTGCTGTATTCTAACGATATGGCCGAACCATTACATCTTTTGTCTTTTAATATATGTGGTGCCTGTGTTGATCCCACTGTGTGCCTAGTAATATCACTTCTGACTCCGTCTTGGATATATAAGTTGGCAGCTCTCCTCAAGCACCTCATCTCATAGGTGTTGATTTTGCGTGTTTGATGTGAATAATGTCCAAGTTTGACTTTGGTAGCAAGATATCTGAGGCATCTGTACAGAAGGTAGTTTGCCATTGCGTTTCTGCTTGGGAGTGACCAAACCGTTCGGTAACTGGATTCACTGCCTCTATAAAGATCATCTATCTACAATCCCGAAATTGAGACAACAATCAAGCACTACCTGTCGACTGTACTCTATCCACCGACTGTTTCTATGGCTTCGCGTGATCATGATCGGAGAAAGGGAGATGGGAGGGGTGGGGGTGTTTAAAGGGGAACTTCACTCCCAAGGACGTCCCGTAGGTTAGCGAAAAAAAAGGAGCCATCTTATTTTCTTTTATTGGTGATTTCCGTACCCCGTCACCCAAAATTAGTTACACAATAACGCACAATTAATGTATAATAACATAGAAGACATGTTTTGATCTGACCTTGAGTTTCCGCAAGAGCAAAGGGTCCAAACAAGACAGCCAACGACATCAGTAAGCCATCCTGTCGCAAACAACGTATATATTCATAATCAAGCACATGGCCAGTTGGGGTGGACGATCATGTTTTTCCAATTTATACATATTGGAGTCAGATGTGACTGAGCTACCGTATAACAGTAGACGGTACTACCTGCTTTTTGTTAGCGCCGAACATTAGTCGGCGCTTACCAAACCCGACACCCCACATTGTGCCAACGGCTTCGGGCGGAATAGCGCAATTAGGAGGGTACAAGCCTTACCCTGGTGCGAGGAAATGCAACCTAAAGACAAAATGTCATGGCAGGGCAGACCAGGCCCTAAGCCTTGGTTGGTGGCTGGTCTAGGATCGAAGCTCCGACAGGCGGACAATTAGAGCATTGCTTTGCTGATCCGGCAGCTTCTGCAGCTTGTCTTGTTCCAGATGTAGGGGTGTTACTTTTCCTCTGGAGTGAACTAGGCAGGCCGAGAGAGGGATCATGCTGCATGGGCAACACATGATCTCTATATTTTAGCCCAGGCTTTGTGCTATGGAAAGGCAATAACTCCATCCCTGGTCTTAACCGGTCTCGGAATCAAAGCGAGAGGCAACTGTTACGGGTTATAAGTCCCTTTCAATTGGCGTAGACATGGGGCGCCACGCGTTGCCTCTGACGGTGGGAGACACCTACAGGTGTCACTGATCAGCTACCGCCCGCCTCAAGCTGGGCAGCCCCCGGCCAATTGGGTGCTGATCCGCCACAGCCTGCCAGCTGCAATGGATGCTTGGGGCTAGGACAAAATCTGAATCGCTGGTTGTAAAACTAATGCTCCAGGTACTAATAAAAAGAAACATTGAAACCTCAAGCTACGGCTTACAACCTGGAACGTGAGAACCATGTGTCCAGGATTTTCCACTGACATCCAATATTCACAATGTGAGAAAAACGGCTGTGATTGATGCCGAATTCAATCGTATTAACATTGATATTGCTGGCCTACAGGAGACTCGCCTCGCTGAGGAAGGGTCACTCAGGGAAAACAATTGCACCTTTTTTTGGAAGGGTAGAGGGCAGGCAGAAAAAAGGCAACACGGTGTGGGCTTTGCAATGAAGGATTCGCTACTAGGAATGATTGAAATTCCAGCAGGAGGAAATGAAAGACTATTATCCGTGCGCTTGGCAACCTCTTGTTGTTTTGCCACCATTATTACTGCATATGCACCGACACTTGATTCCTCTGATGATGTGAAGGATTCGTTCTATGAGGAGTTATACTCTGTGATCAAGGCAGTTCCAAAATCTGACTACATTTACATGCTCGATGATTTCATTGCTCTTGTGGGCAAGGACTCGAGTTCATGGCCAGTGTGCCTTGGAAAATACAACATCGGTCGCATGCATGAAAATGGGCAAAGGCTGCTGGAGCATTGCACTAGAAATGACCTATGTATTACAAACTCCTTTCTTTAAAACAAAAGAGCTGCATAAGGTCACATGGAAACATCCAAGACCCGGCCATTGGCAACAGCTGGACTTCATCATCACACGGAGACAACATCTGAACCATATATCATTGACTCGACGTTACCACAGTGCTGACTGTGATACGGATCATTCTTTGGTTGTTGCAAGGGTTAGACTAAGGCCAAAAAGAATCTTCACAATCAATCAATCAATCATGCCGGAAAGCGTGGGCGGTCATGATTCGCCATTGCACTCGATCACCAGAGTCGTGGATCAGCTCAGTGTTCCTGTCTCGTCCATGCCATGTGGCCAAGCCATCCAGGTATTTTCCTCTCGGTCTTCCTCTTGGTCTGTTCCCTTCGATCTTGCCAGTTGTCACTAAGTTCTCCAGTCCATTTCTTTTCATAACATGTCCAAAAAATGTTGACTGTCTACGTCTAATTTCTCTAATCAATCTACGATTTTCATTTGTCTCTTGAAGTACTTGGTCATTGGTTTTCCTGTCTGTCCATGGTATTCTTTGCATTTTCCTCAGAAACCACATTTCTGCAGCCATTAGATGTTTTTCAGCTTGACTGCTCATTGTCCAAGTTTCACATCCATACAAAAGAACAGGCTCTATGTATCCCCTCAACACTCTTTTTCTCGTTTCAATTGACATCATTTTATTAGTCAGAATGTTTTTCATCTTGCTAAAGGCTACTTTCGCAATGGCGATTCTAGTTCTAATCTCTTCAAGGCATCTGCCATCAGATGTTATGACTGTTCCGAGATAATTGAACCGATTCACTTGTTGAAGAATATTCCCATTTACTTGTATATTACATTGTGGTGCTTCGTTCTTCCTAGTGACGACCATAACCTGTGTCTTTCTACAATTTAATTCCAACCCCAGCTGCTCACTGTGTACAACAACAGCGTCTACTAATTGTTGCAGATCCTGTGCATTGTCTGCAACCAATACTGTATCATCTGCATATCTAATATTATTTATGTTTCGTCCTCCAATGCTGATTCCATTTAGGCCTTCTACATTTCTGAAAATATTTTCACTGTATAGGGAAAAAAGATTTGGAGACATTACACATCCCTGCCTAACACCTCTCTTAATAGGTTGATATTGTCCTACTTCATTATCAATCCTTATGGCAGCTTGTTGTTTCCAATATATGTTTTTTATAAGTCTAATGTCTTTCCCATCAATTTGTAGATCTGCAAGCATATCCACAATGTTGACATGTCTAACTCTATCAAAAGCCTTTGTGTAGTCAATAAAGCAAATATGTATATCATTGTTTACTTCTAAAGCACGTTCAATAACTGTTCGCAGCATATACACAGCATTTACTGTACCCTTTCCTTCTACAAACCCACATTGTTCTTCCCCTATTTCAGGTTGTATTTTCTTCCTCACTCTTTGCATGATAATTCGTAACAAAATCTTTGTGATGTGACTCATTATACTAATTGTTCTATGTTGATCACATTCTAAGGTTCCTGATTTCTTTGGGATTGCAATAAATACAGAATTACATAATTCAGAAGGTATATCTCCAGTATCATATAATGTGTTCAGCAGTCTAGTGACTTGCTCTAATCCAAATTCTTCTAAAGCTTTAATCATTTCTGTTGTGATGTTATCTGCACCGGGGGCCTTGCCAGCTTTCATATGCTTAAGAACATTTTGAACCTCCATCTTTAAAATTTCTGGCCCTTCATTATTAAATCTAATAGCATACTGTTCCTCTCTGTTATCATTATACAGGTCTTTCACATAATCTGTCCATACATGTAGACTCTGATCTTTTTCTATTATGATTTTGCCATCTTTAGTTTTTAGACAGCCTGTTGATGTACTTGTTCTTTTATTAGTAAGTTCCTGAATTCTTTTGTGCACTAATTTGGTATTTTGACTGTTATGTTGTTTTTCAGTTTCTAAGCAATTTTCCTCAAGCCATGATTCTTTTGCCTTCCTACATAATACTCTGACTTGTCTGTGAATTTCTTCATATTTGGCAGGATTATTTTTGTTGAGTCTTCTTGTTTCCATTAAGTGTAAAATTTCCTCAGTCATCAATTTCTTACGACCCACCTTCTTTAATTTTGGAATAGTTGTTTCTGCAGCCACATTGATTGAATTCTTTAATATTTCCCATTGATCATCCTCATCCTGGAATAGGATCTCTAGATCAGACAATATTTCAAATCTGTTCTGTACTTCTATGTTGAATTTGTTTTGTATTTCCTTGTCATTACTCAATGTACACAAGTCATATTTAGTGTTTCCTGTTATATACTTGACTTTCTTCAACTTTATCCTCAATGTTCCTGTGAGTAATCTGTGGTCACTATAACAATCAGCACTGGGAACTGTTTTTGCTACTGTTAGCGCGTTTCTAAATCTTCTGCTAATGAGAATGTAGTCAATCTAGTTTCTAATCCTGCTATCAGGACTCCTCCAGGTCCATAATCTTCTAGGATGTTGCTTGAACCAGGTGTTTCCTACAATCATTTCCTGTTCTTTTGCCCACCCTACTAGTCTGTATCCTCTTCCATTTCTCTCTCCTAAACCATAGTTTCCTACTGTGTATCTATCCCCTTGATTTCCTACTTTTGCATTGAAGTCCCCTATTATGATGTTTATTTCTGAATTTTTACATTTCTTTAAGGCAGACTCTATGTCATTATAAAATTCCTCTACACTATCTTCACTGGATTCTCCTGTTGGGGCATATACCTGAATAACATTTATGTTAAAAGGTCTGCCACTCAATTTAACTAGTAGAACTCTGTCCGACACGGCCCAATATCCCTGAACAGACGTTGATGTTTTCCGGTCCAAAATTATTGACAGCTAAACACAAATTTAGCCCCAGGATTAATATTATTAACATTCACGATCCTGAAAAGTGCTTTCAGTTTCAACAGCACCTTGAAGACGCTTTCACTGATAAGCCAGAAAATTGTATAGTAAATGAAAAGTGGGGTCAAATTAAGGAAACTCTTTATAAAACTGCCGTAGGGTTTTACGGCACTGTGGATCATAAGAGGCAGAACTGGTTTGCGGCAAACAGCGAGACGCTGCAGCCCTTGATTGATAAGAAGAAGATAGCTCTCTTAAGAAACAAGGAAAGACGAACGCGTAACACTCTGAGTGAGCTAAGGCAAGCTAGGATGGATGTGCCAAAGGCTGTCAGGCAGTGTGTAAATGATTATTGGATCAAGTTATGTGTGTCCAATCAAATCGCAAGTGATAAAGGAAACATAAGAAGCATGTATGAAGGCATGAAGAAAGCCTGTGGTCCAATGATCAAAAGAAGTGCACTATTGAAAACCTCAACTGGAGAAATCATAACTGATAAGAAACAGCAGATGGACAGATGGGTAGAGCACTATTTGGAGCTTTACTCAAGTGAGACCAAACTAGCGGATGATGCCCTCAACGCCATAGAGGCTCTACCAACTCTTGACCACCTGGACACACTTCCCACCATAAAAGAAATTAAGTGTGCTATAAATGAACTTGCATCTAGCAAGGCTCCAGGTAAGGATGGGATTCCAATAGAGGTTATCAGGAGTGGACAAGACACACTCACTCTACAGATCCACAAGCTAATAGAGATATGCTGGCGAGAAGGAAAAGTCCCAGAGGATTTCAAAGATTCAAGCATCATAACACTGTACAAGAACAAGGGCGATCGGTGCGACTGCAACAACTATAGAGGTATCTCACTTCTGTGTATTGTTGGAAAAGTATTTGCCAGAATTGTCCTGCGCAGACTTCAAGTCATAGGAGATCAAGTCTACCCCGAATCACAGTGTGACTTTAGACAGAACCGGTTTACCATTGATATGATATTCCCATTGCGACAAATGCAAGAAAAATGCCGTTAACAGAATCAACCACTGTTTATTGCCTTCATCGGCCTCTTCTGTCTATTGTGGAATCGTTCCACACAGGCATGAAGAGTATAATCAAGTTTGACGTGCAACTTTTGAATAGTCTGAAATCAAGAACGAACGAACGTACAAAAGTAAATCTTTATTTTCAAAGGGTTAAGAATTTCGCACGCAGGCCCGTCTGACATTTTGTCCTTCTTTATTTCCTCTCATACATTCTTTCATTTAACATCTCTTATGAAGCAATTCTTTAACAACAAATGCATGAAAAATAATCAATAATACATGACTCGCTGAGGCAATGTTTAACATGGGCATCATGAATACCCAAGGTGGGTGTAACGTGCCATACAAATGGGAATTTTGTTGTTGTTGTTTTTTTTCCCTTGTATGGAGGATAGTATGGAAATTGGCCTATAATTACTCATGATGCAATCGTCTAATGAACCAGCTGTTAAATGAGGATGCACTTTAGCGATTTTAAAGGCTGATGGGAAGTGACCTTTGGTGAGACATTGATTGTATATAAAAGTTAGTGACTCGCAGATCGCCGGTGCAGCATAGCGAAGGATCCGATGACTGATTCCATCTTGTCCTGATGAGTTATCGTTTTTTAGGTTACTGAGATGAGTAAATACTTCAGTGGTCGTCATTGGCAGTATGTTTGTCGGCATGTCTCCATAGCATTTGTTCTCACAGAATGATGATAATAAAGATATGCCATGAGGCACATTTGGTATTGCAGCCTTCAGTTGGTTTATGTCAGACTGAAAGAAACTACTGAATTGATCACATGTAACCTGATTTGATGGTAACGATTGTGATAATTTGGTTTTGTTTGTCAACGTATTAGTTGCTTCCCATATATCTTTAGTGTTGGTTTTATCTATGATTAAGTTCTTAAAATACATTTTCTTTTCCTTTCGAATAAAATTTTGAACTTTGTTTCTCAGACTACGGTACATAGTTAGATCTCTATTTTTATGTACCCTATCCGGTCTCTCATAAGTTCAACTACTTCATGTGTGATCCAAGGGGGCTTAAGGTGATCTTTAACACGAACTTCCTTAAATCGAACATGCTTATCAAATTCGCTTAGAAAGGTCTTCAGCTAGTGGTCCAGAGCATCATCTAGTTCAGGAATCTGGTATACATAGTCCAGAGATGAGTTGAACAAGTCCTGTAAAAAGGCATCTTGATTACAGTTTTTGTAATTTCTATATTTTATACTTATATGTTTGTGTTTCGGAGTTTTGGTACCTTTTTTTCGACCACGTGCAACATACTGGGTAGTGATCGCTCATTGCATTAATAGGTACAGTACATTCTGTGATGTTGTCAGCACACGTAGTGTAGATATGATATATACGTGTTACAGATGATTTTGTTATTCTAGTGGCTTATTTGACTAACTGTTGGAAGTTATATGACTCTATTATATTTTCCCATTTTTTGTTTGATTTGTTAGTATCTATGTTGAAGTCGCCTAGCAGTATTATTTCTCTCGCTTTACATCCATCATAGTGGTGAATTTTTCATACCAGATATTTCCTGCACTGGGGTTTCGATAAAGATAGCCAACTACTAGGTGTATGCGATCTTGAAGCTTAACCTCAGGCCATACACACCCAATCTCACAGGTTTCAAAATCTAGCCTACGGTGGGCGTTAAGCGAGTTATAAATATAAATTGCAATACCCGTCTCTTGTTTCTGATAGGGATCTCTTCTAATGGGTTTTAAGCCTCTGATAGCGATGTCACCATCTGAGATGTTACTATTTAATCGACTTTCGCTAACGCCAAACATGTGAAAATTTTGATTAACTATAAGTGATAGTTCAGGCCATCCATCCATCCATCATATGCCGTGCCGGTAAGCGTGGGCGATCATGTTCTGACATCTCACTCGATCACCAGAGTCGTGGATCAGCTCCGTGTTTCTGTCTAGACCATAGTTCAGGCAGCTTCCCTAATAGATGGCATATATTAAATGCCCGATTCTAAGCCCATTATTACTGAGCCAGTGTTCGTAATTATTAGACATTTTAACAATGCGTAATCACGAATTGTTTAAAACACAAAATGAATACAACTTACATCCCTTATAACAATACACACTCTAAAGTAGAGAGAAACAGTAATATCTCTTTCAATATACACGCACACACACAAAAATACGTATAACGATCAGTAAGGATGATCAGTGAAGACCCCCACACTCACAGTATAAACGCGATAAAAATTATTATAAAAGATATCCAACTTAGTGTCAATCTCTGTGACTTCAATACGAGTCGATGTTTATAGCCACGTACAATCTAATACGTTGCTATATAAAACAATAACCAAGTATGCACATAAACATTCTAGGAGAGGCTCTTTCTTGTACCGAGGTTCGGCATTGCTTTGTGATGAATTGTTAGTAAAAACCAGACTGTGTTGGTCCTTGGTACAGCGACATCATAAGTGCCTGAAGAAGTGAAGCTGGGCTAAAAAGTGTGAGGTATAACGTCTCTGGGTTACAATGGAATGGATACTGCTGATTTCTCACGGGTGTGTAGCGACTTCCAACTACAGGCTCTGATTCGTGGCTAACAGTAGGCTGTGGTGGCACGTTGTTGTTACTGCTGGATTGATCCTTGCTGTGGAGAATAGGGAACGTATCTTCATAATTTTCACCCTCCTGTGTGAAAGAGGGCGTATTGTACAGATTTGATGTGGTGGAAATGTTCCGCCTGGCTTGGATATCAGGTGTCGTGGTTATGAGTGGTCTGCTCCCTTCTGACCTATTGGTACTTGATGTGGTGGGGGTATGCGTCTGGCTTGAGTTTGAGGTGGTGTAGCTATAGTGTCCTACGCGATCCAGTATTGGATGTAGGTTGTGTACGTTCTGGGTATTTGATATTTTTGGCGAGCAAGCTGGTGCCCAATGTAGACAAATGTACTTGATTCTTATAAAGCCGCTTTTTAGGTGTTCCCGACTGTGAAGTAAACACCGGTGTGTTGTTGATGAACTGTATGTTGTTGTGAGAACAAAACGTCTGCAATATGGTGTTATTTATGTCAGCTAGACGACGCTGGAATCCATAACTCGGTGATATAATGGAGGAGAAGAAAAGGGACGAGTTAGCAATAGTGTGACGTAATCCGTTCAAGATCGCCAGCAGTTGAGATGCTGTGATTTTCTGGTTGTTTATGGTGTTATTAATACCAATATGACCGCTTGCCTTTTTAACGTTACGATTTACAGCCAACCTCCTAATCGTTTCTGTTAGCCGATCAACATCAGCCCCAGGCAATGGAATTATGGAAACAATGTCTTTGTCTGAACTGGCAATCTGGTCGCTGTATAGACCTTTCATTAGAGAGTCACCTATTATAATATGTGTACAGTCGGGTCGGGCTGTCTGCAGATGTTGGTTGTCAGAACGCCTTGCCCGTTGTTTCTCCCATTTAGCAGCAGTATGTACGTCTCTATGTGACTCTCTCTGTGTTTCCTGGAGGCGTGTGTTGTCTGTTGGTAGTGCGCTATAGCACTGTACGTTTTCTGACGAATTTTCGTGAAGAATTTCGAATCTGTTGCTTATTTTTACACCAAGGGATAGACTGCGTGTAGCGTTTTATCTTCCTCTGCACATTGAGGTTTTTTCGCGTCCTGTTTAGCTATTTGTTTTTAGTGAATCTGGGCTTCAAGATTCTCCGAAGTTGATGCAGCTGCTTGGGAGTTACACGCTTGTTCAGTTGGGTTCGTGGTGGACTCGTGCTGTAAAGTTTCTATTGTTATTCTTAGCTACAGATTTTCCTCTCTCAGGAGCGTGATTTATGCTTTGAGAGCAGTGTAGTCTAGCTATTAGCTTCAATGTTCGCTGTAACAGTAGCAGTGTGCGCCTTTAAGGATTGTTCTATTACCTCAATGCGCCTATGACAATCGCATGATTGTCCATTGATAGTTGGCGTGTTATCTAAGGCTGGTATTTCTTCTGCTACTCTTACGTTGGTCTCTACGTTGTTTTGGAGGTGCTCCATTGGATATTCAATGGCCAAGAGTACTGATGATGTCGCTGGCTTTGTGTTGATGGTATTCTCCTTTTCATATATTATATGTGTTATTTTAGAAACATTGTCTGCTGTGATGTCCACAGCTGTAGTTGTGGGCTTTGTAGAATTCTGATTCCTCACTCGAGACGAGAATGTTGATGATATCTTGTGTCTTTGATATGTCTCTACTCGTGAACGTATGTATTGAGTTCTCTTGATCGACAAAGTCTAATTTTAGCCAAGAGTTAATGTTTTCAACGCTGCCCTGGGCTAATAATTTGTTCTTCGAATGATACAAGTGTATTGTAAGGACTGGCGTCGTAATCAGGTCTTCCACGTAGGCCCCGTTCCTATCATGTCTGTGCTGAATTCGATCAGGCTTGTAATAATTGATGAGGCACGTTCGAAATGCGTAATAATGGAGTGTATTATTAAAGGATACTGTAACACATTGGCCAGAGTTGGTGTTTTGGACGACTAGGCCAACAGGGTTCACACACCTGGCTAGCTTGGTCTTCACCGCCTTCTCTTTGTTTAGTGTGTATGGTTTATTCACGGCCGATCATAAACCGGATCTTTTTTTAACACCAGTCACCTCCAGAGAGACCTCTCCTATCGATGATATTACTGCATCATGTTATCAAACCCGTTTGAAGAATGCAGCGAATTCATTGTAGTCTTGACGCGCCGCTGGCAATTTGAGGTCATGTGTTGTGGTTCGTTTGTTTTTATAATTGAGACAAGAACCAGAACTGATCAGGGACTTGCGATATTGTGTGCTTGGCGACTTACCACGCGATAGTCACGCATGGTTTACTCACACGTTGTCGTTAATCGATAATTGGTAGATTTCAAAATTGAATGACCTTACCATCCATTTATCAAAGAAAACCTCATATCACTAAACAACAGTCTCATAAACTTAAGATACTAATTCGTATTAGATCCAGTTTTAGAACTAACAGAATGATATACACAGCATCTCCACTGAAATAGGCAAAACTTTGATATATATATATATATATATATATATATATATATATATATATATATATATATATATATATATATATATATATATATGAATGATGTGTCATTATGTATATACATTAGGTCATGTTATGTGATACGTCTAGGAGCGATACCGAACGCCGAGTGGTTCGACGCGTGATAACAAGGCGTTACCGTCGCGATGTAAACATGCGTTCTTAATTCTTGTCTGTACTGTCCTGTTCTTTCACGATCAGACTCGTCATTCTTGTTACTTACTCTGTTTGACGGGCTGTTCTGTGAGGCCATCTGACATTGACGGATACCCATGCTTTACTACTCTCAACATAGAGATGATGCTCTAGTTAGTTGAATAACTAATTAGCATGACTTAGGGTTGAGTAGTCAATGATTTGATGCATGTGGACCAATGTTTGGGGCCGAATAGTCTCACCGATCGCTCTTCCTTTCAGGAGTTGCCTGTTGAGGAACCAGCCTACTACAATTGTTGTTTGCCTGAAACCACTTCGTGTACCATAGCGAATGGTAGAGATCTTACTTACCACGCCTGACTAAACCACATCATACAAAAGTTTGAATCTTCCTGACTGAATTATTCTCACCAAGTTGATTCCAGTGCCGTGAAATTGCACATGTAGGACGTGATGGTTTGTTTCTTTTTCTGACAGTTTGAAGATGCTCTATTTCAGCAATGAAATGTTCAGCAACCTGAGCAATTACGTTTAAGTGTAAGAGACAATCGACTGTAGCCGGAATGATGGTGCTATGTTTACCCAGTGAGATGTACCATGGTGGGGTAATCTCAGCTCTGGGAGCTCATCAAGTCCAATTCTTTTGTTGATCCGCCTAAACGTCGGAAACTTAAAGCAGAGATTAGCACATAACCTTGTGCGGTACCTACGTCAACACTAGTGGCAGATCATGATGAGACCTACACCAGCTTACGTATTGTGACTATAAAGTGTTAGCAGGTATATAGGACAACTCATTATTGTCCAAATGAACATTGTTGCCGTGAACTATGAAATCGAGGCTTAATCAAAGTGTGTAACTATAGAGTCAACGAACTGTGAAATGTTTTTCTCATATGACTCTTGTGAACTCTCAGCAGAACTATACTATTACCCAACCAGGGGTATGTGATATTATTCAGGGACCATTAGATTGGACATTGGCTACAGACGAGAACTGTTTAGTGCCTTTAACAGTGACTCATTAGGAAGTGATGGAGTGCAGAACATCCAGTTGAGTGAAGGTTC
Source organism: Cepaea hortensis (assembly GCA_963921405.1). Taxonomy (NCBI): domain Eukaryota; kingdom Metazoa; phylum Mollusca; class Gastropoda; order Stylommatophora; family Helicidae; genus Cepaea; species Cepaea hortensis. The sequence goes on along the minus strand of OY992888.1, from coordinate 78,582,119 downwards.
AAGTGGTTAACGCCTCTTGTTGTCGATCCAAACTCTGGGGACGGAGTGGTCTCCAAGGTTCTAGTCATCTCACTGGAAGGAAGCCGGGTGAGTGGCGGACCGACTGGACGGGACATCTGCATCCAATATACTTCTCATCCTGATGATGATTTGAGCCATATCTCTGATTCTGTCTCTACTCTATCCTCTACTTTTGTAAATAGAATTATTCTATCAGGGTGTTCAATTCATTTCTATATTCTCAAGGGTAGAATAAACTTTGCGTGTGTTGAATTACTCTTAGTACAATTATTGAGTGTGGTCTCGGACGATGCCTCATTGTTCATTGTCCCAAGGGAGTAGGTAGTTAGTGGGGGGTCTAGAATCTGGAGGAGTTTGTAGACATAATTAACTAATACGAGGTCAACAGCAGAGTAAACAGTGTATCTACCTGTCCAACGCCTGGGGTTAGAATACACGGGAGTGCTAGAAACACCTCGGGTGTGGTTAACTCTCAATACCAGAGGCGATCTTGTCACAATGGTGCATGATGGTGGAAATGACAACGTGTTCACATGCACCAACTGTGAACGGGCATTTACAGCGCGAATTGGTCTTATCAGTCTCATTCGCTACGGCCAAAGGTAAAAGTTATTATGCCTTTTTAAAGCACAAACTATCGTCTGTAGATACGGCATCTTCAACTCTGTTGCTGATATTCCTCCGTGCCACCGTCGCAATCCATCCAGCATCATTTCTCTTGGTCTGCCTCTGTCTCTCTTCGCCTCGATCTTCCCAGTTGTCACGATGTTCTCCTATGCCTCTCTTCTCATCACATGACAAAACAAAGTTGTTTGACTCTTTCTTATTGTTGTATATAATGTTCTAGTTTCATTATCCTCTCTCAAGCATTGGTTGTTAGTTGCTTTGGCAGTCCAAGGAATTCGCAACATTCGTCTCAGGAACCACATCTATGTTGCTTCCAATCTCTTCCTAATTTGTTCATTGACATTCCAAGATTCACAGCACTAGAGCAAACTAGGTTTTATATAGTACCTCTCTTTCTTCATTTCAATTATATCGATTTATTGCATAATATATTCTTAATTTTCTTAAATGTAACCTTGCTTGCCATATTCTACTCTTAATCTCTGTTGTGCATCTTCTATTCGATGTTATAAATGTCCCTAGATATTTAAAACTATCCACTTGGTGAAGAATTGTCCCTTCTATCTCTATTTCACATGTGGGTGTCACCTGTTTCTTTCATATCACCATTGTTACTATTTTCTTGATATTCAAAGAGAGTCCTTTCTTTGCACTTTATGTTACAACAATGTCCAACAGTTGTTGTAGATCTTTTGTATTATTCGCCATCAATATTGTGTCATCTGCATAGCATATAATATTTATATTATAGCCTCCGAATATTATTCCTGGCTTTTCTTTGATCTCTCTGATTATTACTTCGCAATAGAGGGAGAAGAGATCTAGTGACAAAACACATTCCTATCTTACTCCCAGCTTTATGTGTTCATAATTTTCATAATTTCTTTCTTTATTTCCCATTTCAATTGCTGCTGTTTGGTTCCAGTAATATATATATATATATATATATATATATATATATATATATATATATATGTGTGTGTGTGTGTGTGTGTGTGTGTGTGAGAGAGAGAGAGAGAGAGAGAGAGAGAGAGTAGGTGGATGTGTGGGGGTTATCATTGTTATCAGCAAGTGTTATGTCAGCTGGCATGGGTGTTCATGTCTCTTCAATTATCGCGGTCTTTTGTGTTCTGGATCATCTCTACTGCTGATAATCCTCCATGCCATCGTCTCAGTCCATCCAGTATCATTTCTCTTAGTCGGCCTTTGCATCTCTTCCACTCGATCTTTCCAGTAGTAAGAGGTTCTCCAATGGCTCTCTTCTAATCACATGACCAAAGAAAGTTGTTTGTCTCTTTCTTATTGCTGTATATAATCTTCTAGTTTCATTAGCCTCATTCAGGCAATCGCCGTTAGTTATTTTTGCAGTCCAATGAATTCGCAACATTAGTCGAGGGACCCACATCTCTGTTGCAGCTGCTTTCTAATTTGTTCAGTGCCATACAGCAAAACAGGTTATATATAGCACTTCAACACTCTCTTTCTTACATTCAATGATAGTGACTTATTGCATAAGATACTTTTCTTTTTCTGAAATGCAGCTTTTGTTTGCGCTATTCTGTTCTTAATCTATGTTGTGCACCTTCCGTCTATTTTTCTATACTGCCCCAGGGTATTTAAGAGTATCCACTTGATTAAGAATTCAGAAGCCAGGAAGCTGACAACCACCAGCCCAATCTACGAAAGACAAAATACAAGCTACATCATAAAGGCCCCAAAAACAAGAAAATCAATATAGACGATGGTTGAACGGAGCCATTCGTCTCTGCTAAATCGGAATTATGGATTTTCCATTCTATTTGCATTTCACATGTTGGTGTCACAATCTTCCTTGATGTCACCATTATTACTGTTTTCTTGATATTCAAGGAGAGTACTTTCTTTGCACTCTCCGTTACTGCAATATCCAACAATTGTTGTAGATCAGTGGTTCTCAACATTTGTTGGCCCATGTCCCCTTTTACCATATGTTCAGAATGTCCCCCCCCCCCACTCCCTTTTTTTCGTCTTTCCTCCATATATCCCCCCCCCCCACACACACACAGTATACGTAAAATTAGAAGCTAAATTTAACAACACATACTAGAGCAAGCCTAGACTTCTATATAAAACGTGATTTGCGGGTCAACTGACGTTATAAACAAATTTTAGAAGCGCGAGAAGTACATAAGCGTAAAGTATGGAGGGAAAAACAGTATCAAATAATCGGTTCTTGTATTAACGCGATCTTGAAATAATTGTAATTCCTCACCTTGAAACCCTAAAATTCCCAAGTGGGGTGGGGGTTGGGGGTTGGGGTGGGGATTCCCCACCGGTTGAGAACCACTATTGTAGATCTTTTTTTCATTATCCGCCACCAATACTTTGTCAACTGCATAGCGTGTATTGTTTATAATAAAACCTCTGATTAGTATTCCTGAGTTCTCCTTGTCACCTATATACCAGATAGATCGTTAAACACACATTCTCACATCCATGCAGGCAAACAGTCAGACAAACAGTCAGGCAAGCATGTAGTTAGATATGCCGATTGTAGGCAGATAGATAAACACACAGATACAAGTGAGAGAGATAGAGAGAGAGAGAGAGAGAGAGAGAGAGAGAGAGAGAGAGAGAGAGAGAAAGAGAGAGAGAGACAGAGACAGAGAGACAGAGAGATAGAGAGAGAGTGGCAGGCAGATAGGGAATGAAGGAGAGACATAATAAGGTAGGCAAATAAGTAGGAAGGAAGGTAGGCAGGCAACCAGATAAATGGACGGATGAATGTATGGCTGGTTAACTGAATGCTATATTATATGTTAATAAATTCAGCCTTTACCATGATTGAAATCTGTATCGTAGCAGTTCGTTTCCACAAATGGCGGGCAGACGTGTATATATGTTGGTACCTACGTGTCAATATATACGTGGCTGTTTGACGGTTCTCTATCGTTGCAATAGTGTACTTAAATAGAGCTTCAAACTGCTCTATACTGACGTATCTTCTACCAGCCAATCGTCTCCAGACATTTGCCTGTCACGTGTTTACGTGTCTAATAACTACCAATCGCCTCGTGACAACGTTCATTCACAGCTAACTCGATAGATTAATAGGTGGATGCATAGATAGCTGAGATGATAGACTGATGGATGGATCACTAGGCTGATAGGTGAATGGATGGATAGATAACTGGGCTGTTAGACTGATGGATCGATGGACAGATAACTGAATTGATAGATTAATGGATGGAAGAATACATAACTGAGCTAATAGATTGATGGATGGAAGGATAGATAATCGAGCTGATAGACTGATGGATGCGCGAATAGATAACTGGACTAATAGATTAATGGTCGGATAGATAACTGTACTGATTGATTGATGGATGGACGAATATAACTTGGCTGATAGATTGATGCATGGACGAATATATAACTGGGCTGAGAGATTGATGGATGAACAGTTGGATAAATAGGCTGACCGATTGATAGGTGAAGGTATAAATAACTAGGCTGATTGAATGATGGATGGACGGGTAGATGGATGGATGAGTGGGTGGATGAAAGGGTGGGTGGATAGATGGATGGCTGAGTAAGTGGGTGGAAGGATGGTATTGAGTGGCTTGGTGGATGCATTGATGGATAGATGGATGGATGAATGGGTAATTGGACTGAATTGTTGACTGATTGATGGACGGATAGATAACTGGGCTGATAGATTAATGGATGGGTGGATGGAAAGATAACTGAGCTGATAGATTGATTGGGACATATATATAACTGGGCTGATTGATGGGTGTATGGATGAATGGATGGATGGATGGATGGATGGATGGATGGATGGATGAGTAGTTGGATGGATATATGAGTGGGTAGATAGATGGGTGGGCGGGTGGGCGGATGGATGTATGGGTGGATGGATGAATGGATGGATGGATGGATGGATGGATGGAAGGATGGATGGATGGATGGTTTTATCAATGGGTGGGTGTGTGGCCAGATGGATGTATGGGTGAGGGATGGATGAATGGTTGGGTGTATATATGAATGGGTGGGTAAATGGGTAGATGGATGCGTAGGTGGGTAGGTGGGTAAATGAATTGATGGATTGATCGATGGATAATCGGGCTGATTAACTGATTGATTGATGGGCGGATATATAAGTGTGCTGATAGTTTGATGGATTGATGGACGGATAGATAAGTGTGCTGATAGTTTGATGGATGGATGTATATATAACTGGGCTGATTGATAACTAGATGGATATATTTATGTTGGTGGCTGGATAGATGGGTGAATGTATGTATGGATAGGTGGGTGAATGGATGGATAGGTGAGTGGGTAGATGGATGGATAGATGTATGGGTGGGTAGATGCTTGGTTGTGTGAGTGGGAGGGTGGATAGATATATGGGTGGGTAGATGGATGGGTGTGTTTTGGAGTTGGTGTATGTTTGGGTGGGTAGATGCTTGGGTGTGTGAGTGGCTGGTGGATGGATGTATTTATGTGGGTAGATGGATTGGTTGGTGGGTGGTTGGATGAATGTGTTGGAGGATGGAAAACTTCGCTGATCGTTTGATGGATAAAACGTAGAGATAACTGGGCTGATAGATATAAGGATGAACGAATAAATAACTGGACTGATAGACTGATGGATGTATGGATATATAACTGTTATGATTGATTGATGGATGGATGGATATATAACAGGGCTGACTGGTTGATGAATTGACGGTTAGATATCTGGGCTGATAGACTGAGGTGTGGATGGACATGTAACTGGGATAACCGATTGATAGATAGATAGATATACTAGATATATAACTTTGCTGATTGATTGATCGATAGACGGATAGATAACTGGTCTGATAGATTGTTGTATGGACAGGTGGGTGGATAGCGTAGCTGATAGATTGATGGACCGATGGTTATATAACTGAAATGATAGTTTAATGTATGGAAGAATATATAAATGAGCTGATAGATTGATTGATGGACGGGTAGATAAGTGGTCTGATAGGTTAATTGATCGATGGACAGATAATTGGGCTGATAGATTGATCGATCGATGGATATATACATGGACTGATTGATTGATGGACGGAATAACATAAAACTGAACTGATAGATGGACGGACAGATAGATACCTGGAATGATAGATTGATGGACAGATGAATAGGTAACTGGGCTGATAGACTGAAGGATGGACGAATAGATAACTGGGCTGATAGACTGAAGGATGGACGGATAGATACCGGGGCTGATTGATTAATTTTTACGTGCGTGATTGGATAGGTGGATGGATGGGTGGATGGATGGGTGGATGGATGAATTGATAGATGGATAACTGGGCTTATAGTTCGAAGGATAGACGGATAGATAGCTTGTCTGACAGATAGATGGATTGATAGACGGAAAGATAACTGGGCTGTCTTATTGATAGATGAACAGATATATAACAGGGCTGATAGAATGATGGATGAACAGATATATAACAGGGCTGATAGAATGATGGATGAACAGATATATAACAGGGCTGATAGAATGATGGATGAACAGATATATAACAGGGCTGATAGAATGATGGATGAACAGATATATAACAGGGCTGATAGAATGATGGATGGATAGATAACTGGGCTGACTGATTGAAAAATGACTAATGGATAACTTTTCTGATCGAAGGATGGTTCGACGGATAGATACATGGACTTATAGATTTATAAATGGACGAATATATACCTGGCATGATAGATTGATGGATGGACGAATATATAACTGGGCTGAGAGATGGATGGAGGGATGGATGGACGGATGGGTGGGTGGGTGGATTAATGGGGGGGGGGGGGTGGATAGATGGATGAAGGTAGGAGTAGATATGGATGGGTGTGTGAGTGGGTGGATTGATGTGTAGGTTACTAGGTGATTGGGGGGAGGGATTTAAGGATGGGTGGATGCATGGATAACCGGGGTCATTGATTGAGGGATGGGTAACTGGGCTGAGATATTGGTGAATGGATGGACAGAAAGATAACCGGACTGATAGATTGACTGATGGGCGGATAGTTAACTAGGCTGATTTATGGATCTAGTGATGGATGGATGGGAGGGTGGATGGATATAAGAGTGGGTAGATGGATGGGTGGGTGGGATTAATGGATGTATGGATGTGTAGGATGGATTTGGATTAAATGATTGATGGGTGTGGATAACTTGGCCGATCGTTTGATGGATAGCCATAGAGATAAATGGGCTGATAGATTGATATATAGACTAATAGACAATTGGGTTGATAAATTGATGGATTGACTATATATATATATATATATATATATATATATATATATATATATATATATATATATATATATATATATATATATATAACTGGGATGATTGATCGATGGATGCATGGATATATAACTGGGCTGATTGATTGCTGGATGTACAGATTGATAACTGGGTTAATAGGTTGATAAAAGGAAGAACTGATAACTGGGCTGACAGACTGATGGATGGATGGATGGGTGGATGGATTGATGGATGGATTACGCGGCTGATAGGTTGATGGATCGATGGATGTCTCTCATCTCATCTCATCATGTTCCTCTTGTACCTTGCGGTGTCGAGGTGAAGTATAAACTTCGTGAGAGTGCCCGGTTATGGGCTTCGTATATCGACATTCCCATGGATTCTGTTATTCCCTCCGTCCAACGTTTACGTGGTCGGCCTCTTCCTCTGTTTCCATCTGGTCTGTACATCATTGCTTGTTGTGGCATGCTGTTCACTGGTAGCCTACTTGCATGGCCAAACCATTTGACTTGCTGCTTTCTAATAAAATCTAGAGCAGCTTTAACCCCCACTTTAGTCCTGATTTCTTCATTTCTGATCTTATCTCTTCTTGATATGTTGAGTATTCTTCTCAGGAACCTAATTTCTGTTGTTGTGATTTTTCTTTTCTCTATGTTTGTCAAGAAGCTTTTGACAATAACGAAATCACCCCGACAACTGCAATATGTCCTACATAACATTCATCGCCAAAAGTAACTCAAAAACGCTACAACTGGAAAATTATAGACCAGTCGCCCTATTCAACACTGACCACAAGATACACATTTAAACAAACAGACTTAAACATGCTATCATCATCATAACGTGTCATGCCAATAAGCGTTCGATGTCATTTTTCGTAATCTCAAACGATAACCGTGTTCTTGTCTCAACCATGCAACTTGGCCAAGTCATCCTTTATGTACTTATCTGCCCTCCCCTTGTTCTTTACCCATCAATCTTACCAGATGTCATAATATTCTCTAGTTTATTCCTTTTTATAACGTGATCAAAAAGTGTCAACTGTCTACGTATAATTTCTCTTAACAGTCCACGGTCTCATTTGCTTCTTGTATGACTTGCCCATTGGTTGTTTTTCTGTATGTCCATGGTATTCATTGAATTTTTTTTTTCTGAGAAACCACATGTCCACTGCCATTAGATGATGTTAGCTTGTGTGTTCCTTTGTCCACAACACTCCGGGGGATTGTCGAAAGCTAATCTGGCCACTGTTGGTGTCACTTCCTCCACCACAAGTAAGACAAACAATATAAAACTACAGACCTATTAAATAAAATACCGACTAGCTGTTACAACAATCGTAACTAGACAACCCGAGAACTGTCAAATTCTGGAAGGTTCGCCACGTAAAGGCAATATAAAATCGATGATGTGAGGTAGGTAACGCAACTATGACTGTGTTCAAGCAAATGAGAAGAGTTGCGATAAGAAGTAGGGAAGGATTGGATATAGAGATAATAATCCCAGCCCCCCAGCCCCCCCCCCCCCCCCCACCTTCTTCCCAAACGCCTTGATTAACAAGTACAGTGAAATTAAATACAAAGAAATTATTACAGGACTCTAAACCAGACGTTGAAAATGGTAATGTCCCAAAGCAATCAATAGATTAAACACTTGGGCTGTAATGGCAACAGGGGAAGCACAAACTATAGTTACACTGAATAAACTATCACATCAGGACAAACACAAACGCTATTTATTTTTTTTCTGCATAATCTACACATTCGGGAACAACTAATGTTCACAAAAACATTGAAATATAAAGACAACTGCAATCTTGAATCAAATATCAGCTATTATGAATGGTTTCTAGCAAATAACCAGACCTCTGCCCTCTATCTAGGCCACGTCTATCAGATACACGTATGAAATAATGTACTTCTTACATCTCTTATAAACACCATAATTACTTAAAATGATATACATGTGTATATTATGGACTTAATTTGCACAATCCTTTTTGTTGCTTTATTGTTGTTGTTGTTGTTGTTGTTGTTGTTGTTGTTGATGAAGATGATGATGATGATGATGATGATGATGATGATGATGATGATGATGATGGTGATGATGATGATGATGATGATGATGATGATGATGATGATGATGATGGTGATGATGATGATGATGATGATGATGATGATGATGATGATGATGATGACGTTGTTGTTGTGAACCAGTTGTTCATTCCATTGACTCGGTTGAAAAGCGCCCTTTCTCACCCTCTGTATGAGATTTATGGAATCCTTTCTGTTTACTTTCCCTGTTCTTGTTTGAGCAGAGGGCGGTGATAGGTTTAATTGCTTTATTTCTATGTTGTGTTCTTTTTTTTTCCCTAATCATTTACTTCGTGGTCCGAATACAATGGGTTTTGCGCTCCCTACACAACATCATCGCATTTCCATTCGATGTCAGGCAGCCAGGCAGCCAGCCAGACAGGCAGGCAAGCAGGTAAGCAGGCAGGAAAACCGGCAGGCAGAAAGGCAGGCAGGCAGGCAGATAGGTATATAGACAGACAGCAGGTGGATAGGTGGATGGATGGATGGATGGACGGACGGGCAAGAGGGCATACGGACAGACAGACAGACAGACAGACAGACAGACAGACAGACAGACAGACAGACAGACAGGCAGACAGACAGACAGCAGGCAAGCAGGTAAGCAGGCAGGAAAACCGGCAGGCAGAAAGGCAGGCAGGCAGGCAGATAGGTATATAGACAGACAGCAGGTGGATAGGTGGATGGATGGATGGATGGACGGACGGGCAAGAGGGCATACGGACAGACAGACAGACAGACAGACAGACAGACAGACAGACAGACAGACAGACAGACAGACAGACAGACAGACAGGCAGACAGACAGACAGACAGACAGACAGACTGACAGACAGACAGACAACGTATATGCTAATACCGACGTGTCAACACGTATCTGATACTGACTGACTGACTGAATACGTGGCGGTTTGAGGGCACCCAGTCATTACAATATCGTTCAGATTTAGAGCTCTCAAATGCACTACGCTGACGTGTCTTCTACAGCCAATAGACTTCTGACAACTATCATTTCCAGCTAAATAGTATACAAGAAATACCATTAACTGTATATACACGAGAATAGATAGGTTGATAGACAACCTGGTATTATGGACTTAATTTGCACGCCCGTTGTTGTTGTTGTTGTTGTTGTTGTTGTTGTTGTTGTTGTTGTTGTTGTTGTTGTTGTTATTGTTGATGTTGTTTAATCCATTGACAGATTGAAAGACGCTCGTTTCAAAACTGTCTCATATCTCTGGAATATCTTCTTGCTATTTACTTTTCCTATGCGTTTTTGACTTGGGAATGGTGAGAGGTTTAATTTCTTTATTTATATTTCGTGATCTTTATTTTACATAATTCTCTATTCTTTGGCCCGAATGTAGTCAGTTTTCCGCTCCCTGAACAATACCATCGTATTTTCAAATGGTTTTGTTTCAAACAGACAGGCAGATAGATAGATAGATAGATAGACATGAAGACAGACATACATATATACAACGCATATGCTAGTACCGACATGTCAATGCGTATCTGATACTGATGCCATACATGGCGGTTACAGTGAACACAGTCACTACAATATAGTTCAGAGTTAGAGCTTCAAACTGCTCCATGCTGACGTGTCTTCTACAACCACTCGTTTAAAAACACCCACCTGTCACGTGTCTTCTAACAGCCAATGGCCTACTTACACGAAATATAGCTAACTGCATATACACGAGAATAGATAGGTGGATAGACAACCAGGTTGATATATTTACATATTGATGAATAGACAATTCATCTGGTGAATTGATAAATGGATAGATAGACTAACTTTGTAACAGATTAATGGATTGATGGATGAATAACAGGTCTGATAAATTGATAGATGAATAGATAGACAACCGGGTTGAAAGATTGTTATATGAATGAATAGCCAACGCAGTTGATGTATTGATAGATGGATTGATGGACTACCTAGCAGACTGATCGATAGATGGATGGAAAGACAACCGGCTTGATATATGTATATATAGACAATCGGTTTGATAGATCGATAGAAGGATGAATAGATAACCTTATTTATGGATTGATGTATGGATGGACGGATAGTTGTTAGTTAGCACCATGTAAAACACTACCATCTGTTAAGACGGCAAGAACGAACGAACTTTAATTTTAACGGGTAACAAATTGGATACGCAGACCCGTCTTGCATTCGACCCTTCCAATCACTCAGCTCTCTTTCATCAATAATGCATGGTACATACACATAAGGAAAAATAGCATTGTCAAATGAATGTTGTAACCATTACAATGCATATTACCATGTTATGAAACACATCTTCCACCCACCCGCAAATTCCTTACCCACCACATATCCCCCACTCACATATACTCCATCCACTCACACACTCTCCGAGGCACACATGCATTCACCCACCCATACACCCATGGCCCACCCACACATATCCACCCACACATACACACACACACACACACACATCCGCCACTCACCCACACACAAACCCCAGGCTCACACTCATGCACCAACCCACCAATCCCGCACCAACACATCCCAAGCCTACACAAATCCCTCCAAATACACACATCTCTCAACCCATCCAATAACCCACACACACACACACACTCACCCACCCACATATCCTCCACCACCCATCCAAAACACCCCCGACATCTACCCACACATCCCCACTAACAAATATTACCCCAACCACACAATCTCCCCCACCCATTCACACATACCGCACCCTCCCATACAAATATCTACCACACATCCCCCAACCTACACACACTCACCCACCCACACACCCTCAACCCACCCCCCCCCCCCAAAAAAAAAAAAAATCACCAACTCCACAACCACACATCCCTTAACCACACATTCCTCACCCACACACACTCCACCCAAACAAACATCCCCCACAAACACACACTCCACCCACATACACATCCCCCACCCACTCATCCACACACACACACACACTCATCTCTCCACACACCAACACATGCCCCATCCAAACATCAACCACGCTTACATCTCTGACCCTCCCACACACATATCCCCCAACCACACACATATCCCCCATACTGCACACATCCCCCACACAACATACACACACCCCCCACATCCAACCGCATATCCCACACCCACCCACACCCAGACATCTCACTATCCACCAACACCCACGCAACCCCTCCCACCCAAACACATACACCAACCCACACATCCCCATCACACACCATTCCCCTATCAACACGTCCCTGATCCACACACTTCCCCCCACACACAACCACCAACCGCATATTTTTCCACCCACCCTCGCATCCCCCCGCATACACATTCCTCAACCACACATCTCCCCAAACGCTCACACATCCCCCACAAAATCACACATCCATGACCCGCAGACGCATCCCGCATTCATATACACACATCCCCCAACCCACACACATCTTCCCAAACCCCCACATCTACCCCATAACACACACACATCGCCCACACACACCTCCCACACACACATCCCCACACACATACACACACACCCACACACACACACCCACACACACATCCCCACCTGCACTCGCATCACCCACTCACATACACACATCTCGCACACACATACATACATCCCCACCCACACACCCATGCCCCAACCACACACACATCTTCCCACACCACCACACATCCCCCACACACATCCCCCACAAACACACACCCACACTCACACACATATCCTCACATCTAGACACATACATGATGCCTCACATAATCACTATCTAATATGAACAAACTTCCACACTTTACACACACACACTGACCACTTTCGTGACTGGTAGATGTACGGATAGAGAACCACGTTGATATATTCATGGATACATCAATAGACAACTTTGCTGATAGATTGATAGATGGATGGTGTTTCAACAATACAGACAGATTGATTGATGGATTGATAGACAACAAAGTTGTGCCAACAGTTTCGGATGAAGGAGAGCAATTGAGAGGGTACAGGCCTTATCCTCGTCCGAGGAAAAGCAAACTAACACCTAAATGCCTTAATATGGCAGAAGAGGCACTGAGACATGGCTGGCAGCTGGTCTAGGATCGAAGCTCCGACAGGCGGACAGTTAGAGTATTGCTTGGCTGATTCGGTAGCTTCTGCAAATTGTCAAGTTGGCTGGTGTGATCATGACTAGACCATTCCCTAAATTGGTCTCTTGGTCGGAAGTAAATATTTGGCTGCAGTTATCTAGATATCTCTAGGGTGGGGGGTGGGGGGGGGGGGGGGGTACGGGGTGCCAGGCATTAGTAGCACCTTTGGTAAGGATGACTATCATGTCCTTTTCAGGACCCATCCCCCACTGGTCAAAGCTGACACCCAGCTCGTGCCTGTGGCTCCTAGTAGCTGTCAGCATGCGACAGCGGCCACCCCCCGGGCAACAGCTGTGAGAGGCTGGCTAAACCAGGCATGGGTATCCGATTTGGTGTCAAACCAAGAGGTAAACTAGGGTATGCCTACCCAGCATGTGAAGACAGGATTCGGCAGACTGCGCGGAAGAAATCATTCCTGATTCAACGGGCAAGACGGCGTTTACCTGCAAAGCGTTGTGGAACGTAATGAGCACGGCAAGGCACGTAGAGCGCACTAGTCATCCACTGCACCTGTATTCGTATCCAGTCGTCTCTACTTGTCTTGCCACTGGACTCAGATGGACTCAGGCGAGAGAGTGAGGTCGACGAATTGCGCAACTCTTCCTCACTTTAATCCAAGTCATCGCGCAAGTCATTCTTCATCTCTACTGATGAAGAATCAGATTCGCTGGGCTGGTCACTTGACTCGCATGCCAGATCACATGCTCCCTAAACGAATTTTTTACAGCGAACTGCGTTGTGGTAAACGCTCACAAGGTGGCCAGAGGAAACGCTTTAAAGACACTCTGAAAATTTCACTGAAGGCGTTTGGAATTCATCATGACACCTGGGAGGCTGCAGCCAGAGACCGAAATTTGCATCATTACGCAAGGGTGCAGTCATATGTGAGGCAATCAGGACTGCAAGAGCTGTGAAGAAAAGGCAGGACAGAAAAACCACTGCAGGAAATCCCCCTCCAGAAACGTCAAGCATTCCTTGCCCACATTGTCAAAGAACATTTCGAGCCAAAATAGGCCTTATCAGCCATCTTAGAACCCACGGCTCCATACCTTCAACCCCACTGGATGAAATGAATGGTCATCTTGATGGACAAACAACATGACAGCTTGTACTGATAATTCATCAGGTGTCAATATTTCCTGTATAGGCATCAAGACCCCATAACGATTCTTCACGTCTATGTTGTATGCATCTGGTATTTTTGTGACATCAAAACGAAATAGCCTTTGCGCTCGGGTAGGCTTTTGAGTTTTACTTTCACATCTGCTTCTAATAACTGATGATCTGTATCACATTCTGCACTTCGTAAGGTATTTTGCTGATGTCATGCTTGATCGGTCTATGTGGCTAAGGGCTATCGAACGCGGTTTATGAGCCCGTATACCCGGGTTCGAAACACGGCGGTGCTGTGTATTTTTTCGAAAAAAGGTATAGGAGCCGGTCGTTCATAAAGCAATGGCAAACTACTGAAAGTAAAATTTGCCCAGGAATCACGAACAGCGAAAATGCTGGGGTTGACTGCTACGTCCTGTGAAGGACATGCAACTTAATTTTTTTTTTTCATGCTTGATCTCCATCTTGGGTGAATTAAAATATAATCTTTCTGACTTTTTGTACTACTGTCAGGGGACTTTCATGTAAACAGTCTTCTTGGGTGATGTTAAAACTGTGTGTTGGCTATCGTTAACTCATTTTCTGTGCACAATTCATTTAATGTGTCACCTGTATCATTTCTATTTTCCAATACACATTTTCCTAAAACATGTCTCCCATATTCATGTATTCCTGTACCACATTTGCATTAAAATGTCCCATTATTATTGTTATGTCAATCTGACCAATCATATGTAATGTCTTGCAGCGTGTTGTAATTATCTTACATTTCGTCTTCCTCTGCTGTTGATGTAGGTGGATACATCAGTGTGAGAGTTAACAATCAATATACACAACAACACATTGCACAATTACATAACCGAATCCGACCTCCGTTCCCGATGTCTGGAATTTGGCTCCCATCACATGAATTTCCGAACTTCCTCTTGCTCTTTCTTCACAACATGAAATTCAGGGCTTCTTCTGACTTCGTAAGGAGAGTTCACGTAGTATCAAATCGAAATAGTTCTGGGCAAGTTGATTGATTGATTGATTGGTTTAGGAACCGACATCACAGCATTCGGGACATTCCCATAAGCGCTCCGTCCCCATCCTCAGCAGCCAGCGAAAAGTTCCAACACTAATAGTTGGGCAAGTTGAATCAACAGAAGAAAATGAACCGTACACACTGTGACTGTCTAGGAATGGTCTGGCAAATATAAATTTATGTTACTCGTTTACTAATCGCCGCTCACCCAGCTGTCAACAGTTAACTTGTCGTATGTTGCAACTGAGCGTTCGCAACTCCTCAGGTTCGAATCCTGGTCGGCGGCTCCAAACAAACCATCTGTAACAAGGCCGGATTCAATTCAAACTCCTGACAACGGAAACCAAAACAACACCACTCGCAACGGGTGGCATCTCTCAGCAGGGTAGTGGCAAGATCATTACGCAGTTGAAACAGATGTGAGGACAGTTCGCAACCGTCCAACTGTCCTATCCACGATGGCTTACAACGTGTTGATCAAACTAGAGGGGCATAATTAATGCATTTAATATTTCACGTGTTTCGACGAATAGACCTCAACCCCAAGACTAATATTGACCTGCTTGCGATTTATCTTCTCATATGATTGACACTTGGTATTCAACTAGTTTCACAAACTATGTAGGCATCGTTTCTGATTGATTGATTGATTGATCCATTGATTGATTTAGGAACCGACATTACATCATTCGGGGCATTCCTATAAGCGATCCGTCCCCATCCTCAGCAGCCAGCGAAGAGTTCCAACAATAACAGTTCCAGTAGCAATCTAATTATATGTCCGTCTCGCCTTTCCTCTGAGCGTCGAGCGTCGGTCAGATCCCCTCGTCACACCTCGCTGTCTCATTCTTACCAGACTATGGTGATCTACACGTGCTCCCACAAGGCCGCAACCACGTCTGCCTTGGCATGCATCAATACTCCACCAAGTTTTGCTGAGCCAGCCAATATGTCCGTCTGTTCATTCCCCAGCACACCGGCATGCCCCGGAGAAAATATCCAGGTGATGCTTGCCACCCGTGACCTCCGAAGAGAAGCAAGCCACTCTGCACGAAACCTGCCTGTCCTCATCCTCCTCAGCAAGCTTTCTGAGTCAGTTACAATAACGATGTGTGTATGTATCGTGTTCTACATCCAGCGGAAAGCTGCACTGACTGCCTCCAACTCCATTTTAAGCTATATGTTGTGGTATCATACGCCAGGCTCTCCTGCACCAACCGTCATCCATTAGCATTTGCTAAGAATCCCCAGGCATTTCTCCTACCTCTCACCACCGAACCATCCGCGTAGATAATCACATCACCCGGGCGAGCATTATCCTGAATTATTTTCTGGATTTCCACTTCAGTGGCCCCTGCAGGTCACTCCCTGCACTCCCGGCTCAATGTGATTATAACTCTTCAAAAGTCTGACTGCTCCGCTGGCACTCTGACCCACTCCTCTCCTCGCCGAATGTTCTCCAAGATGCACACTTATCTGATCGTATCCTCCGCCTGAGCCATCCATGATTTCCCTCTGATCAGTCTCTGACCCTTAACTGCGCCCAGCGCCTCATGCAACGGGTGATCTGTGTCTGCAGCTAGTCTGAAGTATGCCATCGCCTGCATTCTGGTAAATAGTCACTTTCTGTAAAACCCATCGAAGTTGACAAAAAGCCATCAAAACTGAATTGTTACTAACAAAAATTAAATATACTCCATCGTGAAGAATGTCATTCTAACCTTTTTATTAAAATCATGATTCAAAGGCAAATGAATGTTGGATAATCGAAGTAAAATTGACAATCTCCCCCCACCCCCACCCCCCCCCCCTCCCCCCTTTTCCCCTTCGAAAAAAAGAAAAAAAAAACGAACAAAACAAACAAAACAACAACAATGCAACATATATCGCCAGTTATCTGGCAAAATCACACAACTCTCCCGGTCTGACGAACCATTTCTGTCAGACATCTAGTGATTTGTGTTACCCCTTCACTGAATCAAAATTCGCGGACGGACATCTGGAGCTATAGAGCCAACATCACTATTCTCTCCGGATGTAATCCTCCCTGATCTCTTCTCATCCCTAGTGATGAAGCAAATTTATAAGCGAAATTAATAGATGTTTTAGTGCATTCTCATGCAGGGGAATTTTCTTATGGGTGTCTTCTGTCACCACGGGGATCTAAACTTAACTCATCTCTCCTTTGTTAACCCACTGCTTGGACAGTACAAACTGGTTATGTGCTGTTGTTGTTTGTCCATCAAGAATGATGATGACCATTCATTTCATCCAGTGGGGGTGAAGGTGTGGAGCCGTGGGTTCTAAGATGGCTGATAAGGCCTATTTTGGCTCGAAATGTTCTTTGACAATGTGGGCAAAGAATGCTTGACGTCTCTGGAGGAGGATTTCCTGCAGTGGTTTTTCTGTCCTGCCTTTTCTTCACAGCTTTTGCAGTCCTGGTTGCCTCACATATGACTGCACCTTTGCGTAATGATGCACGCCACGAATTTCGGTCTCTTGCTGCAGCCTCCCAGGTGTCATGATGAATTCCAAAAGCATTCAGTGAAATTTTCAGAGTGTCTTTAAAACGTTTCCTCTGGCCATCTTGGGAGCGTTTACCACAACGCAGTTCGCTGTAAAAAATTTGTTTAGGGAGCCTGTGATCTGGCATGCGAGTCAAGGGACCAGCCCAACGAATCTGATTCTTCATCATTATAGTGTGGATACTGGGCATGGATGCTCTTTCTAAGACTTCAGTGTCTGGAATCTTGTCTTGCCATTTAATCTTCAGTAGCTTCCTTAGGCAGACTGTGTGGAAGTGGTTTAATTTCCTAGCGTGTCGCTGATAAACTGTCCAGGTTTCACAAGCATATAGCAGTGTGGATAATACAACTGCTGTGTAGACTTTTAGCTTTGTTTGCAGGCTTATTCCAGTTCTGTCCCATACATTCTTGTACAGTCTGCCAAAGGCCGCACTGGCCTTGGAGATTCTTGCATTCACTTCGTCATCAATTGTGGCAGCTTGTGACACAGTGCTGACAAGATAGGTGAATTTGTCCACAACACTTAGTCTATGATCATTCACTTTGATATTCGGCACAGTGTGATTATTCCCTGGAGCTGGCTGGTACATAACTACATTTTTCTCCAAGTTGATATTGAACCCAAAGTTGGCACAGGCATGTGAGAAAGCTGAAACATTATGTTGCATATCCGCCTCTGAGTTGGCGTATAGAGCGCAATCATCAGCAAACAGGAGCTCTCTGACGGTGTCGCTGTTAATTTTGGTTTTGGCTTTCAGCCTTCTGAGATTGAATAACTTTCCATCCATACGGTAGTTGATGTCTATTCCAATGTCGTCGTTCTCGAAGGCATTCATCAGCATGGCTGAAAACATGAGGCTGAACAGTGTTGGTGCCAGGACACATCCTTGCTTCACTCCATTGGTGACAGGAAAGGGTTCAGACAGTTCACCATTTTCCTGTACTCTTGCCTACATGCCATCATGAAATAGCCGCACTATTTGGACAAACTTTCGTGGACAGCCATATACAAACTGGTTATGTAGCTCCACTGTAACCAGCCTAATATGTTACAGATTAAGTATATCACATGTTGTTATGATCGATGTTTACAAGCATTGCTTGAAGAAATCGCCTAGATGAATTTTATCACTTCTATCACTACACGCTATGAGCACGCAAATATGCTTGAGTTAGTCGTACAAGAAAATCCATTTTTCACATCGTGGACAAATAATTATGTTCTATTCATTTATACAATGTAAAACTATCCTGGTCAGCGTGGGCTTGGCGTAATCGTATAAAACAAAATACATTTAAACCATATCATGAACATTGCGTTATCTAAGTACATGTAATATCTATCATCGCTATCATCAAGTGCCATGCCGGCTGGAGTTGGTGTTTATGACTTTCCAAAATCTCGGTTTTTGGTTTTCCGGATCAGCTCCGCTGATGATGTTCCTCCATACCACCATCTCAATCCTTCCAGAATTATTTCTCTTGGTATACCTCTCACTCCCTTCCCCTCGATCTTTCCAGTTGTAACAATGTTCTCAAATGCTTCTCTTCTCATCATGTGACCAAAGAAAGCTGTTCGTCTCTTTCTTACTGTTGCATTTCATCATCAAGTGCAGTGCCGACAGGTGTAGGCGTTCATGACTCTCCACAGATGGATGTCTTTGGTTTTATGGATCAACTCTGCTGTTGAAATTATTCCATGCCTCTGCCTCTCTTCCCCTCGATCATTCCAGTTGTCACGATATTCTCCAGCGCCTCTCTTCTCATCACATGACACAAAAAATGATGTTTGTCTCGTTCTTATTGTTGTATATAATGTTTTGGTTTCGCCAGCCTCTTTAAGGCATTCAATGTTGCTTACTTTGGCAGTCGAAGGAATTCGCAACATTCGACGAAGGAACCACATCTCTGTTGCTTCCAATCTAATTATAATTTGTTCATTTATATTCCAAGATTCGCAGCCATACAGCAAAACAGGTTCTATATAGCTTTTCAGGACTCTCTTTCTTACATTCAATGATAGCGACTTATTGCATAAGATATTCTTCATTTTTCTTTAAATGTAGCCTTTGCTTGCCCTATTCTGCTCGTAATCATTGTTGTGCATGTGGCAGGACAGCCCCGGCAGCATCCGAATGACACAAGTTTGAAAGGAATTAAAGAGCCCACAATAATTATTCTATCATTCTCTATGTAAAAGAATAATTATCCACCAGAAAATAATCTAGTCCCCAACCAAGGAATAAGGAAAAACTAACAGAGATTGCAAACAATATAAAATTACATTTTGACCACGCACGCCCCATCATTTCTGTAATGCTAGGTCTGAGAAAGCTTTGATGTCCAGATCAAACGTAAAACTCAGACATCACGGCACCAGTCGGCGGGGGGGGGGGGGCGCTATCAAAGGTTGAAAACTCATTGTTTTCAGTACCAGGGGAGAGAAAGACCGAAAAGTGTGAAATCTGGGCTGGAGATGAATTGATACATGGACATGCTACTCAGGGGAAAACCCGTGTGATCCAAAGACGGCAATTTAATGCAGGCCTAACACCTACCTAAAAGTCCAGACTTTGTGGAGCCGGGACGTCTGTAATTGCCACCACAAAGGAGCAATTAGGACCAGATGCTTAACACCTCTCCGCAATACTACGGGGCAAAGTAGAAACACATGGCTGACACATTCCTGCCAGCAACCGGGAAGGCTGGTGTTACCAGCCTATTGGAATGTAATGACGCAACTGCATTGCCGCCAAAGCAGGTTTCATTGTTTCAGGCGTGGGGGGCATCGGTCAATTTGATTGACAGATGAAACTACCCTTCACAGGAAAGGAGGAGGGGTGAAAAGAATTTGGCACTTAATCCATCTAGGTAAATCATCTTACATGGAAAAATAGGCGGAGTTAATGAAAAGGGGAATATTAATTAGCCAACCTGGAAACTAGCCAGGAATTGAATAGAATAAAACTACGAGCAGTGGCCAGCAAGACTTTAGACGCATTCACAATAGTGTTCCAGGGAAGCCGGAATTTTAATTTCTGGTGAGAGATTACCCTCTCGTTTTGTTACTTCGATACAATGTCGTATGACAGGATTTCCTAGCTATAACCCAGATCTCTTAGGAGCAATGGACAGTCAACAACCCATATCAGGAAGTGACATAGCCTTGTGAGGGACCAATTTGGACTCCTTCAATCTGACAGTGAACTGCGTCTCACTGGGGGAAGCATGATCTATGTGACCTCATAAGTTACGTATACCATACCATAATCATCATCATCATCATATGATCATCAATAGCAATAATAAACACAGTTGTTGTATTTTAAACTCAGTTGTCTGTATAATTCTAAATGTTTATAAATGTTTGTGTAGCGTAATCAAGTACACACATTATATCATTTAGTGGGGGTTCGCACATATTGTCCAGAAGTGGGAATCTATGTCCGGGAGGTATCTTGCCTATGCAGTCATAAGTAACCAGATTACGTTGCATGTCTTAACTCCTCCTTTCTCACTTCTGGTGATACCAAGTACAGCCACATCTATATATATAGATATATTCTATCTTCAACGAGCCACTTCTTGGCTGTTTTCTTGAGTATCAGGGACAGTGTCTTAAATCAGCATAACAGACATTTGTTCCACGTTTTCTCTCTGGGGTCTGGGGTGTTAATTAGTCCCTTCTGACAGAGTTAGGGGATCTTAAACTGCATCCAGAACTGAACACCAGTAGAAGAAAATGATTTTGGCTGAGTTGTTGCCCATCTGGGATCTAACCCCAGCCAGTTGGTGACATATTGGGTCGGCTCGTCCGCTATAGAATCCGGGAGTAAACCCTAGAACCTATTGGGACGGCTCGTCCGCTATAGAATCCGGGAGTAAACCCTAGAACATATTGGTCTGCTCGCCCGCTATAGAATCCGGGAGTAAACCCTAGAACACTTTGGTTCGCTCGCAAGGAACGAACCTATTTCAAATCTGTTAGTCTGGTATTATTCCGGTCTTGCCTATGGATAGAACCTAGGTCATTCTCACTTACATTCTTAGCAGCATTAGTTAGTTATAATTTATTTCTAATGTAATAGCTTGCTTGATTGTAGGCAAGATTTTGACACATCAGGACTTCTCATCCATGATAGAATCAGAGAATAAATTCTAGACTATTGATTTTCATAAACCATTCTTTCATTCTTCACCCATTACATTTGCTAAGTATTAACTTAGGAATTTGTTTCTAGGGAAGTCTGTAGAATTTAAATAACTTGTTAAAAAGTTAATAATGGATAATATCATATGAGTTAATTTACATCATTCACCACTGTAGAATTAATAATCACATTAATTAGTGATATTAATTAGTTTATTGATGATTTACGTGATGATTTTTTGATTACATGCTTTATCATTTGATTTAATCATGAATAATTTGATAATGCTTAGTTAATTCAGTGTATGACGGACTGCTTTGCATCAACTTTCTCACTCTAATTCACTACTATCATTCTCATAGCAGTGTCTGTTCCTCTTGTCACTATCCTGCTCTAGCATAAATCTAACTAGCTCTGTGTAGGGTAATAATATAATTACTTGCCTGAGTTAAGCCGAGAAGAGATCATGGATGCACGCACAGATTTCTTAGAGTCCGCTAGAGGATGGGGCATAAGGCTCGGCTTAGTAGGAGAGAAGCTAGAACTATTTATTAGAGAAGAAATGGATTGGTGGGACAAAGAAGATGAGCAGATGATGAAAAGAGTTGCAGAATTAGAAGCAGATATGCGTCACAAAGCTGAAGAAGATGAGATTAAGAAGAAGCAAATTGAAATACTGAACATGGAGGAAGCTACCAGCTCGACTGAGGAAAAGCCAATCACTCAAGCCGAAACTCTGATAGAAAGCAGGGAAGCTGACCGTCACAAAGAAGAGGCATGCATTCCTTCGCAAATCCCCATGGCTCAGAAAAACAAAAACTTGCGCACAGAAAGGCACATGCTTCCCTCGCCTATTCCTAAAAATATTAAAAATAAACGGAATAGGAATAAATGTACCAAGCGTACAGTAAACAGTCACAAATGTGATAAATGTTTACACCGCAATGAAAGCGGATTCGCTGGCTTGGCAACCCAGCAATCTAAGGAGCTTCCTAAGACTTCCCAAAGGAGAAAAATCCAGGAGGAGGAGGACCTGAGGAAAACTATTAAAGAGATTGAAGGCGAGACCTTACCCGACTCTTTTATTCCCTTCAGTTCAGAGAAACTAGGAGGGGAAATGAATTCAACTGAGACCGGAATTGATGTAAAACAGGATTCCAGTGTATCTTTCTGTGTGGCCACACAAGAGGAAATAATTATCAGTTTGAATTACTTATCTCAGGTGGGATATGGCATGGAAAATGACATCCCACAACATTCACTTCTGTTGGGTTTGGAACAAGAAAACCAGACCAGGGAGAGAATACTTCAATTGGACTTGGCACACGAGAGCCCAGCCATGGAGGACAAACAAGACACGGAGGAGAATTCTTACGATGTCAGTATCTTGGAGTCTTTCGAAAAGGAAACTCAAGATACACAAAGCATTCATGTAGGTTATACCACGGACTCTGATTCAGGGACGATAAACATGTCTGCTAACAACAAAGAAGAAAATACTTCTTTGGACAGGATGAAGGTAATGCCTATCATCAACACAGCTGAAGCTAACAGGGGATCACAAATGATGGACTCTGCAGCGGAACAAAACCGGAGCGGTTGGTATACTCAACACTCAGGACCTTGTTTACCTTTCACTTCAACCAATGTTGGATGGGGAGAACAGCTGTTTATGTATACTTCTACAAGGAGTGATACAAATTCACAGTTCTTGGGGAACAACATGATTTCTCAAAGCTGGACAACTTCTACTAGCCTTATACTTTCAAACACAGATTCAAAATGGAACTCTGTTGAAGAGGAACGCACCTGGATAAAGAATTATCGAGGGAAGAAAACTCTTAAATCAGGAGAGAGTAAACGGATGCCCTACCAAGAAAGAGGCAAGTATGAGTTGAATGCACATCATAAAATTATGATGTTTAGCAAATTTCCTGCCAAAAGGAGGAGATTAAAGGATTTTATGATCTTTGGCCGACGGAGGAAAAGAAAATGGAGCAACATTACTGCAACCAATTCTTTTAAGAAAACACTGATGGCACTTCCTCTGCTTATAGGACAAGGGCCAGAAATTGAGTGGAAAATAACAGTCTCTCTGCGGCGCCGGAGAATCTTGTTATACATTTTGCAATTTCCCGGCTGGGAAAAAGTAAAACCTCCAGAGGACAGGACATTACCGAGCAATAGCCTGGAAATCCGACACAACACCAGGAGCAAAGATTTGCAAGATTTGTCCTGGGAGAATGGACATGGGATGTCTTTCTGGACGCACCGGACACCCCACTGCCACAAGGAATATTGGGAACCCAGACTTGGAGTTAATTCTGGAATGGAGAGCACTTAGATACATTCTTGAATGCTGCCGAGGCTCTGTTATAGGCTTCATTAATGAACCTACTTAAATTGGGAAGCTATGTGGCAGGACAGCCCCGGCAGCATCCGAATGACACAAGTTTGAAAGGAATTAAAGAGCCTACAATAATTATTCTATCATTCTCTATGTAAAAGAATAATTATCCACCAGAAAATAATCTAGTCCCCAACCAAGGAATAAGGAAAAACTAACAGAGATTGCAAACAAGATAAAATTACATTTTGACCACGCACGCCCCATCATTTCTGTAATGCTAGGTCTGAGAAAGCTTTGATGTCCAGATCAAACGTAAAACTCAGACATCACGGCACCAGTCGGCGGGGGGGGGGGGGGGCGCTATCAAAGGTTGAAAACTCATTGTTTTCAGTACCAGGGGAGAGAAAGACCGAAAAGTGTGAAATCTGGGCTGGAGATGAATTGATACATGGACATGCTACTCAGGGGAAAACCCGTGTGATCCAAAGACGGCAATTTAATGCAGGCCTAACACCTACCTAAAAGTCCAGACTTTGTGGAGCCGGGACGTCTGTAATTGCCACCACAAAGGAGCAATTAGGACCAGATGCTTAACACCTCTCCGCAATACTACGGGGCAAAGTAGAAACACATGGCTGACACATTCCTGCCAGCAACCGGGAAGGCTGGTGTTACCAGCCTATTGGAATGTAATGACGCAACTGCATTGCCGCCAAAGCAGGTTTCATTGTTTCAGGCGTGGGGGGCATCGGTCAATTTGATTGACAGATGAAACTACCCTTCACAGGAAAGGAGGAGGGGTGAAAAGAATTTGGCACTTAATCCATCTAGGTAAATCATCTTACATGGAAAAATAGGCGGAGTTTATGAAAAGGGGAATATTAATTAGCCAACCTGGAAACTAGCCAGGAATTGAATAGAATAAAACTACGAGCAGTGGCCAGCAAGACTTTAGACGCATTCACAATAGTGTACCAGGGAAGCAGGAATTTTAATTTCTGGTGAGAGATTACCCTCTCGTTTTGTTACTTCGATACAATGTCGTATGACAGGATTTCCTAGCTATAACCCAGATCTCTTAGGAGCAATGGACAGTCAACAACCCATATCAGGAAGTGACATAGCCTTGTGAGGGACCAATTTGGACTGCTTCAATCTGACAGTGAACTGCGTCTCACTGGGGGAAGCATGATCTATGTGACCTCATAAGTTACGTATACCATACCATAATCATCATCATCATCATATGATCATCAATAGCAATAATAAACACAGTTGTTGTATTTTAAACTCAGTTGTCTGTATAATTCTAAATGTTTATAAATGTTTGTGTAGCGTAATCAAGTACACACATTATATCATTTAGTGGGGGTTCGCACATATTGTCCAGAAGTGGGAATCTATGTCCGGGAGGTATCTTGCCTATGCAGTCATAAGTAACCAGATTACGTTGCATGTCTTAACTCCTCCTTTCTCACTTCTGGTGATACCAAGTACAGCCACATCTATATATATAGATATATTCTATCTTCAACGAGCCACTTCTTGGTTGTTTTCTTGAGTATCAGGGACAGTGTCTTAAATCAGCATAACAGACATTTGTTCCACGTTTTCTCTCTGGGGTCTGGGGTGTTAATTAGTCCCTTCTGACAGAGTTAGGGGATCTTAAACTGCATCCAGAACTGAACACCAGTAGAAGAAAATGATTTTGGCTGAGTGGTTGCCCATATGGGATCTAACCCCAGCCAGTTGGTGACAGTGCATCTTCCATATGATGTTATAAATGCCCCTTGTAACAGGTTACGTGGAGGGTGCCAAATACCCCCGTCACAATGCTGCAGTTATTATTCTTTAACCCTGGCTGGGATAGGTCTTTGCCTGCCAACCCTTCTCCGTTCCCCGGACTCACTGTCACTCTCACTCTTGACCTCGGGGCCTATTCCCTGAGGTGTCTTTCTGGCTGATAACATATAACATGGCAATCGTCATAGTAAACTATAATTTCAATTTAATAACTTAATACGGGAAAGCTTAGGAAAATATCAAGACAGTTACAACAGATAGTTCTCTACAAACAAACAGGGAGAAGGTGTTCAGTTCAGGCACAGAGCCTCAGGTGGCTTTTCTTCATAGACCAAGCTTAAGACACTGTCCGATCCGTCCACATACACCTCACCGAGTGTGCCTTCAGTTCTTTCCTTCCAGGTACGTTGTGCAAACAACAGGCCTCTGTAGAACCAAGCTTTCAGGTTTGAGTGGACCTCTTTACATATTCATTATACTGTTCTTCGAAGCCCCATTGTATCACTTGGCACAATGTTGGGTAGGAATTAATACAATTGGAACAGTTCGTGAATGAGGAATTGGTAGGTGCCTTTCACTGTCCTCGACAAGGATGGGTATGACCGAGAATTAGGCGTAGGTCCAGCCCGGATCATAAAAACACTCGACCCTATGTCGACGAGATGACTTGAGTTGCGTTATATTATGCCTGGTATAGTCAATAACTTGACCTGGCTTCATCAGTTGAATATAGCTTTATGCATAGAGGCCCTGTCGAGACTTTCAGCTCTATTCACTTCCAAAAGAAGGACCCTGGAGATGACAAACATTTGTGAAAGCCTCTAGCTTAAACTTCAGGTACAGCAGACATGGAGACTCCTAATGGTCTCAGCATATCAGTTGGCATAAACAAAATAGAACTATACAGGAGACCTGAGTGAATTGGCCTGACCTATAAAGAGGTCCTGGATTGGCTACGTCCCTGCTTGACTAGACCTCCAGCTTGTATAGGTCCTTTTGATTACCCTAGGAACTCTTTGCATACAAGATTCACTCCCTTCTCTCATGCCATGCCTTTATTATTACTGGGAACATTCGTTTCCCTGCCTCCCTCTCACTTGCAAACACTTTCTTTCTCACGACAAAGCTCCTGTGGTGTTGTGTGCGTAATTATGTGTGTCCCCCCCCCCCCTTTAATATATAAATGGCAAATCATACCCCGTGTTCTCGGGACTCATCTTCCGTGCCCTTTTGAATAGCCTCTTTTGGCTTATTTGGTTCGGTATTTCCCGCTTAACTAATATTATAGTAGTGGGTCTGTATGGAACGAAGTGTAGTTCCCTAACCCTAGCAAGAATAGGAAAGAAGAAACTACCCCTTCCGGCCGCTGCTCTCGTCTGAGCCATCGCCGCAAGGCACAGATAGTGCCTCGCATAACCAGTATGTTTAGATGTGTTCAGGTTCTCTCCGTGAGATAACGAGATCTATTTATATCTCTGGCATAATCTTAACGACCCGTAAATATTCGGTCCACTTGGCTACCCTATCTGCTAAAAGACGAAAGAGAAAGCACACTGTAGACCCTCTTCCACCTCAATAAGACAGAACATAGATGGTTGGAATCCGTCGCCACGGAGCCCTCCCCTCCTTCCGGCATACCGTATTTATGCCATGTTTATATTCAAATTAAAGACGACACTATGCAGAGTTCAGGCCGTAGGAAGAAAGATAGCACCCGCCCATCTGCTGCCAAGAACAAGCGAAATCATCTGGGGAAATATATTGCTCAGATTCGTTCCAAGGCCATACCCAGAATAAGATGCTTAGCTGGATTGGCCAACTGTCAACCCCCTCCCGATATGGTATGACTGGCCTTTCGCCAATTCGTCTCACCAGTCGAGACAACAGAGATTTATTAGCCAAGGTCTGGCCGGACTAATTAAAACCCACTCTTACCTTTCCTACACCCTCATGATGCATCTAATCTGTAAAAATCTTCAAATTTTCAATACATGGTGCAGATTACAAACGGTAGGTGTTTTAAACGGACATTTATTGCCCAAGAAGTTGCAGTAAGTGCGTATTTGGTACAAGGCGCGCTATCGGGTTTTCCCGAAGAAAAGTCAGACTAATAGTTCTCTTAAGAAGATCGGGTTGTAAAAGTAACCAAGAGAACTATCTTCCAGGGAAATTGAGCGGATAAGAGAACTGAGGGTTCCCGAAAGCTGTTTCCCACTGTTTTCCCAAACCCAAAGAATACATGAGGACATGGGCCACTGGCGTTTTGTTACACCCCTAGATACTTAAAACTAGCAACTTGGTGAAGAATTTTCCCTTCTATCTCTATTTCACGTTTGGGTGTCACCTGTTTCTTTTATATCACCATTGTTACTGTTTTCTTGATATTCAAGTAGAGTCCTTTCATTGCACTGCCTATTACTACAATTTCCAACAATTGGTGTAGATCTGTTGCTTTATCCGATATCAATACTGTGTCATCTGCATAGTGTATATAATTTATATTATAACCTCCAATTATTATTCCTGGCTGTCTTTGATCTCCCTCATTATTACTTCGCTATAGAGGGAGAAGGGATCCTGTGACAAAACACATCCCTGTCTTACTCGCAACTTTATGTGTTCATTATTTCCTTCTTTATTTCCCCTTTTAATTGCCGCTGCTTGGTTCCAGTAAATATTTCTTTTATTATTCTGAGATCTTTCCTATCAATGTTAATATCTTCCAACATTTTAATCAGTTCATCGTGTTTTACTTTATCAAATGCCTTAGTATAATCTATGAAGCACAAATATATGTCTTTCTTTGTCTTTACTAATCTTTTTAATAGTGCTCGTAATGTGTATAGTGCATTGTTTGTACTTTTTCCTGCCACAAATCCATACTGTTCTTCACCAGTTTCCATTTGTATTGTCTTCCTTGTTCTTCTCATTATATTTCTGAGTAGAAGCTTAGTGACATGATTTATAAGGTTAAACGTACAAAAATCTTCGCATTCAATTGCTACAGGTATTTTATGTTATAGTTATAAATACAGATTTCAACATATCGCTTGTTATGCATCAACTGCTATAAATATCATTCAACATTGCGGTTAACATATCTACTTCAAATTCTCCCATCACTTCTAATTATGTTATTATGATTCCATCTGGCCCAGCTGATTATCCTTTCTTCATATGCGTGATAGCGTCATCGACTTCTTCTTTTAGAATAGGTGGACCTTCCAAGTTACTTTCTTCTGTTAATTCTTCTTTTTCCCCATCATAAAAGTCTCTTATATACTCATTCCACTCTTTATTATAGCATCTTCCTCCAATAATATATTTCCTGTCTCGCATTCAATGATAGCCACTTACTGCATAGAATACTCGTCATTTTCCAAAATGCAGCCTTTGCTTGCCCTATTCTGCTCTTACTCTTTGCTGTGCATCTTCCATCTGATGTTATAGAGGCCCCTGGGTATTAACAACTATCCACCTGTTTAAGAATGTTTCCTTCTATTTCTATTTCACATTTTGATGTCACCTTTTTCTTTGATATAACCATTGTTACTGTTTTCTTGATATTTAAGAAGAGTCCTTTGTGTGCACTCTCTGTTACTACAATATCCAACAATTGTTGTAGATCTGTAACATTATCATCAACCAATAGCGTGTATTGTTTATATTATAACCTCCGATTAGTATACCTGGTTTTTCATTTATCTCTCTCAATATTACTTCACTATAGATGGAGAAGAAATTCGATGACAGGACACAACCCTGTCGTACTCCTTGATTTATTTGTTCATAATTGCCCTCTTTATTTCCCATTTTAATTGCTGCTATTTGGTTATAGTAAATATTCTTTATCATTCTGAGATCCTTCCCATCAATGTTAATATCTTCCAACAAATTTAATCAGTTCATTATGTTTTACTTTATCAAATGCCTTAGTATTATCTATGAAGCACACATACATGTCTTTCTGTGTCTCTATTGATATTTATGTTATTGTTCGTGACGTATGTATTGCATTGTGTGTACCCTTTCCTTCAACAAATCCATACCGTTCTTCACCAATTTCAATTTTTTGTCTTGTTCTTCTCATTATAATTCTAATTAGAAGCCTAGTGACATGTGATTTTATCATGCATAATATAAACTCATGTTCATTACTGTAGTTTGAGGGAGAGAGTCAGTGAGTGTGAATGAGAGACAGAATGAGTGAGCATGAGAGTGAATGTGTGTGTGTGTGTGTGCCTTCTCTGTGTGTGGGAGCATCACTATTTTTACGTCACATACTTTTTATGTACTCATTTTTCTCCATGTTTAACATTTTTATGAGACTGCTCATGACAAGTGTCAGTGTATGTGTGTGAGTAAAGTGTGGGAGTTTGTTCATACTAGTTTCAATGCTAACGTGAGACATTTTGCATGTGTCTAGATGGGAGGAGGTGTGAGTGTGTGGAGGATGTGTGTGAGTGTGGGGATATGTGTGGGTGGGTAATGTGTGGGTGGGGGTACGCGTTTGGATGGGTTGAGGTGTGTGGGTTTTGGTGGGTAGTGATATTTGTGGGTGTTGGTGGGATGTGTGGATGGATGTGGGGGGGGGGTGAAAGTAGGGGTGTGGGAATGGGTGTGGGGGATGTGTGAATGGGTGGAGGATATATGTATGGGACGGATGAGGGGGATGTGTGTTTATGTGGGTGGAGATGTGTGGATGGTTTGATGAAGTATGTGTGGGTGGCGGGGTTGTGTGGGTAGGGGATTGTGTGAGTGGATTGGGGATGCAAGGGCGGGAGGAGAGAAGTGTATGGTGTGTGGGTTTGAGATATGTGTGCGATGTATTGGTGGGGGATGTGTGCATGGTGTGTGGGTGGGGGTATGATTGTGGTGGTATGGATGAGGATATGTGTGTGGGTGGGGGATAGAGTATGGTGTGGGGGATGTGTGTGATGTGTGAGGGGGATGTGTGGTGGTTGGGGGAAGTATGTGGGGGTGTGTGGATGGGAGATGTGTGCGTGGATGGGGAATGTGTGAGTGGGGGTGTGTGAGTGGCTTAGGGATGTGTAGGTGGGTGAGGGAGTTGTATGTGTCGGGGTGGGATGCGTGAGTTGGTGGAGGATGTGTGTGGGTAGGGGTATTGTGATCGACAGATGTTTGGTTGGGGTGGGTGGGTGAGGGTGTGTGGGTGCGTAGTGGAGGATGTGTGCGTGAGTGAGTGTGTGTGTGTGTGTTGGTGGAGGGTAGGGAATTCGTGTGTGGGTGGGGAGAGGTGGCTGGTGTGTTGGTTGGGGATATTGTGTGGGTTAGGTATGTGTGTGTAGGTGTGGGATTTTTGTGGTGTGTGAGTGGGGGTATGTGGGGTGGATGGGTAAGGGTATCTGTGTGGGTGTGGGTGGGAATATTGTGTGGTATGTGGGTGGGGGAGAAGTGATTGGTGTGTAAGTGGGTATGTGTGGTGGTATGTTGGTGTGGGATGTGTTGGTGAGGGATATGTGTGTGTGCGGTGCGTGGGTTGGAAATATTGCGTGGTAGGGGATGTATGTGATGTGAGGGTGGGGGATTGTATGGTGGGGGATTGGGTTAAGGCATGTGTGGGTGGGTGGAAGATGTATGTGTGGGTGGTGGGGTGTGTGTGAGTGGATTGGGGATGCATGGGTGGTTAGGGAGATGTATGTGTGTGTGTGTGGGGGGGGGGTAGGGACATATCAGTTGGTGGGGATGTGTGTGTATGGTTTGGGGATGTGTTAGTGGATGTGCGATGTGTGGGTTGGTGGGGGATTGTGTGCGTGGGTGGGGAATATGTGGTCGATGGAGTTGTGGCTGGGGGATGGGTGGTTTGAGGTGTGGGTGGGGAGAGGATGTGTGAGTTAGGATGTGAATATGGGTGGGCGTGGGATGTGTGGGGTGGAGGGGGAATGTTTGTGGGTGGCGAGTGTGTTTTGGGTGGGGGATCAGGTGAGGGCAGTGTGTGTGGGTGGGGGATGTGCGGGAGGGATGGGTCGGTTGGTGGGGTATGTATGTGTCCCTTGGTGTGCATGTGTGTGGGTGGGGTGATGGATGTGTAGGTGACAGATGGCCCTCATAACATGGTAATTTGCCTTGTTTATGTTTACAACATTCATTTCACAATGTTTATATTTCTTTCTATGTAAATGTATAATGCTCTTGATGAACGAAAGACGAGTGATTCGAAGGGCCGAATGTAAGACGGGCCTGCGCGCCCAATTTGTGACCCTAATAAAATTGATTTGATTTGATTTTGATTTAATTGTACGTTAGTTAATTGTACGAAAGTCTTCGCATTCAATTGTTCCTGGTCTTTTTTGGTATACCTATAAATACCGATTTAAGCAGCACTTTTTTTTTTTTTTTGGGGGGGGGGGGGGGGGCTATATATTATAAGATGTTATTTTTCGCATATCCTTTACAGGACATTGCAGTCAACAGTATTTGTCAGCTGCCGTTGATGTCTTCGCAAGTCTCACTTCCAGTAGTTTGCCATTGCTTTGTGAATGACCGGCTCACATACCCCAGTAAGTATCCAGCTCGACCCGGTCAGCTGCCGAATATTGCGCAGCTGTGTTTCATACGTGAATATACGGAATTACGAACAACTTCCTTAAACACTTTCGGCAGGGAGACTGGCTTTTACGAGATTGGCACAGCCTAAATCTAGCCAAGGACCTCTCGCTTTGAAAGCTCGTGAAGAATAGGCTGTGATCGGGAAGAAGTCCGGCATAAGTCCTCTCACGTGAACGCCTGTTCTAAGCTATTAGTGGCTGACCTTTGACCTGGCTGCACGCCTGGTATAACATAATCTGTTTACCTCGTAACAACATCTTACTTATAATCAATCACATATATGTTTTACATAGTCGTATATATGTTTTACCAAAACAACCAATGTTTCAGACACCCATTTAGTGATACCAAGTGTATTTAAGTAGACGTTTGTTGTCGTCGAATACATAAAGTGGTATACCTTGATTTTCCTTGATTTGCCACTACCACTTGGTAACTGTGGAGAGACAAGAAATTACAAAACAATGTTAACATAGACTTAACTCTTTCACTACCAAACAAAAACTGGGCTGTGACCAAACAGACATTTATGGCAGAAAATTGGAACTAGGGGTGTGTTACAATAATGCTTTTAAAATGGTTAAAGTGGTAGAAGACCTATTGTATTACATATCAAATTAAAGAGGATTGCACAAGGAACATGACAGTGTTAATAATTAATTGATAGGTTACAAATATTATGACAATAATGAGAGGTTTAATAATAACAAATGAAATTAAAGAGGTAAAAATTATTTAAAAAACTGCACATATAAGGTGTTTTCTACACTCCTATACTGCTAATCATGTTTAATTTACTGAATAATCAAACAAACACCACTTGTCTTCAAGAATATAAACAGTATTGCGCATTAAAGTAACCCAAAAAGAAGTTTTGGTGCATATTCTGAACCATGTATTTTTCACAAATAATGACAAAAAATAATGGCTGAAATCTTGAAGGTGGGGTCTGTCACAGTAAAGTTATGAAAATGGTTACAATTGTAGCAGAAATGTTGTATTATATATCAAAATAAAGGGGATTGCACAAGGAATATGTTGGTAGGAGAATGTTTGCTTTAGGTTGTAAATAAAATAAAAATAATAATATAATTTGTAAAATAATTGGACAAAAGTAGGTAAAAATAATGTAAACATTGCATTTAGAATGTGTTTTCTACACTCCTATACTGCTAATCATGTTTAATTTACTGAATAATCAAACAAACACCACTTGTCTTCAAGAATATAAACAGTATTGCTCATTTAAATCACCCAAAAGGAAGTTTTGGTGCATATTCTGAACCATGTCTTTTTCACACAAATGAAAAAAACTAATGGCCGAAATCTGGAAATTGGTGTATGTCGCAATAATGTTATGAAAATGGTTAACATTGTAGCAGAAATGTTGTATTATATATCAAAATAAAGGAGATAGCACAAGGAATATGTTGGTAGGAGAATTTTTGCTGTATGTTGTAAATAAAATACAAATAATAATATAACTTCTAAAATAATTTGTTAAAAAGAGGTAAAAATAATGTAAACATTGT
This sequence comes from Cepaea hortensis, assembly GCA_963921405.1. Classification (NCBI taxonomy): domain Eukaryota; kingdom Metazoa; phylum Mollusca; class Gastropoda; order Stylommatophora; family Helicidae; genus Cepaea; species Cepaea hortensis. The sequence goes on along the minus strand of OY992888.1, from coordinate 78,547,872 downwards.
ACTTACCGAGGGGGCGTTGTTATCCAATATCCTGATCACTGCTAATCCAATTGAATTTACTGAACAAACAACACTATTCTAAACTATAAACACCATTGCTTCCAATCAACCATCCGAAAAGAAGTTTCGCCGCAGATTCTGAATCATGTATTTTTTTTTTGTCAGACAAAAATTAGGACAACACTTGGCAGATTTACATTTAATTGTCATGTCTGTTTGTTTTTATTTACTATATGTGGCAGTCTATTTGTGATAGGCTGCAACGCAAACTTTGGCGCACAAGTCTGGTCTATTAGTGCAGCCGGAGCAAACAAAATATGATATGTGTCGTTTAGTTCGAGTGCTGCAAAAACACAGTCTCTATTGACACCGACAAATTCTATTAAATGCTTGGCTCATGTAAATCTTTCGGCATAATTTCCTGCAACAGACTGAAATTCTTCGGCAGGCAGAGTGTCAAACTTTCAGGAATACTCTGAGCTACTTCGCGATGTGCACTTTCCTTTACTTGAAATCCTTCTATAACAATTTTTTTTCCTTTCTCTGTTTGCCATATGGAATGTAGGATGTGAGCATTGATCTGTGCAATTTCAAAGATCTAGTAGTAGATATTCTTCCACCACGTAATGGTTTTCCTATCATGGATATTATAATATCCAACCATTTGGTCCATTCTGTCGCAGCCATTCATCGCCGTGTTATTTTCATGGAGACCATCTTCAGCTTGCTTTGCGGTTTTCGCAATCCGCTCTCAACAGTTCTAACTACAGACTTGGTAGAGACAACAATGCATGGTTTTTTTAGCTTTGTTTAGCCCTTCCACCAAATAATCATATCATCAATGGACACATTTTCAAATGGGTAAAATGCTTCCTGGATATTCTTCAGAGTCAACAAGAGGATAAATTTTTTTTTTTTTTGGGGTACCCTCAGGTTGACATACATGAAACATGGTGTGATAAATATATTATAATTTTCTAATTGATTACTGGGAAACGTAGTGGCAGTGCCACATACCAAGGAGTATATAAATGTGCACTTGTACACCGGTAGTCTTTGATACATGGTCTTGGATCAAGTCCCATAGCAATAATGACAGACGTAAACTTCAGCCATTCGTGCTTCATTGTCAAACACTCAGCTGTTGACGAACATTCACTGGTTTTTCTTTATCACCACGTGCTAAAACTTTAGACACAACTAAAACTACTTTCTAAATATTCACATTCACATATTATTATAAACAATAATCTAGCTTGATCTCAAGTCATACTACGTGGACGCAAACTGGTGGGCGTTTCCATTGTGAAAAACCAAAACAAACAAATTAACACTACCTTAAAACTGAAAATTCACAAGAATCCAAAATTAGAAAACGATTGACCGCTCCGAGATGGCGTAGAGATCTTTCGGCTGTACTACTTTTTAGTTTACTGTAACTTAAAATTCCGAAACGGAGCAGAAATATGTGAAATAAACCACTGATCATTTTGTGGGACGAAAAGGGCGGACTGCCATTACAGCAAATCCATTCTGTCCACAGATGGGCGCACGGTAGCGAAAGAGTTAAAGAACAGTTATTATTTCAAGATGTGAACGATCAATTGGAAACGTTGAAGAATTTAAGCATGTGGGTTTGTACAACGCAATTGTAAAGTAAATGTGTAAATGCTGAGAACATTAATTGGACGTTCTATAGAAGTAAACAAAGACCCACACTTTTGCTTTTCTGTCTACACAAAGGCCTTCGATAAAGTAAGACGTATCAACGTGATGAAGAGGCTTGCAGATCTACACATTGATGAGAAAGACCTTAGACTTATATAATGGAAACACCAAGCTGCCATAGAGAATGATAATGAAATCTATAAATATTAACCTAGTAAGAGAGGTTTGCGACAGGGGTGTGTAATGTCTCCAGATCTGGGGTTTTTCCCCCTACACAGTGAAACTATTTTGAGAAATTTAGAAGATATGAGAGGAATCGCAATTGACGGACGTAACATCACTAACATTGAATATGCGGATGATAACGCATTTATTGCAGACATTAAGCATGATCTGTAACCTGTATTAGTTAAGGTGCTACATAGACCATTTACTTGTGTATGGATGTGAAGCGTAGGCAACGAGCAGAAAAGCTGAAAAACAGCTTATGGCTGTGGGAATGTGGTTTCGTGATGACAATGCAAAGAATACCATGAACAGACAGAAAAACTAATCAGCAAACCCTACAAGAAACACTTAAAACCGTAAACTAATTAGATAAATTAGACGTAGACATTCACACTTCTTTGGACACGTTATGAAAAGAAATGGATTGGATAACTTGGTGACAACTGGCAAGACTGAGAAAAATGAACAGGGGGAGGGCAGAAAAGTCATCATCATCATCATCATCATCATCATCATCATCTTCCACTTCTGCCGTCAAGCGACGTGGGGAGGAATAATTTGCGTTTTAGCGCCCGGTGGACGGCACTGGATAGTGTCATTCCGTGTGGTTGTACAATGTCTCTGATGTCGTCAGTCCATTTTCTTTAAGGACGTCCTCGTGGTCTCGTCGCAGATGATCTTTGATGTAAGGCCAGTGATGGTATCTGCTGATGATGCATTCTAACGACATGGCCAAACCACTTGATCTTCTGTCTTTCAATAAATGTGGCACAAGGTGTTGATCCCACAGTCTGTCTGATAATAGCATTTCTTACTCGGTCTCGGATTGTTAAGTTGGCAGCTCTCCTCAGGCATCCCATTTCGCAGGTGTTGATTTTGCGAAGGTGTAATTTGGATAAAGTCCAGTTTTGAGATTGGTAGCATAGGGTTAGTGTGAATATGCTGTTTATTATCTGTCGTTTTGCGAACATGGGTATGTTTGGATGAATCAGTAAGGGTGATAGTTGATATGTAAGTGCACTAGCTTTTTGGCATCTGATTTCAATTCATCTGTCCAATCTGCCATCTTCTGTGATCATACTTCCAAGGTATTTGAATTCTTTAACTTGTTTCAGAGTTGTGTTATTTATCTGTATACTTAGTGGGCCTGGCGATCTGCTAACTTGCATTAGTTCGGTTTTGGCTGTGTTTATACTCATATTGTATCTGCTGCAGGTTGAACTCAGATTAGTAATATGATTTTGTAGTCTGCCCTCATCGCTGTAAAACAGGCACTGATCATCTGCAAATAGAACATATCTGATATACCTTCTTGTGTTCTTACTGCACTTTGGCTAGAGTGGTACATGGCTATGATGTTTTCTAGCAATTGTCCTCGTATCCCGTAGTCTTCAAGTATGGTCCATTATTTGTATCTGTCTACTCTATCAAAAGCCTTTTCCTGATCTACAAACACAATATTCTGCTGGTCACTATATTCGATAGTTTTTTTCACAAATTTGTCTAAGTGTAAATAATGCATCAGTGCAACTTTTACCTTTCCGAAAACCGAATTGTACTTTGCTTAACTGTTGTTCAACTACGGGTCTAGCTCTTTGTTCCAATAGAAGTAACTACTTAAATGGCTTAGATACGTGCTATTGTCAATACAAGAACACAAAGCTTATCCAGATGATCGTGTGAGATGTAGAAACAGGACCACCCACGTTTATCAGCATAATACATGATGATCAGTTGTTTATATCCTTGTAGATTGGTTACGTATTGCAAACGATCAGCGCTTATGATAACTTATGCGATTCTGCAATTAATTTATTTCTTTAACGGTTGGACGATTACATTCTTTTGTGGATTATTCCATCTTTAAATTCGTCCTTTGTATATTCTAAATTTAAGTTTTCTTCCATAGTTATTCTGCATATGACTTACTTCATTGGATATTCTATAGTTAACTTCTTTCTTGGACTTTTCTGCAATAACTTCTTTTTTAGGATGTTCTACATTAAATGTTTGTCTATAGCTATTATAAATGTAATTTATTTCTTGAGTCTAAAATTAGCTATTGTGCATTTGATTTATGACTTGGTCTATTCTATATTTAAGTTATGTCTTGGAGTTTTTTTACATTGAACTTCGTTATTGGACTATTATTCTACTTGATGTTTCTTTAAAACATCGTCTTCTATTGCTATTGTATATCGTCACCATTGGCATGGTGTTCTTAGGGGCGTGTGTATTCATTATTTTGGCTCGTTCACCTAACGACTCCTGGCAAGTTTAACACATTAAAGAACAACTGAAGGAGAACTGCGTCTCAGTGATCCCAAAGCTTTTATTGAACACACCTCAGTGACATCTATCATGCTGACCCTGTTGTGTCTGGTTCCATGCGCAACACTTCCAGATGCCTAAGCCATGGCAGCATGTCAGAGGTAGCCTGCGTTTACTCTCGTCTGTCGTCAAGGTCCTCAATCAAATTGCTAACAACACCTTCGATAAAGATAATACACAAAATTCTACTTACAAATGTCAGCATCTGAACACTTCCCTATACATATTCAATGGGTTCTCACAATAATAAAGTGTCGTAACGCCCAATGGAATCGAGTTGGCGGCGTCACCATCGCCAACATATATTTCTGGCGAGGTAGCATCTTAAAGTTACTGTTGTCACGTCAGCTATGAAATTGCTCTGGCTCCATTTCCCGATAATCTCCGTTGCCGTTGTACTTGGGTGTATCGTATTTTTAAGATAATGATCTTGTGTCAACAACCTCTCTTGTATTATGTCTTATGTGTCATTCAAACTATGACTGTTTCTTTATGGGGTTGTGCCTCCTCTACCAATATGTCAATGCATATGTATATAATTTCTTTATTCAATGTAGTCTGGTTGTTTGCAACTTTCTCGATTTGTTCTGTATCTTTTTAATCCTTTCGTTACTTTCAAACTACTTCTTTAAACTCTCTGCTCCATATTTGGACTTGACCCTTAAATGATTTTTCTATTAAATGTCCAAGGTTATTAATCCATTTTGAACATTCCACAAACGAAATAGAAAATATACATGTTAACGTCAACCAATAGTTCAACATTCAACAACACAACTTATTATTATATTCAATCTCGTTATCATTTTGCTAAGTTTCTTACTTTAAATCAAATTTGCATTAGCTTATGCAACAAAATATGTTTGTGTTCGTGATTGCTTTATTATCCTCTTGAGGATTCGAAAAAAAATTGTAGTATTTAATTTTAATGTAGTTTAAGATCTTTGACACAAATTTATTGTGGATGGCTTATAAGCTTATGATGAGAAAAAAAATTACTTGGATGGTTTACAAGATTATGCATTAAATGCCAGTAACTGGTTTACAAGCACCTGTATGCATTAAGAGAATATATTATTATCAATTATGATTGTGTTAATCTACGTTTATCGCTATGTATCTTCATAATTATTTCCATAGGATTCTCAGTTTAGGTTAGTAATGTTCCAACGATATGAATGATATTCTTTCAGATTTATAAGCTAATGTCATATTATATTATATTTTATTTCCCCATACTTTCTGATGCAGGCTTCGTGGCTTAGAGGTTAGCGACTTTTCTCCGTAATCTCGTATACTCTCGTAGGTAACGTGATGACGGTGAGAACCAATAGTGGTTTGAATCGCATCGGTAACTTACGGGTTATGTGATCCGTCTGCTCAGAAAGCATTGGCAAACTACTGAGCGTAATCTTGCCAAGAAATCAACAGACAGCTGAAAGATGCTGGTGTTGACAGCGATGTCCTGTAAAGGATAAGCAAAAAAAAAAAAAAAAAATAAAAAAAAAAACATACTTTCTGATGACAATGACATAGCATTATACCATATATAATTCTCATACAATCTGTACTGGCGACCTATTGTTCCAGAAGACAAAGTGTTATACTTTCTGTCTAACAGTGTGTACATGATTATCTTTAAACATGCACCATACAACAACAATATACTCTGTAACCTAAATTATTGAACATGAAATCAATCAATCAATCATGTGCCATGCTGGCAAGCGTGGGCGGTCATGACTCGCCATTTCACTCGATCACCAGTGTCGTGGATCAGCCCAGTGTTCCTGTCTCGTCCATGCCATGTGGCCAAGCCATCTAGGTATTTTCCTCTCGGTCTTCCTCTTGGTCTGTTCCCCTCGATCTTGCCAGTTGTCAATAAGTTCTCCAACCCATTTCTTCTCATAACATGTTCAAAAAATTTTGACTGTCTACGTCTAATTTCTCTAATCAGTCTACGATGTTCATTTGTCTCCTGTAGTACTTGGTCATTGGTTTTTCTGTCTGTCCATGGTATTCTTTGCATTTTCCTCAGAAACCACATTTCTGCAGCCATCAGATGCTTTTCACCTTGATTGCTCATTGTCCAAGTTTCACATCCATACAAAAGAACAGGCTCTATGTATCCCCTCAACACTCTTTTTCTCGTTTAAATTGACATCTTTTTATTGGTCAGAATGTTTTTCATCTTGCTAAAGGCTACTTTCGCCATGGCGATTCTTGTTCTAATCTCTTCAAGGCATCTCCCATCAGATGTTATAACTGTTCCAAGATAATTGTACCGATTCACTTGTTGAAGAATATTTCCATTTACTTGTATATTACATTGTGGCACTTCTTCCTTCCTACTGACGACAATAACCTGAGTCTTTTTACAATTTAATTCTAACCTCAGTTGCTCACTGTGTACAACTACCGCATCTACTAATTGTTGCAGGTCCTGCGCATTGTCTGCAATTAATAATGTAGCATCTGCATATCTAATGTTATTGATGTTTCGTCCTCCAATGCTGATTCCATTTATATCCTCTACATTTCTGAAAATATTTTCACTGTACAGGGAAAAAAGATCTGGAGACATCACACATCCCTGCCTAACACCTCTCTTAATTGGCTGATACTGTCCCACTTCATTCATCATCATCATCAAGTGCCGTGCGCGCTGGCGTAGGCGTTCGTGGCTCTCCATAGATCTTTTGTTTTCTGGATCAACTCTGCTGCTGATATTCATCCATGCCACCGTCTCAATCCATCCAGCATCACTTCTCTTGGTCTACCTCTGCCTCTCTTCCCCTCGATCTTTCCAGTTGTTACGATGTTCTCCAAAGCCTCTCTTCTCATCACATGACCGAGGAAAGCTGTTTGTCTCTGTCTTATTGTTGTATATAATGTTCTAGTTTCTTTAGCCTGTTTCAGGCAGTTGTCGTTAGTTACTCTGGCAGTCCAAGGAATTCGCAACATTCGTCTCAGGAATCACATCTCTGTTGCTTCTAATTTCTTCTTAATTTGTTCATTTACATTCCAAGATTCACTGCCATACAGCAAAACTGGTTCTACATAGCATTTCAGCACTCTCTTTCTTACATTCAGTGATAGTGACTTATTGCATAAGATACTCTTCATTTTCTGAAATGCGGCTTTTGCCTGCCCTATTCTTCTCCTAATCTCTGTTGTACATCTTCCATCTGATGTTATAAATACCCCTAGGTATCTAAAATTATCAACTTAGTTAAGGATTTTCCCTTCTATTTCTATGTCACATTTTGGTGTCACCATTTTCTTTGATATTACCATTGTTACTGTTTTCTTGATATTCAAGGAGAGTCCTTTCCTTGCACTCTCTGTTACTACAACGTCTAATAATTGTTTTAGGTCTGTTGAATTATCCGCCACCAATACTGTGTCATCTGCATAGTGTATATTATTTATATTATAACCTCCAACTAGTATTCCTGGCATCTCTTTAATCTCTCTCATTATTACTTCGCTATACAGGGAGAAAAGATCTGGTGACAAGACACACCCTTGTCGTACTCCTAGCTTTATCTGTTCGTAACTACCCTCTTTATTTCCCATTTTAATTGCTGCTACTTGGTTCCAGTAAATATTCTTTATTATTCTTAAATCTTTTCCATCAGTGTTGATATCTTCCAACATTTTAATCAGTTCATCATGTTTTACTTTATCAAATGCCTTAGTATAATCTATGAAGCACAAATATATGTCTCTCTGTTTCTCTATTGACCTTTCTATTAGTGTCCGTAATGTATAAATTGCATTGTTTGTGCCCTTTCCTTCCAAAAATCCATACTGTTCTTCACTAATTTCCATTTTTATTTTCTTTTTGGTTCTTCTCATTATGATTCTGAGTAGAAGCTTAGTGATATGGTTTATAAGGTTAATTGTACGAAAATATTCACAATCAATTGCTCCTGGTCTTTTTGGTATAGCTATAAATACAGATTTCAGCATATCACTGGGTAAATATCCACTGCTGTAAATATCATTCTACATTTTGGTTAATATATCTACTCCAAATTCTCCCAATACTTCTAATTCTTCTATTGTGATTTCATCTGGCCCAGCTGTTTTTCCTTTCTTCATACGTTTCATAGTGTCAGCGACGTCTTCTTTCTGAATAGGTGGACCTTCTAAGTTACTATCTTCTGTTAATTCTTCCCTTTCTCCTTCATATAATTCTCTTATATACTCATTCCACCTCTTCATTATAGCATCTTCCTCTAATATTATCTTTCCTGTTTTTGATTTCAAACACCCTGTATTTATTCTTATTTTTCTTCATGTAAGCTCACTGATTTGTCTGTGCATATTTTTTGTATCTTTAATGGAATTTAATTCATTTTTTTTTTTGCATTGCTCGTTTAACCAACTTTCTTTAGCCTTCCCACATTTATCTTTTATTTCTTTATTTATCTTAACGTATTCTTGTTTGTCATTTTTACTCTGTTTTCTTTTGTCCATCAGTTTTAAGATATCTTCATTCATCCATTTTTTCTTAGCTATTTTGCCTCTCTCCGGTAATACTTCTTTGCTAGTTTGATGAATGGAGTCTCTTAACATTTCTCATTGTTCATCTATACTCTGTATTTTAGTTATTGCATTGTAACTATTTTTCACAGTCACTCTGTATTGTTCTTGCATTTCTTTATCTATTTTCAGAACCTCTTAATTAAGTTCATGTTCTTAACCATTTTTTTCCCTCTCTTTAATCTTACTTTTATTTGTCCACATAGTGGTACATGATCACTATTACAGTCAGCACCAGGCATTGTCTTTACATTAATTAAAGCATTTCTAAATCTTTTATTAATTATTATGCAGTCAATTTGGTTGCGTATTTTCTTATCAAGGCTTATCCATGTGTACAGTCGTCTTTTATGGTGTTTAAACCATGTGTTTCCAATTATCATATCATTGATATTTGCCCATTCTATTAGCTTTTCATGGAAAGCTATTAACATGGAAAGTTGGAGGACATAAAAAAAGAAATGGAGAGAGAGAAGATTAACATATTAGGAATATCTGAAACGAGATGGAGAGGAGCAGGGATAAGGATAGGAGAGGATTGTAAGATTATTTACTCGGGGGGAGAAGAACAGCAAAGAGGTGTAGCCATTATATTAGATAAGCAAACATCAAATTCTGTCAAAGGATTTTGGGCTGTGTCAGACAGAGTTCTATTAGTAAAATTAAACGGAAGACCTTTTAAAATAAATGTAATTCAAGTATATGCCCCAACAAGTGAAAGCAGTGAAGAAAGTATAGAGGAAATTTATAATGACATGGAGTCTGCTTTGAACAACTGTAAAAAATCAGAAATAAATATCATAATGGGTGATTTCAACGCAAAAATAGGAAAGCAAAGCGATGGATGCAGTGTAGGCAACCATGGTTTGGGAGAGAGAAATGAAAGAGGTTACAGACTTGTAGAATGGGCAAAAGAACAAGAAATGGTTGTAGGAAACACCTTTTTTAAATAACATCCTAGAAGATTATGGACATGGAGGAGTCCAGACAGCAGGATTAAAAACCAGATAGATTACATCCTGATAAGCAAAAGGTTTCGAAATGCATTAATAGTTGTAAAAACAGTTCCAAATGCAGACTGTTACAGTGATCACAGTTTAATTACTGGCACATTGAGGGTAAAGATAAAGAAAGTCAAGTATACAGCAGGAAACCCTAAATATGACTTGTGCAAATTGAAGACTGACAAAGATATACAAGATAATTTTAACATAGAAGTAAAGAACAAATTTGATTTATTGTCTGATCTAGAGATCCTATTTCAAGATGTAGATGATCAATGGGAAATGCTGAAGAATTCAATCAGTTCTGCAGCAGAAAAAACTATTCCAAAAGTAAAGAAAGTTGGCCGTAAGACATGGATGACTGAAGAAATTTTACAACTAATGGAAACAAGAAGACAGAACAAAAATAATCCTGCCAAATATGAAGAAATTCACAGAAAAGTCAGAACCTTATGTAAGGAGGCTAAAGAAACATGGCTTGAGAAAAATTGCAGAGAAATTGAAAAACAACATAACAGTAAAATGCGAAGCTAATGCACAAAAGAATTCAGGAGATTACTAATCAAAGAACACGTACATCAGCAGGCTGCCTAAAGACAAAAGATGGAAGAGTCATAATAGAAAAAGATCAGATTTTACATGTATGGTCAGATTACGTGAAAAACCTTTATGACGATAACAGAGACGAACAATATATTGTTCAAAATAACAATGAAGGGCCAGCAATTTTAAAGATGGAGGTTCAGAATGCTCTTAATCATATGAAATCTGGCAAAACCCCCGGTCCAGACAGCGTCACAACAGAAATGATTAATGCTTTAGAAGAATATGGAATAGATAAAGTTACCAGTCTGCTTAATACAATATATGATACTGGAAATATACCTCGTGAGTTATTTAATTCTGTATTTATTGCAATCCCAAAGAAATCAGGAGCCTTGGAATGTGATCGACATCGAACAATTAGTATAATGAGTCACATCACGAGTTAGGAGGAAAATACAACCTGAAATAGGAGAAGAATAATGTGGATTTGTAGTAGGCAAGGGTACAGTAAATGCTGTGTATATACTGAGAACCGTAATCGAACGTTCTATAGAAGTAAACAAAGATCTACACCTTTGCTTTATTGACTACACAAAGGCTTTTGATAAAGTGAGACATGTCAACATGATAAGGATGCTTGAAGATCTACAAATTGATGGGAAAGACCTTAGACTTGTAAAAAACATATATTGGAAACAACAAGCTGCCATAAGAGTTGATAATGAAGTAAGCCAATATCAGCCTATTAAGAGAGGTGTGAGACAGGGATGTGTAATGTCTCCAGATCTGTTTTCCCTGTACAGTGAAAATATTTTCAGAAATATTGAAAATATGGAAGGAATCAACATTGGGGGACGATGCATCAATAATATTAGATATGCAGATGATACAGTCTTGATTGCAGACAATGAACAGGACCTGCAAAATTTAGTAGATGCGGTTGTTACACACAGTGAACAACAAGGGTTAGAATTAAATTGTAAAAAGACATAGATTATGGTCGTCACTAGGAAGAACGAAATACCACAGTGTAATATACAAGTAAATGGGAATATTCTTCAACAAGTGAATAGGTACAATTATCTCGGAACAGTCATAACATCTG
>OY992888.1:78527739-78536239 GCA_963921405.1 Cepaea hortensis | reverse complement strand
ACTGATCAGAGACATTAGACGCAGACAGTCACAATTTTTTGGGCATGTTATGAGAAGAAATGATTTGGAGAACTTGGTGACAACTGGTAAGATCGAGGGGAACAGACCAAGGGGAAGACCTAGAAACAAGTATCTGGATGGCATGGCCTTGTGGCATGGTCGAGACAGAAACACGGAACTGATCCACGACTCTGTTGATCGAGTGAGGTGGCAGAACATGACCGCCCACGCTTACCGGCATGGCACATGATGGATGGATGGATTAGCTTTTCCCCTTTTTCATTTCTTGTACCTAAACCATAATTCCCCACTACATCCTCCATTTTTCCCTGCCCTAATTTTGCATTAAAATCACCAAGTATTATCTTTATTTCTTGTGATCTAATTTGAGCCATCGCCATTTCTATTTCGTCGTAAAAGTGTTGTATTTCTTCATCACTACTGCTTGCTGTTGGTGCATATACTTGAATAATATTTATGTCTATTGGTTTGCCTTTGATTTTACCATAATAGTTCTATCTGAAATCCACCAGTATCCATTAATTGACTTGGCTGTTTTTTCGTCTAATATTATTCCTACACTTTTCTCATGTGTATCCCCCCCAGAATAGGTTATTGTGTGATTGTCAGCTATAATTTTGCCCGATCCCTTCCATCTCATCTCACTAACGCCTAGTATATTCATTTTCATGCTATCCATCTCTCCTAGAACATTGGCCAACTTTCCTAGCTCATTTAATGTCCTAACATTCCATGTTCCTATTCTAAATTTATTTATTTTAGTTAAAATTTTGCCATCAGTAGCTGGATGACGGTCTGGTGGCACCTGTGGCTTATGACTGTCCCTACCGGACGAGGATGCCCTAAGACAGCCATTAACGTCCTTCACTAACTTTGATATATGTTTTGCTATGAAGTCTTGGGAAGATAATGTGGTGGTTTCCCCTTGCCTTCCACATTCACATGGTGGTCTTTTTATCTCTGCCTTTGACAGCCATTTCCGACTGCAAGGACAAGTGAGTGCCCTGCTCTGCTCAGCTGCAGAGTTACCCACTTATTCCGGTGGATACTCGGTCCCCAGAGCTGTGTTAGCCACACCGTAGTGTGTTTCCCACTTCATTATCAATCCTTATTGCAGCTTATTGTTTCCAATATATGTTTTTTATAAGTCTAATATCTTTCCCATCAATTTGTAGATCTGCAAGCATATCCACCATGCTGACATGTCTAACGCTATCAAAAGCCTTTGTATCTTATATATAAAAAAGACTTGTGCGTATGTATCTCTGTATGTATTTATGTATCTCTGTCCGTATGTCCTTTATGCGCTCGCGAACGGGCCATCCGATTGAGATGAAATTTTCTACACGCCTTCCTTTCATTCCAGAGATGCCAACTGTCGTAGTTTTTTTTTCTTCTTCCTCCTCCTCCCTCCTCCCTCCTCCCCCTCCCAAAATACGTACGTCCAGGAAATGGTCTTCTACATAGACACTTCTCTCTGAGGTCCGCGATAACAGCTGACCTTTATACGCTCGCGAACGGCCCATCCGATTGATATGAAATTTTCTACACGCCTTCCTTTCAATCCAGAGATGCCAACTGTCGTATTTTTTTTTCTTCTTCCTCCTTCCTCCTCCTCCCTCTTCCTCCCTCCTCCTCCCTCTTCTCCTCCTTACTCCACATCCCTCCTCCTCCTCTCCCCTCCTAATCCTCCTACCCTCTTCCTCTTCCCCTCCCCCTCCTCCTAATCCCTCCTCCTCCCTTTTTCCTCCTCCTCCCTCTTCCTCTTCCTCTTCCTCTTCCTCCCTCTTCCTCCTCCTCCTACCTCCTCCCTCTTCCTCCCTCTCCCTCCTCCCTCCTCCTATTCCCTCTTCCTCCTCCTTCTTCCATCCTCCTCCTCCCTCCTCTTCCCTCTTCCTCCTCCTCCCTCCTCCTCCTCCTCCTGCGTTCTCATCCTCCCTCCTCCTCCTTCTTCCTCCTCCCTCCTCCTCCCTCTCCCTCCTCCTCTCTCCTCCTCTTCCCTCCCCCTCCTCCTTCCTCCTCCTCCCTCTTCCTCTTCCTCCCTCCTCTCCCTCTTTCTCCTCCTTCTCCTCCTCCCTCCTTCTCCATTCTTCTCCTCCTCCTCCCTCTTCCTCTTTCCCCCCTCCTCCTCCTAATCCCTCCTCCTCCCTTTCCTCCTCCTCCCTCTTCCTCTTCCTCTTCCTCCCTCTTCCTCCTCCTCCTACCTCCTCCCTCTTCCTCCTCCTTCCTCCTCCTCCCTCTTCCTCCCTCTCCCTCCTCCATCCTCCTCCTCCCTCTTCCTCCTCCTTCTTCCATCCTCCTCCTCCCTCTTCCTCCTCCTTCTTCCATCCTCCTCCTCCCTCTTCCTCCTCCTTCTTCCTTCTCCTCCCTCCTCCTCCCTTTTCCTCCCTCCTCCTCCTCCTCCTCCCTCTACCTCCTCCTCCTCCACCTCCCTTTCCTTCCTCCCCTCCTCATTCTCCCTCCTTCCTCTCCCTCCTTCCTCCTCCTCCTTCCTTCTTCTCCCTCTGCCTCCTCCTTCTCCTCCTCACTCCTCCTTCTCCTCCTCCCTCCTTCTCCATTCTTCTCCTCCTCTCCCCTCTTCCTCCTCCTACCCTCTTCCTCCTCCTGCCTCCTCGTCCCTCCTCCTCCTCCTACCTCCTCCCTCTTACTTCTCCATCCTACTACCTCCTTCCTCCTCCTCCCTTCTCCTCCTCCTCCTCTCCCCTCCTCCTACCCTCTTCCTCTTCCCCTCCTCCCTCTCCCTCCTCTTCCTCCTCTTCCTCCTCCCTTCCTCCTCCTCCTCCTCCTCCTCCTCCCTCTCCCTCTTCCTGCTCCCTCTTCCTCCCTCCTCCTCCTTCCTCCTTCTCCCTCTGCCTCCTCCTCCTCCTCCTTCTTCCTTCTCCTCCCTCCTCCTCCTCCCTCTACCTCCTCACTCCTCCTCCTCCCTCCTCCTCCCTCTTCCTCCTCCTTCCTCCTCCTCCCTCTTCCCTCCTCCTCCCTCTACCTCCTCTTCCCTCCTCCTCCTCCCCCTCCTCCTGGACTGGGTCAGACAGACAGACAGATAGATAGATAGACAGACAGACAGACAGTCGGGAACGGGAACTTATATGACTACTTATATGAATTAAATGACATGCTCCCCATCAGGGTCTGGGCGAAGCCGGGCAGGGTCAGCTAGTAGTCAATAAAGCAAAGATGTATATCCTTGTTTACTTCTATAGCACTATAACTGTTCGCAGCATATACACAGCATTTACTGTACCCTTTCCTTCTACAAACCCGCATTGTTCTTCCCCTATTTCAGGTTGTATCTTCTTCCTAATTCTTTGCATGATAATTCTTAGCAAAATCTTTGTGATGTGACTCATTATACTAATTGTTCTTTGTTCATCACATTCCAAGGTTCCTGATTTCTTTGGGATTGCAATAAATATAGAGTTACGTAATTCAGGAGGTATATCTCCAGTATCATATAATGTGTTCAGCAGTCTGGTGACTTGATCTAGTCCAAATTCTTCTAAAGTTTTAATCATTTCTGTTATGATGTTATCTCCAACGGGGGCCTTGCCAGCTTTCATATGCTTAAGATTAAGAACATTTCGAACCTCCATCTCCAAAATTGGCGGTCCTTCATTATTAAATCTAATATCATACTGTTCGTCTCTGTTATCATCATACAGATGTTTCACATAATCTGTCCATACCTGTAGAATCTGGTCTTTTTCTATTATGATTTTGCCATCTTCAGTTTTTAGACACCTTGTTGGTGTACTTGTTCTTTTATTAGTAAATTCCTGAATTCTTTTGTGCACTAATTTGGTATATTGACTGTTGTGTTGGCTTTCAATTTCTAAGCACTTTTCCTCAAGCCATGCTTCTTTTGCCTCCTTACATAATGTTCTGACTTGTCTGTGAATTTCTTCATATTTAACAGAATTATTTTTGTTGAGTCTTCTTGTTTCCATGAGGTGTAAAATTTCTTCAGTCATCCATTTCTTACGACCCACCTTCTTTAATTTTGGAATAGTTGTTTCTGCAGCCACATTGATTGAATTCTTCAACGTTTCCCATTGATCATCCACATCCTGGAATAGGATCTCTAGATCAGACAACATTTCAAATCTGTTCTGTACTTCTATGTTGAATTTGTTTTGTATTTCCTTGTCATTACTCAATGTACACAAATCATATTTAGTGTTTCCTGTTATATACTTGACTTTCTTCAACTTTATCCTCAATGTTCCTATGAGCAATCTGTGGTCACTATAACTATCAGCACTGGGAACTGTTTTTGCTATTGTTAATGCGTTTCTAAATCTTCTGCTAATCAGAATGTAGTCAATCTGGTTTCTAATCCTGCTATCAGGACTCCTCCATGTCCATAATCTTCTAGGGTGTAGTTTGAACCAGGTGTTTCCTACAATCATTTCCTGTTCTTTTGCCCACTATACGAGTCTGTATCCTCTTTCATTTCTCTCTTCTAAACCATAGTTTCCTACTGTGTTTCTCTATCTCCTTGATTTCCTACTTTTGCATTGAAGTCCCCTATTATTATGTTTATTTCTGAATTTTTACATTTCTTTAAGGCAGACTCTATGTCATTATAACATTCTTCTACACTATCTTCACTGGATTCTCCTGTTGGGGCATACACTTGAATAATATTTATGCTAAAAGGTCTGCCACTTAATTTAACTAGTAGAACTCTGTCCGACACGGCCCAATATCCTTGAATAGATTTTGATGTTTTCCGGTCCAGAATAATTGCCACTTCCCTATGACGATCTTCACCTCCAGAATAAATAATCTTGAAATCTTTTTCTATCTTGATGCCTGCTCCTGTCCATCTCGTTTCGCACATACCTAAAATATTAATTTTTTCCCTTTCAATTTCTTGTTTTATGTTCTCTAATTTTCCGTCGCTGTTTAACGTCCTTACGTTCCAAGTTGCTAATTTTAACGTCTCTGTCCTTGTCTTGCGATGATCGGTCTTTAAGCGAATCATTATATACTAGTCACTTTTAAAGAGGTAGTTTGCCGTTGCTTTCCTCTATGGCAGTGACCTTACTGGTCGGAGACCACAGCCATTGACTCAAGACGAGTTCCTCTGCCTGCCGTCGTGTAACTCGAAGCCATGACCCACAAATATCTGTCCGCTGCCCTCAAAATTACATCCACCACCTGCCTTCCGTGGCTTCTTTTGAAAACTTCCAATAAAAGGAACACAAAATAACATCACATAATCCACAGGAAAACACTATTCACAGGAGATCCATACGAAATCACACGAATTCCAAAGGATAACACTAAATAGCGTCCCTCCGAAAAGTAACGCTTCATCTTGTCGCCATTGTACCGGAAGTACTGAACACCTGTTCAGATTTGAAGTACATGAAATGGTAACCCTGAAATGGTGAACTTTAAATAGTAAACCTGAAATAGTAATATAGCAATGTAACATATCAATTTACTATAAAAAAAATTTCATTGATCATTTTAGATAAGCATTGATATTATTATTATTTTGTTGTTGTTGGTTTTTTCTTGTTTTTCGATGAATGTTTTTATTTGTGAACATGAAATTTTAATTTGAAAATATACAATATCGACTTGATTGTTAAAGCGCTCCCGTATTCTAATGTGGAGATCTTTCTGTCTATATTCCTTGCTCTTCGACTTGCACTGGTAATGACAAGATATCATGGACAATCTACTTGTGATGTTACTTTTCTGCAATTTTTCCCAATATATATATATCTTCTTCTTCTTCTTCTTCTTCTTCTTCTTCTTCAGCGTTCCGAGCCATTGCGGTTCTTTGCTGCAGATACAATCCGTCTCCATTCGCCTCTCTGGTTGACCTTCTCTTGGCTGTCGCTGATTCCAAGTGCTTGTAGGTCTGTATGTATAGTATCTCTCCACCGTCTTCTTGGTCTACCTCGGGGTCTACGGTCATTTATTTCCTGAGTGTAAGCGAGTTTTTTTTCCCCCTATTATCTTCAATTCTTTCTATATGCCCCAGCCATTGTAGTCTATTAGCCTTCATGATACCAGTGATTAGCGGGGATTTAAACAGATCATAAATGTCTTTGTTACTTCTTCTTTTCCACTCTCCACTTTATATATAAAGAGAATGTTTGTGTCTTTGTGTCTTTGTGTGTCCTTTATGCGTTCCCGACCGGTCCATCCGATTGAGATAATTTTTTCTACAGATGTTCTTCTCATTCCCGCGCAGCCAACTGGCATAGTTTGATAGTTTTAAAAAAGTTATTTACGTAATACATTAATATTAATTAAAATATTGCAAGAGGACTTAATTTAAGAAAAGTTATATCAAGGGACATTAGTTTTAGTAGCAATTCTATATTATGTAATTTAAATAACCTTGCATTTTTCTTACAGTTTTATAAAATGTTTAAAATAGTTACCTACAGTCATATGCGTTATAATATAATGATAAAATCTTTGAGCCATTTTCAAAGTTTTCATAAAAATAATGATTCTATTTTAAATAGGTGAACATGTTCTATCTCATCTTTTTATGTTTAAAGAAGTTATATACAGTCATGTCCGTTATAAACAAGGTGATAAAAAGGTTTTCATTAAAAATAATGGATTTACTTTCAATCAATCAATCATGTGCCATGCCGGAAAGCGTGGGCGGTCATGACTCGCCATTTCACTCGATCACCAGAGTCATGGATCAGCTCAGTGTTCCTGTCTCTTCCATGCCATGTGGCCAATCCATCCAGATATTTTCCTCTCGGTCCTCCTTGGTGCCTCCTGCAAGGCAACTGCAAGAGAAATGTCAGGAACAGAACTGCGAAATGTTCTCCACTTTCATTGACGTTACCAAGGCTTTTGATACAGTCAGCAGAGAAGGACTGTGGAAGATTATGGCAAAATATGGCTGTCCACGAAAGTTTGTCCAGATAGTGCGGCTATTTCATGACGGCATGCAAGCAAGAGTACAGGAAAATGGTGAACTGTCTGAACCCTTTCCTGTCACCAATGGAGTGAAGCAAGGATGTGTCCTGGCACCAACACTGTTCAGCCTCATGTTTTCAGCCATGTTGATGAATGCCTTCGAGAACGACGACATTGGAATAGACATCAACTACCGTATGGATGGAAAGCTATTCAATCTCAGAAGGCTGAAAGCTACAACCAAAATTGACAGCGGCACCGTCAGAGAGCTCCTGTTTGCTGATGATTGCGCTCTATACGCCAACTCAGAGGCGGACATGCAACATAATGTTTCAGCTTTCTCACATGCCTGTGCCAACTTTGGGCTCAATATCAACTTGGAGAAGACTGTAGTTATGTACCAGCTAGCTCCAAGGAATAATCACACTGTGCCGAATATCAAAGTGAATGATCATAGACTAAGTGTTGTGGACAAATTCACCGATCTTTGCAGCACTATGTCACAAGCTGCCACAATCGATGACGAAGTGAATGCAAGAATCTCCAAGGCTAGTGCAGCCTGGTTAGACTGTTCAAGAATGTATGGGACAGAACTGGAATAAGCCTGCAAACAAAGCTAAAAGTCTACAAAGCAGTTGTATGATCCACACTGCAATATGCTTGTGAAACCTGGACTGTTTATCAGCGACACGCTAGGAAATTAAACCACTTCCACACAGTCTGCCTAAGGAAGCTACTGAAGATTAAATGGCAAGACAAGATTCCAGACACTGAAGTCCTAGAAAGAGCATCCATGCCCAGTATCCACACTCTACTGATGAAGAATCAGATTCGCTGGGCTGGTCACCTGACTCGCATGCCAGATCACAGGCTCCCTAAACGAATTTTTTACAGCTAACTGCGTTGTGATAAACGCTCCCAAGGTGGCCAGAGGAAACGTTTTAAAGACACTCTGAAAATTTCACTGAATGCTTTTGGAATTCATCATGACACCTGGGAGGCTGCAGCCAGAGACCGAAATTCGTGGCGTGCATCATTGCGCAAATGTGCAGTCATATGTGAGGCAACCAGGACTGCAAGAGCTGTGAAGAAAGGGCAGGACAGAAAAACCACTGCAGGAAATCCTCCTCCAGAGACGTCAAGCATTCTTTGCCCACATTGTCAAAGAACATTTCGAGCCAAAATAGGCCTTATCAGCCATCTTAGAACCCACGGTTCCACACCTTCAACCCCACTGGATGAAATGAATGGTCATTATCATTCTTGATGGACAAACAACAAATTCTCTAATCAGTCTACCATTTTCATTTGTCTCCTGTAGTACTTGGTCATTAGTATTTCTATCAGTCCATGGTACTCTGTGCAGTTTCCTCAGAAATCACATTTCTGTCGCCATCAAATGTTTTTCAGCTTGACTGCACATTGTCCAAGTTTCACATCCATACAAAAGAACAGGCTCTATATACCCCCTTAACACACCTTTTCACATTTCAATTGACATCTTTTTATTGGTCAGAATGTTTTTCATCTTGCTAAAGGCTACTTTCGCCATGGCGATTCTTGTTTTAATCTCTTC
>OY992888.1:78362739-78522739 GCA_963921405.1 Cepaea hortensis | reverse complement strand
GTTACATCTGATCTGTTTCTAGTATGATGTGTGTTGCCGGGGCCCATACGGGGGAGCAAAGAATAGTAACACTGTTGCCTACCATGCACGTCGTAAGAGGCGACTAAGGAGGCTATGGTTCCGTCGCCCTGCTACTGAGTTCGTGCATGGTGCGACACTGTGAGCTGTGAATTTCGCGTGGAATGCTTTTGCATCTGTCCGCGATTGTTTTTCGTGTGAACTGCATGATTGGAACGATGACGGCCGGCTGTTGCTGGATTGACTGGTTTGCCTTTTCGGTTCACGTGTGCATTTTTCAGGAGACTCCTGGGAGTCGTCGCTGCAGCTATGGAGTTTGTGCTTTGTGCAGCACTTTCGGTGGGTCGCCCTACAGAAAGAGACCGAACCATATGGGATAAAACCCCGGTCATTGAAGTCTTTCTGGTGACTGCTGTTTTCATCGACGATGAACTATATTTTTCGTGGAGGACCTTTGTGTTGGCATTCTGGCGGCGGCAAAAACTACTGGTGTAGACTGCAACGTCCTGTAGAGCATATGCAACTAACATTGTTGTATTGCTTAATATACTTTCCATTTTCCAAATAGCAGATTTTGCTCTTAATCTCTAGTGTGCATGGCCCATGTGATTTTATACTTGTCTCTCGGTATTTACATTTATGTGCTTGATTATGCATTTTGCAGTAATCTATATATAACACAATGTATGTCTGTCTGTATGTATGTTACGTATGCGTTTACGAACGGTCCATCCAGTTGAGATGAAATTTTTTACACGTCTTCTTCTCATTCCGGTGCTTCCAATTGTCATAGATTGTTAGTGTACAAACAGTTATTTACTTAATATTATATAATATTTTAATTTACATTATAATTTATATATAGCGAGGGGACATAACATTTAATAGCATTGCTATATATGTAAAATTGTTGCATATTTCTCAAGTAGGTGAACCTTTTTCGCTGCAGATATCTAAAAGCATATACGTTATAATCTTCCTCCTCCTCATCCTCCTCCTCCTCACCCTCCCTCTCCTCCTCACCCTCCCCCTCCACCTCCCCTCCTCCTCCCCCAAATCCTCCCCTACCCCTCCTTCTCCCCTTCCTCCTCTCCCTCCTTCCCCCTCCTCCTCCCGCCTAATGCTCGTGCTCCTCCTCCCCCTTCCCCTCCCTCTCCTCCCCATCCTCCTCCTATCCCTTCCCCGACTCCTCCTCCCCCTCCTCCGCCTTCCCCTCCTCCTCCTCCCATTCCCCTCCTCATCGCTCTCATCCCCCTCCTCCTCCACCTCCACCTCCTCCCCTCCCCTCCTCCTCCACCTCCTCCCCCTCATCCCCCACCTCCTCTCTCCTCCTGCTCCTGATCCTGCTCCTCTCTCCTCCTCCTCCACCCTCCTCACCCTCCTCGTACTCCTCCTCCTACTCCCCCTCCTCCGCACTCTTCTCCTCCACCTCCTCCTCCCCCTCCTCCTCCCCTCTTCTCCTTCCTCTCCTCCTCCCCTTACTCCTTCTCTTCATCTTCCACCCCTCCTCCTTCGCCTCGACCTCCTCGTCATCCTCCTCCCCTCCTTCTCCCCTTCCTCCTCATCCTCCTCTTCCTCCTCCTTTCCCTCCTCCTCTTCCTCCCCCCTCTTCCCCCTCCCCCATCCTCCTCCCCTCCTCCTCCCTCTCCTCCTTCCCCTCCTGTCCTCTTACCCCTCCTCCGCATCCCCCTCTTCCTCCTCCTTTCTCTCCCTCTTCCCCCCTCCCTCCCCTCCTCCCCCTCCACCCTCCTCCTCCCCCGCCTCCTCCTTCCCCTCCTCCAACTCCTCGCCCCTCCTCCTCCTCTTCCTCCTCCTCCTCCTCCTCCTCCTCGAGACAGACAGGCAGACAGACAGCCAGCCAGCCAGGCAGGCAGGCAGGCAGACAGACAGACAGATAGATAGATAGATAGATAGATAGATAGATAGATAGATAGATAGATAGATAGATAGATAGATAGATAGATAGATAGATAGATATATAGATAGATAGATAGATCCCCGCCAGGGACTGGGCGAAGCCTGGTCAGGTCAGCTAGTTGTTATATAAAATGTTGGGATTATCGTTTTCTTTGACATAACTGTTGATGTTTTCTTCATATTTATTGCAAGTTTTATTGTCCACTCTATTAAATCAATTTGTAAACGCTATTGATGATCAATATTGTGTTACCTGCACAAAGTAGATAGTTGTATCGGCATGCACTGTGCTCACACGTACCCACTCCCCCTCCCACACACACAATATGTATATAAATATATAAAATAATACAATAGATGCAATAAGGCAAACCATTTCATTAGACAAATGGCACCAATACTAAAAAACAAACATGTATCAATAACTACTAAGAAAGCACTTTACAGCACAATCGTCCTACCAACTCTATGTTACCAATGACAAAACTCTACAATTGAAGAAAAAGAGAAAAGAAAAACCACAACAGAAACGAGATTCCTGAGAAGAATACTCAATGTATCAAGAAGAGATAAGATCAGAAATGAAGAAATCAGGACTAAAGTGGGGGTTATAGCTGCACTAGATTTTATTAAAATGCAGCAAGTCAAATAGTTTTGCCATGCTAGTAGGTTACCAACTAACAGTATACCACAACAAGCAATGATATACAGACCAGAGGGACCAAACGAACGAACGAACGAACGAACAAACTTTTTTTTTCCAAAGGGTTAAGAATTGGGCACGCAGGCCCGTATAACATTCTGCCCTTCTATCACTCTCTTTCATACATTATTTCATTCACACATCATTCAAGGCTAATAGAGAACAGCAACAATATAAAAGATATGCATTATAAAGCATGGGCAAAATGCGAACATCAAAATTACACGACACAGTAATATTAGATAATGGTCTGACACTTGTTATTAGCCATGTGGAATACACTGGCCTACCAAAAGAGGACTGGCTGTTATACTAGGGTTTTATTATTATTATTATTATTATTATTATTATTATTATTATTATTATTATTATTATTATTATTATTATTATTATTATTATTATTATTATTATTATTATTATTATTATCTCTATTATTAAGAGGGAAGGTAATCCGTATTGTGATAATGTTCGAATAATTTGCGATTATATGAATAGGGATTGGTGATGTCTTTGATTTCTTGTGGCAGATTGTTCCACAGCTGAGCTGCAGAGTACGTTAAGATTGTTTTGTATAAGGCAATCCTAGGCTTCGGAATGTGTAATATATTTAAGCGTTTACTGTGTCTAGCATTATATTTAAACAATGGCCAAAGGTAATTTGGGGCATTCCGATGCAGGATTTTGTGAATTAGTTTAGCTTTATTGAAAAGCAGGCGTTTGCGGAGTGGTAGTAACTGAAGGTGTTTATATAGGCTAGGATTGTCAGAAAAATGTTTGCTATAAATTAGACTCATGGCCCGTTTCTGGAGTGAGTAAAGTCGCTTGGTGTTTGAATTAGAACAACCGTCCCAGATTGTAGAGCAGTAGTCAAAGTGTGTCTGTATATGAGAAGTATAGAATAGTTTCCTTGTGTCCTCATCAAGGAAATTTTTAATTTTGGCGAGTTGGTAGACTTTTTTCGCTGTTTGTTTAATGAGCGCTTGAACGTGAGAATTAAAGGTTAGATTTCTATCAATCAGTATCAGTATCAGTTATCAGTTGGGGTATCTTCGTTGCTTTCTATCAATGATTAGGCCTAATGTTTTGTGCTCAATTACACTTTCTACTGGCATTTTATCGATGTGAAGTTGAAGTTATGTGTGTGAACTTAGAGTTTGAAGTTTTTGTCTGGTTGTTAATAACATTGATTTTGTTTTAGTGATGTTAATTTGCATACGGTTTGAATAGCTCCACCTAACTACATTATATAATTCTTGTTGTAAAGACGACTCTATTAAAATACAGTTTTCAGCGTTTATGTACCCTGTACAGTCGTCTGCAAATAGATCGCAGGACGACGAAAGATGCAAAGGTAGATCGTTAATATATATGGCCAATAATAGAGGGCCAAGAATAGAGCCTTGCGGTACTCCAATATTGAAGGTAGTGGTTTGAGACAGAGATTTATTATGTGATACTACTTGCTTTCTGTTTGATAGAAAAGATGATATTAGAGTGACTACATTAGGGCCAATTTTCATTGTCTCAAGGTTTTTAATTAAAATAACATGGTCTATTATATCAAATGCTTTCTTGAAAACAATAAAAACAGTTCCACATAGACTGTTGTTGTTTATATTCTGGTGCCAATTTTCTATCATGTTTTTTAGGGCCGTATGGCAAGAATATTTTTGTCGAAATCCTGATTGGCTGTCAACAATATGCTTGTTGCGAACTAAATACTGTAATGTTACTTTATGGATGTGTTTTTCTAGTGGCTGAGATAGTGATGATAGTAAGGAAATTGGTCTGTAATTGTTCGGGAGACCATTGTCCAATGAACCAGATTTAAGAAGAGGGTACACTTTAGCGATTTTAAGTGCTGATGGAAAGTGGCCTTTGGTGAGACACTGATTATATACATAGGTTAGTGATATACAGATCACTGGCGCAGCACAACGGTGAATCCGGTTGCTGATCCCATCTAACCCAGATGAGGTTGCGTTTTTTAGGTTACTGAGGTAAGTGAATACTTCAGTGATTGTCATTAGCGGTATGTTGGAAAGAATATCGCGGGAGCATCTATTCTCGCAAAACGATGACAGTAAAGATAAGTTGCAAGGAGAATTAGGTGTTGAAGCCTTCAACTGGTCTATGTCAGTTTAAAAATAATTACTGAATTGGTCGCATGTAATATGATTTGATGGTAAATAATTTCGGAAGTTATTCTTGTTTGTCAAGGTGTTAATTGCCTTCCATATATCCTTACTATTTGTTTTATCCATCACTAAGTTCTTAAAGTAATTTTTCTTTTTCCCGTCGTATAGTATATTGAACTTTGTTTCTAAGAGTACGGTATGCGCAGAGATCCCGCTTTTTATGTGCTGTATCTCTGTCTCTCATAATTTCAAGTATTTCCTGGATGATCCAAGGTGGCTTGACGTGGTGTTTTACTCGAACTTTCTTGATTGGCACATGTCTCTCAAAAACATCAATAAAGATTTTCATCCAGAATTCCAGAGCATCATCCGGGTCAGGAAGCTGATAAACATCGTCTAGAGTTGAACTGAGCAAGTCCTGTAAAAATGCGTTTTGGTTGAAATTTTTGTAACTTTTATATCTTACACTTATGTGTTTATGTTTAGGAGTTTTAATTCCTTTTTTTAGACCAGGTGCAGCATATTGGGTAGTGATCGCTCATTGCACAATTGGGTACGTGCATTCTATGATGTTGTCTGAGCAAGTTACATAAATATGATCTATGACTGTTGAAGATGACTTGTTACTCTAGTAGCTTGTGGTACTATTTGTTGGAAATTGTATGATGCAATTATATTTCCCCATATTATGTTGGATTTGTTGGTGTCAATGTTAAAGTCTCTGAGTAGTATAATTTCCTTCCCGGAATCGAAAACCACATCCATCATGGTATTGAAGTTTTCGTACCAGACGTGTCCAGCACTGGGATTTCGATAGAGGTAGCCAATTATCAGGGGTGTGCGGTTTTGAAGTTTTAGCTCTAACCAAATACATTCTATTTCGCAAGTTTCAAAGTCTAGCCTACGGTGTGCATTTAGTAAATTAGAAACATAGGTTACTATGCCTGTCTCTTGTTTCCTACAGGGATCCCTTCTACAAACATTGTACCCTTTAATAGAGATGTCTTCATCTGAAATGTTATCATTAAGTCTACTTTCACTAAGGCCGAATGAATGAAAATTTTGATTAAGAATAGAAGATAACTCTCGTAGCTTGTTAAATAAGCTGCAAATGTTTAAGTGTCCAAGGCGTATTTCTGACTTATTGAGCCAGTGTTGCTACTTTTCAGACATTTTATCCATCATGCAGCGTGTAACGGCTCACGACGCCAGTTCTGTGTTGGTTTATTACTCTTCTTGGATTCCTGCGTAGTATTCTTGTCTGGCCACACCTCTTTTAACTTGGTGCCATCGCATCCTGACCATTGTTGTGGATACACAATCATCACGTGGTTCTCTCAAACGATGTACTCCATATAGAGTATTCAGTGCATCAGCCTGACCCATGGCTCATAAGCCCACCACAGTAGCCTCCCATGCAAACCTGTCTTCCTGCTCATTTCTTTGTACACCCTGGCGCGAATATGAAACTAATTTGTGCCATCCTCGACCTCTCCAGAGACAACAACCACTGTCAATGAGCCCATCCCAACGTTATTTTCCTGAACAGACTCATTGAGTCACTATGGACACATGCCTGCGTGACGGTCTGTGTCTAGAGCCATGTTATTGCTTTATTTACTGTCATGACTTCCATAGTCAGACTACTTGTGGTCAGGGCAAAAGCACCAGAATCTTCATTCACAATTCTCCTTCCAGCCTGAGCCATATATGCCGATGAACTTCTCATGCGTCGAACGACCGACTCATCTGTGTCATTGACAGCATCACCCTCTAAACATTGTTGAAGATCAAAGATCTATTTTCTGTCTATTTGGATGCAATCTGCAAAGGACGTACACCTATGATGATACTTGCACCTACTCCTCGCCAGGTTCTAAGTGTACAAATGAAACAGCTGCCGTATAATTTCCTCGGCTGAATCATGCGAATCAAATGAGGAATGAATGAATCAATGATCTATTATTAAATGCATAAAGAAATGAAGGAGTGAATGAATCAATGCATGAATAAATGTAGCGATGAAGGAATGAATGAATCAATAAAGAAATACACAAAAACAAAGACGGATTAAATTTTAGGCAGATTTAAAAGTTTATTTTCATCAATCAGAAAAGAGCATCACAGAAGCGTACAATCCATCTGTCTATCTATCTATCTATCTATCTATCTATCTATCTATCTATCTATCTATCTATCTATCTATCTATCTATCTATCTATCTATCTATCTATCTATCTATCTATCCATCCATCCATCCATCCATCTATCTATCTATCTATCTATCTATCTATCTATCTATCTATCTATCTATCTATCTATCAATCTATCTATCCATCTATCCATCTATCTATCTATCTATCTATCTATCTATCTATCTATCTATCTATCTATCTATCTATCTATCTATATGTTTTGATGAGTGGGCGAGGGATGTATGGGTGTTAGTGGTTGAGGGATAAGTACGTGTGTCCAGGGATGTGTGAGGGGATGAGTGTATGGGTTAGGGATGTGTGTGTGTGGGTTGTGTGTGTGGATTGGAGGTGTGTGTTTGTGAATGGGGGATGTCTTGGTGGGTGGAGATGTGTGTGAGGGATGTGTGTTAGGGTGGGGATGTGTGTGTATATGGGTAGGGGTGTGTGGTTAAGGGATGTGTGGCTGGGGGATGGGTGGGTGGAGGATGTGTGGTTGGGTAGAGGATGTGTGGGTGGGTGATTGTATGAGTAAGGGTTTGTGGTTAAGGGATGTTTGGTTGGGGGATGGGTGGGTAGAGGATCTGTGGGTGGGTAGAGGATATGTGGGTGGGTGAGTGTGTGTAGGTTAGGAGATGGTGGGGGATGTTTGTAGGGGTGAGCTCGGGATCTGTGAGTGGGCTGGGGGAGATGGGGGATTATGTGGGTGAGTGCGGAATTTGTGTTTGGGTAGGTGCGGAATATGTGAGTTGACGGGGAGATATGTGTGTGCGTGGGTGTGGCTGAGGAATGTGTGTTTTGCTGGGTGGTTGGAGGTGTGTGGGTGGATGAGGATATGTGGGTGAGTGATTGTTGGTGGGTAATGGGACGGGTAGAGGATATGTGAGTGGGTGGGGGATGTGTGTAGGTGGGTGGATGTGTGTTGGTGGGGGATGTGTGGGTTGGGGAATGTATGTGTGCTTGGGGTGTGGGTGGATTGGATGTGTGGTGGGTAGAGGTGTGTGTGAGTGGGGAAATGTGTAGGTGTAGGGATATGGTGGATGGGCGGGGGCATGTATGTGTGTGTGGGTTATGTGTGTGTTTGTTTGGGGGAGTTGGAGTGAATGGGGGATGTGTGGGTGGGTGGTGGATGTGACTCATAATATAGTAATCCATCCATCCATCATGTGCCATGCCGGTAGGCGTGGGCGGTCATGTTCTGCCATCTCACTCGATCACCAGAGCCGTGGATCAGCTCCGAGTTTCTGTCTCGACCATGCCACAAGGCCAAGCCATCCAGGTACTTGCTTCTAGGTCTTCCCCTTGGTCTGTTCCCTTCGATCTTACCAGTTGTCACCAATCCAATTCTCCAATCCATTTCTTCTCATAACATGCCCAAAAAATTGTGACTGTCTACGTCTAATTTCTCTAATCAATTTACGATCTTCATTTGTTTCTTGAAGGACTTGTTCATTGGTCTTTCTGGCTGTCCATGGTATTCTTTGCATTTTCCTCAGAAACCACTTCTCTACAGCCATTAGATGTTTTTCAGCCTGACTGCTCATTGTCCACGCCTCACATCCATAAAAAAGTTCAGGTTCTATGTAGCATCTCAACACTCTTTTTCTCTTTTCAATTGACATCTTTTTATTTGTCAGTATGTTTTTCATCTTGCTAAAGGCTACTTTTGCCATGGCGATTCTTGTTCTAATCTCTTCAAGGCATCTCCCATCAGATGTTATTACTGTTCCGAGATAATTGTACCTATTTACTTGTTGAAGAATATTTCCATTTACTTGTATATTACATTGTGGTATTTCGTCCTTCCTAGTGACAACCATAATCTGTGTCTTTTTACAATTTAATTCTAACCCTAGTTGTTCACTGTGTGTAACAATCGCATCTACTAAATTTTGAGGGTCCTGTTCATTATCTGCAATCAAGACTGTATCATCTGCATATCTAATGTTATTGATGCATCGTCCCCCAATGTTGATTCCTTCCATATCTTCAATATTTCTGAAAATACTTTCACTGTACAGGGAAAACAGTTCTGGAGACATTACACATCCCTGTCTCACACCTCTCTTAATAGGCTGATATTGGCTTACTTCATTATCAACTCTTATGGCAGATTGTTGTTTCCAATATATGTTTTTTACAAGTCTGAGATCTTTTCCATCAATTTGTAGATCTTCAAGCATCCTTATCATGCTGACATGTCTCACTTTATCAAAAGCCTTTGTGTAGTCAATAAAACAAATGTGTAGGTCTTTGTCTACTTCTATAGAACGTTCGATTATGGTTCTCAGTATATACACAGCATTTACTGTACCCTTGCCTTCTACAAACCCACATTGTTCTTCTCCTATTTCAGGTTGTATTTTCCTCCTAACTCTTTGCATGGTAATTCTTAGCAAAATCTTCGTGATGTGACTCATTATACTAATTGTTCGATGTTGATCACATTCCAAGGCTCCTGATTTCTTTGGGATTGCAATAAATACAGAATTACATAACTCCTGAGGTATATTTCCAGTATCATATATTGTATTAAGCAGACTGGTAACTTTATCTATTCCATATTCTTCTAAAGCATTAATCATTTCTGTTGTGACGCTGTCTGAACCGGGAGTCTTGCCAGATTTCATATGGTTAAGCGCGTTCTGAATCTCTATCTTCAAAATGTCTGGTCCTTCATTATTATTTTGAACATCATACTGTTCGTCTCTGTTATCGTCATAAAGGTTTTTCACGTAATCTGACCATTCATGTAAGATCTGATCTTTTTCTATTATGACTCTTCCATCTTTTGTCTTTAGGAAGCCTGCTGATGTACGTGTTCTTTGATTAATAAGCTCCTGAATTCTTTTATGCATTAGTTTCGCATTGTTACTGTTGTGTTGTTTTTCAATTTCTCTGCAATTTTTCTCAAGCCATGTTTCTTTAGCCTCCTTACATAAGGTGCTGACTTTTCTGTGAATTTCTTCATATTTGGCAGGATTATTTTTGTTCTGTCTTCTTGTTTCCATTAGTTGTAAAATTTCTTCAGTCATCCATGTCTTACGGCCAACTTTCTTTACTTTTGGAATAGTTTTTTCTGCTGCACAACTGATTGAATTCTTCATCATTTCCCATTGATCATCTACATCTTGAAATAGGATCTCTAGATCAGACGATATATCAAATTTGTTCTTTACTTCTATGTTAAAATTATCTTGTATTTCTTTGTCAGTCTTTAATTTGCACAAGTCATATTTAGGGTTTCCTGCTGTATATTTGACTTTCTTTAACTTTACCCTAAATGTGCCTGTAACTAATCTGTGATCACTGTAACAGTCTGCATTTGGAACTGTTTTTACGACTGTTAACGCATTTCGAAACCTTTTGCTAATCAGGATGTAATCTATCTGGTTTTTAGTCCTGCTGTCTGGACTCCTCCATGTCCATAATCTTCTAGGATGCTGTTTAAACCAGGTGTTTCCTACAACCATTTCTTGTTCTTTTGCCCATTCTACAAGTCTGTATCCTCTTTCATTTCTCTCTCCCAAACCATGGTTGCCTACACTGCATCCATCGCCTTGCTGTCCTATTTTTGCGTTAAAATCACCCATTATGATATTTATTTCTGATTTTTTACAGTTCTTCAAAGCAGACTCCGTGTCATTATTAAATTCCTCTATGCTTTCTTCACTGCTTTCACTTGTTGGGGCATATACTTGAATGACATTTATTTAAAAAGGTCTTCCGTTTAATTTTACTAATAGAACTATATAGTAATATGCATTGTTTATGTTTACAAAATTCATGTGACAATGTTTTTTCCTATGCACTGTTGATGAAAGAAAGATGAGGGATTGTAAGGGCCGAATGTAAGACGGGCCTGCGTGCCCAATTTGTTACCCTTTGAAAATAAAGACTGTTCGGTCATTCGTTCTATCTATCTATCTATCTATCTATCTATCTATCTATCTATCTATCTATCTATCTATCTATCTATCTATCTATCTATCTATCTATCTATCTATCTATCTATCCATCCATCCATCCATCCATCCATCCATCCATCCATCCATCCATCCATCCATCCATATATC
This sequence comes from Cepaea hortensis, assembly GCA_963921405.1. Classification (NCBI taxonomy): domain Eukaryota; kingdom Metazoa; phylum Mollusca; class Gastropoda; order Stylommatophora; family Helicidae; genus Cepaea; species Cepaea hortensis. Next base: position 78,511,695 of record OY992888.1, on the reverse strand, counting down.
TATCTATCTATCTATCTATCTATCTATCTATCTATCTATCTATCTATCTATCTGTCGATATATCTATCTATCTATCTATCTATCTATCTATCTATCTATATTGACATTACGTGCTTGAGATAATTTATACTGTTTTACATTACGTGTTAGAGGTAATATAGATTGTTTGACATTACGTGTTTGAGATAATATATATTGTTTGACATGCGTGTGTTAGTGATTTTATAAATAGCTTGACATATGTGTGTTATACATACTATATATTGTTTTACATTACGTGTTATAGACAATATAGATTATTATTTTTACGTGTTGGAGATAATAAACATTGTTTGACATTACGTGCTAGAAATAATATATATTTTTTGACATTACGTGTTATAGATAATACATATTGTTTTGCATTCGTGATTAAGAGATACTATAGATTATTTGAGTTTTGAGCGTAAGGGATAACATAGATTGTTTGACATTAAGTGTAAAGATAATACAAATTGTTTGACATTACTTGTTAGATATAATATTGAATGTTTAACATTACGTGTTAGAGATAATATAGACTGTTTGACATTTCTTGTTGGAGATAAAATATAATGTTTCGTATTCGTGTGTAAGAGATAATATAGATTGTTTGAAATGTGTGCGTTCAGATTAATATAGATTGATTGACATTTGGAGCTGGAGATATTATAGGGTGTTTTACATTCGAGTGTTATAGATAATATATATTATTTGACATTAGGTTTAGAAATAATATATATTGTTTGACATTAGTGTGTTAGAGATAGTATAGTGTGTTGGACATTCATGTGTTAGAGATAACATATAACGTTTTATATTAAGTGTTAGAGACATTATACAGTGTTTGAAATGTGTGTGTTAGAGATAGCATAGTGTGTGAGTCATTCGTGTTTTAGAGGTAGTATAGAGTGTTGGACAACCATGTGACAGAGATAGTATTTAGTTTTTGACATTAGGTGTTAGTGTAAAGTGTTTGCCATTCGTATGTTAGAAATGGGATATAGTGTTTGACATTAGGTGTAAGAGATAGTTTAGATTGTCAGGTATTACGTGCTAGAGATAATATATATTGATTGACATTACATGTGATTGATAATATATATTGTTTGGAATTCGTGGGTAATGGATAAAACATATTGTGTGAGATATGTGCATTACTGATAATATCGATTGATTAATATTTGGTGTTAGTCATAATATAGATTGTTTGACATTAGCTTGTTAGAGACAATATAGATTGTTTGACATGCGTGTGTTAAAGATATTATAGATTGTATGGCATTTGTGTCTTAGAGATAATACAGATTGTTTGGAATTACGTGTTTGATATAATTTATATTGTTTGGCATTACGTGTTAGAGATAACATAGATTGATTGACATTATCTGTTAGAGGTAATATAATGTGTTTGGCATTCGTGTGTTTGAGATAAAATAGATTATTTGAGATTTGTGTGTTAGATTTATTATCAGGTGATTTACATTCGTGTGTTAGAGATAATATAGATTATTTGATATTAGGTGTTATACATACTATTTAGTGTTTGACATTAGTGTGTTAGAGATAGTATAGAAAGGTTGACAAGCATGATAGAGATAGTATAGTGTATTACCGAGAAGGTTAACCCGGTCAACAAATCCTCGCAGAAGTCGGATGTGTCGGCCTAACGGCGCAAGAACGCAGCTCTGCTGTAAACAGGCACAACGCAATCACGTCCGGAAAAGAAAAAAAACTCCGGATGAACGCAGAAGAAGAAGTATAGTGTATTAAACTTTCATGTGGTATATAGTATATGGTGCTTGATATTAAGTACTATGGATAGTATATACTCTAAGTTCCGAAACCACGGTCCGCGGGCCACTTGTGGCCCGCTTGCTGTCAGAAAGTGGCACGCGAGGCCTCTTTATTTAATATAATAAATTTTATTAATTTCAAAAATGCACCCAGAGCGCCCCGTCAGTGTGCGATAATTTACTCTGCTCATGGTTGTTACGCTCAGATATTATCGAATGCGCCTGTTCAATTCGCAACGAAACGTTATGAAATTCCCATATCCCAGCTTTGTTGATCAATCAGAGGGCGCAAGGCGCCATGTTGTCGTCTGTTACAACTGTTTAGCACAGTCGGTAGTATTGTGTTGACATTATTATTCTTTTTTGTTTTTTTTTCAAATAACGATTTACCGGTAAAGCCTATAAACATGAGTATGGAAAATCTAAATGGAAAGTTCTGTCGCGTTTATGGCACTGAAAAATAATGTCTATCTGATTCTGTCTGAAATAAATGCATTGCCTACAGAACGGGAATGTCTGCTGAACGATGACTGGCTTAATGACCTGGCATTTTTGGTGGACATCACGTCTCATTAAAACTCTTTAAATGCGAGGATCCATGGAAAAAAAACTATTCACAAATTTGTGCGATGACATTTCTTAAATTTAAAATGAGACTACGACTGTTTATCGGACAGCAGACTGAATGGACTTTAGAGGTGTTTCCAACTCTGAAGACGCGTGTGGTAGAAACGAAATGCGACTTGTTACATTATACGTTAGAAGTTGAATGTCTTCTGGATATCTTTCAGTCGAGATTTCAAGAGATCACAATAGAGGAGGATAATGTTGCCCTCTTCATAAATCCGTTCGTATTTCCTGATGCCAAGCTCTGTCAATTACAGCAAACCCTTCAGCAAGAAGTAATTGATTTGAAATTCAATTCTGCACTGAGATGTAAATTTCTGGAGCTGCCTGCTTCACCTTCAGCTAATCATATGATTTCATTCTGGCGACTATTGCCTGTCGAACAATCTGAACAATTTCATTCATTCGCCAAGAGATACATTTTTCGTTTTGGTTCGACTTACAGATGCGAGCAGTCATTTCCCGGAATGATAGTTATAAAAAAATAAGCAACGTTCCATGCTCACCGACAGTAACCTAGCTGCGCTTATGACTTTGGGCAAGACAGATTTGTGCCCATACATTGATAAACTGGCATTTGAACTTTTGTAACTGGTCATGAAGAACAGTTACAATTGTAAATTAATTACATTAATAGCGATTTTCGAAATATTTAAACTTTATTGTTAAATGAACTTTTGATTTTAAACCAAAATATGACCGCAGTGTAGTAGCCTACTGACACCGAGTGCCTTTAAAGTGTTAGAATTGTGTTGACCAAAGTTAAGAAAGGTAGAAATGATATTGCACGACTTTTATAATTTTACTAGCTGACCCTGCCCGGCTTCGCCCAGACCCTGGTGGGGAGCATCTCATTTAATTCATATAAGTAGTCATATAAGTTCTCGTTCCCGTTACCGACTATCTGTCTGTCTGACTGTCTGTCTGTCTGACCCAGCCCGTCTTCGCCCAGACCCTGATGGGGAGCATGTCATTTAATTCATATAAGTAGTCATATAAGTTCCCGTTCCCGACTGTCTGTCTGTCTGTCTGTCTATCTATCTATCTGTCTGTCTGTCTGACCCAGTCCAGCCCATGGTGGAGAGCATCTCATTTAAATCATATAAGTAGTCATATAAGATCCCGTTCCCGACTATCTGTCTGACTGTCTGTCTGTCTTGGGTAAATGGAGGAGGGAGGAGGAAGAGGGAGGTGGAGGAGGGAGGAGGAGGGCGGAGACAGGAGGAGTAGGGAGGAATAGGAGGGAGGAGGAGGGATTAGGAGGAGGAGGGGGAGGAGGAGGGAGGAGGAGGAGGGAGGAGAAGGAGGGAGGAGGAGGGAGCAGGAGGAGGAGAGGGAGGAGGAGAAAGAGGGAGGAGGAGGAATGTGAAGGGAGGAGGAGGTAGAGGGAGGAGGAGGGAGGAGGAGGGGGGAGGAGGAGGGGGAGGAGGAGGAGGGAAGAGGAGGTAGAGGGAGGAGGAGGGAAGAGGGAGGAGGAGGAAGGAGGAGGAGTGAGGAGGTAGAGGGAGGAGGAGGAGGGAGGAAAAGGGAGGAGGAGGAGGAGAAGGAAGAAGGAGGAGGAGGGAGGAGGCAGAGGGAGAAGGAGGAAGGAGGAGGAGGGAGGAAGAGGGAGCAGGAAGAGGGAGGAGGGAGAGGGAGGAGGAAGAGGGAGGAGGAGGAGGAAGAGGGAGGAGGAAGAGGAGGAAGAGGAGGGAGAGGGAGGAGGGGAAGAGGAAGAGGGTAGGAGGAGGAGGGGAGAGGAGGAGGAGGAGAAGGGAGGAGGAGGGAGGAGGTAGTAGGATGGAGAAGTAAGAGGGAGGAGGTAGGAGGAGGAGGAGGGACGAGGAGGCAGGAGGAGGAAGAGGGTAGGAGGAGGAAGAGGGGAGAGGAGGAGAAGAATGGAGAAGGAGGGAGGAGGAGAAGGAGGAGTGAGGAGGAGAAGGAGGAGGCAGAGGGAGAAGAAGGAAGGAGGAGGAGGAAGGAGGGAGAGGAAGGAGGGAGAATGAGGAGGGGAGGAAGGAAAGGGAGGTGGAGAGGAGGAGGTAGAGGGAGGAGGAGGAGGAGGAGGGAGGAAAAGGGAGGAGGAGGGAGGAGAAGGAAGAAGGAGGAGGAAGAGGGAGGAGGAGGATGGAAGGAGGAGGAGGAAGAGGGAGGAGGAGGAGGTAGAGGGAGGAGGAGGGAAGAGGGAGGAGGAGGAAGGAGGAGGAAGAGGGAGGAGGAGGGAGGAGGAGGAGGAGTGAGGAGGTAGAGGGAGGGAGGAGGAGGGAGGAAAAGGAGGAGGATGGAGGAGAAGGAAGAAGGAGGAGGAGGGAGGAGGTAGAGGGAGGAGGAGGAGGGGAAGGAGGAGGAGTGAGGAGGTAGAGGGAGGAGGAGGTGAGGAGGTAGAGGAGGAGGAGGAGGGAGGAAAAGGGAGGAGGAGGAGGAAGAGGGAGGAGGAGGATGGAAGAAGGATTAGGAAGAGGGAGGAGGAGGATGGAGGAGGGAGGGAGGAGGAGGAAAGAGGGAAGAGGAGGGATGTGGGAGGAAGGAGGAGGAGGGAGGAGGTAGAGGGAGGAGTAGGAGAAAGGAAAAGGGGGGAGGAGAGAGGAGGAGAAGTGAGGAGGTAGGAGGAGGAGAAGAGGAGGAAGAGAAGAGGGAGGAGGAGGAAAGGGAGGAGAGGATGGAAGAAGGAGGAGGTAGAGGGAGGAGGGGAGGGGAAGAGGAAGAGGGTGGGAGAGGAGGAGGGATGTGGAGGAGGGAGGAGGAGGGAGGAGTGGGGAGGATGAGGAGGGAGGAAAAGGGGAGGAGGAGGGAGGAGAAGGAAGAAGGAGGAGGAGGAGGAGGTAGAGGGAGGAGGAAGAAGAGTGAAGGAGGAGGAGTGAGGAGGAAGAGGGAGGAGGAGGAGGAAGAGGGAGGAGGAGGAATGGAGGAGAAGAGGAGGGGAGGGAGGAGGGGGAAGAGGAAGAGGGTAGGAGAGGAGGAGGAGGAGAAGGGAGGAGGAGGGAGGAGGTAGTAGGATGATTGATTGCCATCCCACCAGGTTAATATGTTATCGCGGACCTCAGAGAGAAGTGTCTATGTAGAAGACCATTTCCTGGACGTACGTATTTTGGGAGGGGGAGGAGGGAGGAGGGAGGAGGAGGAAGAAGAAAAAAAAACTACGACAGTTGGCATCTCTGGAATGAAAGGAAGGCGTGTAGAAAATTTCATCTCAATCGGATGGGCCGTTCGCGAGCGTATAAAGGACATACATACATACATACATACATACAGAGATACATACGCACATCCTAATTTATATATAAGATAACGTTGTGGCCCGCTTAACTACCGAAAAAAGCAGATGTGGCCCTCTGTTTTAAAAGTTTGGGAACAACTGGTATAGAGTGTTTGATATTCGTGTTTTGGATACATTATAAAGTATTTGAGATTCGTATGTTTGAGATGGTACAGTATAAAGTGTATAGTGAGATAGTATAGGGTGTTTGACATTCATGTGTTAGAGAATGTATATAGAGTTTGACATTTGGTGTTTGAGACAGCATAGTGTGATTTACATTCGTGTGTTAGAGATTGTGTAGAGAGATTGACATTAGGTGTTAGAGATAATATATAGTATTTGACGATCGTGTGCTTGTGATAACCTATCGTTTTTACCATTAGGTGTTAGAGATATTAGAGTGTGTTTGACATTTATGTTAGGACTACCATATGTTCTGTAGATGTCATGCATGGCGACAAAGCCTCAGATTATGACATTGGGCAAATTATTTGCTGCATGTGGAGACTACTTTTCCATTGCTTGCAGCATTACATGTACAGTTGATTTTGCCTTTTTTCTTGAGTCGAAATCCACGACTGCCCGATGAATGACACACACCCTTATCGTCCATGCAAACTGCCAGAAGAAACAAAGAATGAAAATGTGATTTGTTGGCATCAACCAGTGTGAATGAAGGTAGTGAAGGGAATAGCGCGTACTCCATGCTTGCCTGTTGTCGAGTATTTGGCAACCTTTTGAGGCGAGTTTTTCTTGTTTAATTGGCGCGTGACCCATGATCGCCCCAATCTAAAATGAAAACTCGGAATGTTTTTTATTCATTTTAATGGGAGGGGGAATAAAGGCGCCAGGGGTGATACTGACTACATTTCCCACGAGATTCGAATGTTCTATAAACACAAATTGCGCTAGCTTCATAATATAGCTAAAAGGTCTCGTTGTGCGAAGATGGGTCATTTATTGGTTTTAAAACAAAAACAAAAACATTCGAGCTAAAAGTCTACCCAAAGTATTTCAGGATGCTCGCTACGGAGTTCGTGTACTGAGCTGAGATTCCGCGGACTCAGGCTTGAGGTAGGAGTAGAACGGAGCACTTATGGTTTAAACTCATGTGCCGTGATGTTGATTCGTCGACTAAACTAAACTAAAAAACATTACTGGTTTATTGGTGACTCCGCTAGAGCAAACAGCAAGCAGCACCCATAAACAGTGAATGTAAAACTCTCATATACAGTAAAAGTACAAATCTTATAAACAGTAAAAATACCATATTCAAATACAGTGAGAGTAGAACACTTATACACAGTGAACATACCATCTTCAAATACAGTAAATATACAATACTATTATACATCGAAAGTGCAACACTATTATACAGTGAAAGTACCACACTATTATACAATTAAATTACGACACTATTATACAGTGTAGTACCACATTAGTATGCGGTGATAGAACCATACTCATATTCAATATAAGTACAGCCCTCATATAGGTTGAATGTACAACACTCAAATACAATAAAAGTACTAGCAGACTCACGACATGCTTAATGACGAGCAGCTATGTAAACAAGGCGGTTCAACAATGAGGTATACCGAGAGTCCCAGGATGTGCATAATATGCTACCATGATCTGGGAAGCTATCCAGAGAGGGAATAGTGAAATATCAGACCTTCACGTGGTATGATTGGAGCTGCCTAACGCCTACACGTCAGTGCCCTATTGGATGCTGTGGCAAGGCATTAGGATGTACCACATTCCCGATGAGATCTCGTCGATGCTTATGCAGTATTTCTTCGGGGTCACTCTCCGCTTCTCTACCACGACGTTCACGACCACATGGATTAACCTTCAAGCGAGTATACCGATGGATTGTACGATTTTGCCGATACTATGTGTCATGACCATGCATGTCGTTCTGGATGATCCGGTACACGCAGCCGGGTAATCGCAAGGAGCGAGACACACAAAAACAGAATGTAGGATGCCACCACGCACGGCCTTCATGGTCGACACGACAATCCTGACACAAGATAAGAGCATTCTCACCGCATGTTCCAAAGGCTTGATCAACTTATCGGCTGGTGCAGGATAAGCTTCAAACCCAAGAAGTCGAGAAGCCTGTCAAGGTGGCGGCAACTGCATTTAAGATGGCTAACCAGGCGATCCGTACGATAATAGAGGAACTCATCAAGAGTCTCAGCCGAGTGTACGATTCCTCGCTGACGCACAAGAACGCAATACAAGGCATACGTGAGACAACAGCAAACGCGCTGAAAGCCATCGATAAAAGCAGACTTACTGTGGTGCCTCCAGTTCGTACTGAACCCAAAGCTGATATGACCCCTACTCATCTATAATGTGTGCATGAGCAAGGTAGAGGCGTTAGAGAAGAAGGTCAGCAACATCACATGGAAACAGCTGGTAGTGCCACAAGGGCTGTCGGACGTAGCGTTGTACTCAAAGAAGTTCAAACTCGTGCTCCCGTTTACGTCTGTTGATGAAGGCTACAAAGTCGGAAAAGCCAGACTGGTGATGATGCTGCGCGATTCACAAGATGAAACAATGAGCGGCTCCCAGGCGGAGCTCAGGACAGGAAGGAAATGGAAGCTTGACGAGACAATCGAAGTAGCGCAAAATTCTACTAAAGCAGTGGTTCTCAACCGGTGGGAAATTCCCCCCCCCCGAGGGGGGAATTTTGGGGTTTCCAGGGGGGGGGGGGGAATGAAGATTATTTCAAGATCGCGTTAATACAAGAACCGATTACTTGATCTTGTTTTTCCTTTCATACTTTACGCTTCTGTACGCATCACCCTTCTGAAATTCATTTTATAACGTAAGTAGATCCGCAAATCACATTTTATGTACATGTCTAGACTTGTTTTAGTATGTGCTATTAAATTTAGCTTCAATTATTACGTATACTGTGTAGGGGCAGGGGGATATCTTTAGGGAGGAAATACAAAAGGGGGGGGGGGGGAATGACGTTATAAAAATATGGTAAGGGGGGAATGATGTCCTAAAAATATGGTGAGGGGGGAATGACGTCTTAAAAATATGGTGAAGGGGGGAACGGACCAAAAAAGGTTGAGACCCACTGTACTAAAGGAAGTGATGTGACACACTCAACTCCCATAGACGCCCCTTTTGCTACCAGAACAACACGCAATGGTATTCAAATTCTTCAGCCACTCAGCGCTAAGACATGGTGAATTTGTGAAGGCGAAGACGACATACGAGTGCAGAAAGCGGTTCAGCAGCCGCAGCAAGGGCAGTAGGTGTCATGGGAGGCAACTATATAGCCGCCCCTCTCGTGGAACGATATATGGCGCTTGCCACCGTTGAGATTTGGTCATTGACATAAGCCTGGGTCATTGACATTGAGGTGAGTGACCGGGCATGAGGAAGAATGGAGATGAGAGTGGGAGACAGGAAAGTGACTGACCTGGCTATGAGAAAACAGCCAGTCCTGAGAAATACAATAGTGAGGGTAGAGGGAAAAAACCCCTAAGGCAGATGGGGCGAAAGACAGTTGTGTGTTGTGTGAAGTCAGGAGACTGGAAGGGCAGTGAGAGAAGAGACTGACTGCGGGGCAGGTCGTTTCAGGGAGTTGAGTTTGAGATACCGAAGGAGTCGGTAGTCCACGTACAAAGGGGTTGTGTTGTTCTCCGAGTTGTGAAGACAGGCCTGAACCAGAGTGGGTTCTATAGGGATTGAGGGCCTAAACCCAGAGTGGGTTGCATAGTTGAGCAGTGGCTCCAACCCAATGTGTGGGTTGTATTGTGGGAGATCCAGCCGTGGATAGTAGCTGGATTACCTGTCTTGTGAATGTGATGAGAAGCAGGCCGTGAGAAGGCATTGATGTGTGCTGGTTAAATTGTGAGGAGGATATTTATATTCTATGGATTACATTGTTTCTGGATGTATAATCATGTTCCGTTTGTCCGTCTTATTTCGGTAATAAAGGATTATGTGCGCCAACTGAATCTTGTTTCATGACTGGTGAATATGCACTGCGGGGCTGAGTTACATTGCAAGACAGATATCTCCCTTGACACACCATGAGTATCGTTACCTAGACAACGACCATCACACAATAATATCATGAGCAGATCATCGTAAGAACTTCGTGATATTATCATCAAGAAAACGTGTGACAGTCATATTCTTGGTCATATCACTTTGTGACCTCCTGCCATCAGCTGTTAACCTGGTCAGATGGGGTATATCCGAAGACCCAGCATGCTCCCTGTGTAGCAACACGCAGACCAAACGGGAGCAGGCCGAACAATACGTACTGCCCGCATGCAGGCCGGCCCTTGGGAAAGGCCGATTTGCGTGGCGCTACAAGTTTCTCATCGAATTGGCAGCCATAGTGGGTGTAGCAAGACTCCAGGCAAACAAGAAGAATATTGTCAAAGCCAGGTGGATATGCTTCGTGAAATCTGGACAAAAGTCGTACAACTGAGTCGACTACCCCGACAGCCTTCCATCCATCCTCCGGGGCGCTGAAGACTGCGAGCTGAGAGTAGACGTGCAGGGTCGTGCAAATTCACGGCGGAAATATAGAAATTTCAGTTGTGACCAAACAGTATACTGTTCTCTTCATAGACTCATCAGTTAGTACTAATCGATTTGACTGTTCCGTTCGAGTCAAGAGTCGAGGAGCAGCGCACCTATAATGTGGAGAAATACAGTGACATGGTCGCAACCCTGAGACAGGAAGGATATACTTTCCAGTTATTTGCCTTTGAGATAGGTCAAATAGGCCTTATTACTTGCTCTGCATACAACGTGGTGAAACAACTCGGTCAAAAGGGCACTTAAAAGACTGGGCGAGGCAGCGAAGAAGGTTTCGAGTTGGCTATGGAGCAAGTGTAATGCGGGGTGGGACAAGGATACACAGTAAATGATTCAACGTTGCAGGCAATGTTAGTCACCGTCTCTCAAGAACAACATCCTCAACACAAATTTCTCCAGAAGATTACTACTTCACATGACAAGGGAAACATCTAAATAAAAAACGTATGGCAGGAGGAAAACTCCAGGAGTCATGACCTGGACGGGCCCGAACTCTGAGCATGTACATAAGGTAAAGTGGCCGAAACATTCAGCGAGGGTGGACCGCTTCTGATGATCAGAGAATTCTTCTCGTGCTTTCTCCCCGGCTGATTTTTCACCGCTAAATGTCATGGCAGGGCAGACAAGGCCAAAGCCTTGGACGGCAACTGGTCTGGGATCGAAACCCCGACAAGTAGACAGTTTGAGCATTGCTCTGCTGATCCAGCAGCTTCTGCAGATTGTCTTGTTCTAGACGTATAGCTGTTACCTTTCCTCTGAAGTAAATTAGGCAGGCCGAAAGAGGGATCATGCTGCATGGGCAGCACATGGTCTCTAAAATTCAGCTCAGGCTTTATGCCATAGGGAGGTATATCTCCATCCTTGGTCTTAACCGCCATTGATTGTAGTTGTAACGCCTTTATTAAAGCGTTATGCAAGAAACCATCGTCTGTCAACACACACACACACACACACACACACACACACACACACACACATATTTAAAGTAAAAGTACCTTATTCATATACAGTGAAGTTGCCGCACTCATACACAATAAAATCACCACACCACCAATAAATTAAACGCACCACACTCGCCGCATACAATGAAAGTGCAACACACATATACAGGTAAGGTAGAATTCGCACATACAGTGAAAGTGCAACACACTTATGTACAGTGGAAGTACTGCACACATAAAAAGTGAAAGTGTTGCATACATATATTGTGAATGTACCACACCCATATACAGTGAAGGTGTCACTCTTATATATTGTGAAAGTACCACACTAATATATAGCAAAATTACCACACAAATATACAGTGAATATGTCACACGAATTTACAGTGTCGTTACCACACTGATATACAATGAAGATCATTGGCACCGTGCCGCCTTGACAGACGATAATTTGTTACATTGTGCTTCAAACACAGCATAATAACTACAACCGATGGCGGCTGCGAATGTTACTGATAAGCCAATTCGCGCTGTAAATGTTCATCTACAGTGGATGCATGTGAACACATGGCCATTTCCACCATCATGCACCATCTTACGTCTGGCACGCTCTGTGTGTGACTTATCTGCAATAATTTGTAGATAGACTTTCGGTCTAATCCATGCTTTCTGCCGGTCTAATCCATGCCTCTTGTCGGAATAATCCCTGCGTTGTGTCGCTCTATTTCATGCCTTCTGTCGGTCTAATCCATGCTTTCTTTCGGTCTAATCCCTGCCGACTGTCGGTCTAATCCATATCTTGTGTCGTCTAATTCATGTCTTATTTAGGTCAAAACCATGCCTTCTGTCTGTCTAATCATGCTTTCTGTCGATCTATTCCATGACTTCTGTCGGTCTAATTCACGCTTTATATCGGTCTAATACATGCCTTCAGTTATCAGTTATCAGTTGGGGTATCTTCATTGCACTCCGGACATGTCCATAGGTGCTCAGATCCTCCCCCCAGCATATGCATCAGCGTCCGGTGGCTAATAGTGCCAGTTCTGTGTTGGTTGACGAGGCGCTTTGTTTTCCCGATGTACCTCTCGCGTCTGGCTGTGCCGATTCTTACTACCAGGTCTTTCATCCAGGACAGCTATGTGGATTCACTGACGTCAAAGTCCTCTGTTCTCGCCATATCTTTGAGGACGTTAATAACATCGGCACGATCCATGGGATGGCCATCTAAAGGGGGGGGGGGGGGGGGGGCAGAGCCAGCCAGTTTATCAGCTCGTTCATTTCCCTCGACTCCCGCATGTCCCGGGACGAAGATGAAGGTGACTTTACGGACAACAGACTTCCGCAGCGACTCAGTCCACTGTCTACGTACATATCCAGCTTCGACCTTCTGAATCATGCTCATTGAATCACTTAGTACACACACGTTGGTATAATGCTGTGATTCCAGCCATATGAAAGCCTGTGTAACTGCCATCACCTCCATCGTCATTCTGCTCGTGGTCATAGAGTGGGCACCACTGGATTCTTGAACGATTCGGCCCGCTGAACGGGCTGTAAATGCCCACGCACTTCTCTGCTGCTTTACAACAGATCTATCTGTATAGATGAGCACTTCGGGGCTATCTGAGTGTTCATAGATGAGCGCGTTAACCTCAGCATTGACAGCGGCAGGGTTCTGCTCTCTGCACCGTCTGTCGAGTGTGATAATGCAGGAGAAAGTGCACTTAAATGTTGGAGGCACCGGCACCCATTTCTTTGCCGGAGTTGATACTGGTAAGACTGCAGACCTGTCCGACGACATCTTCCGCCCGACCCATCCATGATTTGCCCCTCTTTAGCCTGTCACCCTTTTCTCTGAATATAGCGTCATGCAGAGGGTGTTGCTCATCTGCACTTATTTTTACTTTATTTCACATGGTTTCACTTTAACCTTTTACTTTATTTTACATGCCTTATGTAGACCTAACCCATGCCTTATGTCATAGTAATTCATGCCTTCTGCCAGTTTAGTTCTAGCCGTCTGTTGTTCTAATATATGCCTTCTGTCGGTATAATCCAAGCCTTCTGTTGGTCTAATCTATGCTTTCTCTCGATTTAATCCATGCCTCCTGTCGGTATAATCCATGCCTTATGTCGGCCTAATCTATTCCGTCTGACCGTCTAATTCACGCCTTCTGTCGGCCTATGCCATGCCTTCTGTCGATCTAAATCATGCTTTCTGTCGATCTAATCCATGACTTTTGTCCGTCTAATTCATGCTTTATGTCGGTCCAATCCATGCCTTATGGAGGCCTAATCCATGCCTTATGTCAGTTTAATCCATTTCTTCTGTTGTTCTATTCCATGCCTTATGTCGGTCTAATACATGCCTTCTGTCGGAATAATCCATGAATTATGTCGGTCTAACCCATGCCTTTTGTCGGTCTAATCTATGCGTTCGGTTGGTCTAATCCATGCCTTCTGTTGGTCTAATCCATACCTTCTGTCGGTCTAATCTATGCCTTTTATCGGTCTAATCTATGCCTTGTGACTTCCAAAACCAAGCCTTTTGTAAGTCTAATCCATGCCTTATGTAGGTCTAATCCATTCCTCTTGTCGTTCTAATCCATGCCTTCTGTTGGTCTAATCCATGCCTTCTGTCGGTCTAATCAATGCCTTCTGTCCATCTACTCCATGCCTCCTGTCGAAATAATCCGTGCGTTATATCGGTCCAATTCATGCCTTTTGTTGGTCTTATCCATGCCTCCTGCCGTTCGAATCCATTCCTTCTGTCCTTCTAATCCATGCCTTCTATAGGTCTAATCCATGTCTTCTGTCGGTCTAATTCATGCCTTCTCTCAGTCAGTTCATGCATTCTGTCGGTCTAATCTATGCCTCCTGTAGGTCTAACCAATGCTTTCTGTCGATTTAATCCATGTTTTTTCGGTCTAATCCGCGCCTTTTGTAGGTATAATCCTTGCTTTATGTCGGTCTAATCCTTCTGTCAGTTATAACCAATAAAGGAGTTGTTGCTCTAATAACCTTGAACGTGCTAGATTTGTTAATCAACACCGATCATAGCAGGTGGTCACTTCCATAACCCCCCAAAATGCCCAGTTTACTTTCAGATACCGCCGACCACGTGACTATACATATATAACTACATGGCTGGAGCTAATAAGTTCGAACTACAGATATAAACACAATAGAACTAGAACTACAGAACTAGAACTACTGAACTCGAATTACAGAACTAGAACTACAGAGCTAGAACTACAGAACTAAAACTGCAGAATTAGAAATACAGACTTAAAACTACTGAACTAAAGCTACAGAAATATAACTTCAGAACTAAAACTATAGAACTACAATTGAGTTACAATTACAGTACTAAAACTACAGATACAGAACTAGAGAGCTAGAACTACAGAACAAACGAACGAAAGAACTTTATTTTCAAAGGGTCGCAAATAGGGCACGCATGTCTGTCTTACATTCGGACATTCCAATCACTCATCTTTCATTCATCATAGTACATCTTACATCCACATAGGGGAATCTTGAGTCTTGAATAGTCTTGAAAAAGGAGAGTCTGGCATATGAGACTACGACCTACAGCATTAGAATGGAGGTGAAGGCAGTAACAGTGGCATTCCTGTGGCTAGAGGAGACCACTGCAAGACACGTTGTATTCATTACGGATTCAAAGAGTATGCTTAGTAAGGTGGAGAAAGGAATGTTTCATGTGGAATGGCTCTCGTCGCTTCAGAGGTCGCAGATTGTAAGAATTGTATGGATAATTTGCCCTGGCCATGCGGGTGTACGGGGGATTGAACAGGATGATAGGCTAGCAGGGAATAAACCTCTTGGTGGTATCTTGCCTATGGACAAGGCGGAGGTGGTTGTGCGCTTGTGGGACCAGGTGGAGAAGGCGGACGAACAGATTGAGAACCCATATGTGGAAAGAATGAGATTGCGGGGAATCGGCAGGGGTTCTGGAAGAATCTCAAAACTGAGAGGGAAGACCAGGAGAACATTTAATCAGATGGCGGTGGGAACGATTAGTAGTATGACTCTTCGCTGGCTGTTGAACGAGGAGACTGAGCACGTATGGGAATGTCCTGAGTGCAGTGATGTCGGTTCTTAACTCAACTCAACTCACATAGGGGAACAAGCATTGTCAAATTAATGTGGTAAACACAGGCTTGTCTATGGGGCAACATTTTCCGTCTCATCCCATCCCATTCCATGGTAATGTATGCCTGTCCCATCTCATCCAATGGGACCGTTCCCATGGGAATAACATTACCATGGCCAAGCCTGGATAAACATAAACAATGCATATTTCAATTTTACGTGACTGTCAGGCACACGTACACACGAACATTCATAGAAACACATACATACATGCATACCTGCATACACACTTACATAATTAAAACTACAGTATTAAACCTACATAGCTAACACTCATTCATTCATACAGTAGCATGTTCTTTGCAGAACATAGCTCCCATAATAACCTTCCGGAAAACTTCTCAATCACAAGCAAGATATCCTTAACATCCTGCACCCATCTTCTCTTTGGCCTTCCTCTTTCTCTCTTCCCAGGCATATACCCCTCTATTATTGTTCTCTCCAAACTCTCATGACATTTCAAGTGACCAAAATATAACAATTTTTCTTTGTTTTGTCGTCTTTAATAGTCAACCCTCTTCAATATTCAGCTCTTTGCGTATGGGTGCATTTGTTCTTTTCTTTCCCCTAGATATTCTTAGAACATGTCTATAATATTTACATCCAAAAGCATGTATACGCTGTCCAGCTTGATTGGTAAGTGTCCAGGTCTCACAGGCGTATGTTGCAATGGGAAAGGTGCATGCTCTTAAAAATCTAATTTTTGTAGTTCTATCTGTCCCACTACATAATTTATTCAGTTGTTTTAGTCTTTAAAGAGCAACTGACAGTCGCCGTTTAATTTCTTTCATTGTGTCACCATTGTTCATAAATCAATGACCCAAGATATTCGAAATTGTCCACCAGCTCCAATCGTTCCTCATTAACATATATTTCTTTCTCCATAGTAGTTTTATCTGTATGCATAATCTTTGTGTTGGCTATGTTAAGATATAAGTTGTGATTTTCACTATTTCTTTAGGTTGAGGTAAATAGGTTTTCTAAACCATTCTGTGATGTGGATAGTAATACTGTATCATCAGCATATCGAATCTCTGGTTTTTCATGACCACCGATATTTAGGGCATCATATTGCTCCCTGGTTATATCATCTCTGACATTTCTCATTATATTTTAGGTGTACAGGTTTCACAAATAGAGTGACATCACACAGCCCAGACGGACTCCTTGCTTGATGTTTAACCAGTGTAATGTCTCGCCATCAACGTTAACCGCTGCGTGTTGGTCTAGACAGAGCATTTTTATAACTTGTACTATATGAGATGGGAAGCCCATATTACTCATAATTTCCCAAAGTTTCTGATGTTTTACACAGTAAAATGTCTTTGGAATAATCCACAAAACATAACTACAGATGTAAAACTACATAACTAGGAATATAGATCTAAGCTTACAGAACTAACACTACAGAACTAGAACTACAGAACTAAACCTACAGAACTAAACTACAGATCTTAAACTACATAAACAAAATTACAGAGCTAGAACTATACAGCTAGAGCAATGGCCTTTTTAAACAAAATCCAGGAACACACTTTATGCAGAATCATACCTCAGTATTCCTTGGTGTAGACTTGCTATAGAATATAATTGGATGGTTCACGTTTATAGATTGTTAACCAAATATAACAAGCAATAACTAAATAAAACAGAAAAGAAAATTGAATGATTGATTGGTTAGTTGGTTATTAGGTTGGCTGGTTAATTGGTTGGTTGGTTGGATGATTGATTTATCTGTAGGTTGTAAAGGTAGGTTTGTGTGTATGTTGCTTCACTCGTCCGTTCGTTGGTTTGGTTGTACATCCGCAGGAAGACATGATGCCTTGTTGAGGTTATTTGTGCCCTCGCAAGGTATTGTTCTATCGGGGTCAGATTGGAGCAGCCACTTGTCTTCCGACGCGGTATCCACATGTGGTATTTATATATTCTTCCTCTCCCCAAGCCCGCAAACCAGTTTGAGCGTCCGAGACAGATACTAGATCTTCACGGCCTCGGAGAGCCATCTTAGGATGTGACCAGATCATGGTCCAGGCGGTGCATTCATCCTGGATGGGGTTATTGTCTAGTCTGGCAGTATGCCCTCTACAGGCTTAGGGATTTCATTATCAAATTACCCTAACACAATGCTCAGAGAGGAAATAAAGAAAGCCACACATAAAACGTACGTTTGTGTGTTAATTTCATCGAATACTCGTCTGGGGAGTTCACATCGGACTTGGTACATTTCGAGATTTTACACTTTTTAATGTTTGTAGATCCCAAGGGATAACATACGCCTCTTACTTCACAACCTGCAACAAGAGAACCGTGTCCTGTCAGTTGTTTGCTAACACGGGAGTTGCGGTAGCCTAGTGGCTAGACTCCCGTCTGACATTCTGCCCTCGTTCTCTATTTCCTCTCATATATTCTTTCATTCACCATCACTTATGAAGCAAATCATTGGCAACAAAATAACAATACGCATTACAAATCATGAAAAATAATCAATAATACATGACTCAATGAGGCAATGATTAACATGGGTATTATAAATACCTAAGGAAGGTGTACCGTGCCTTACTTATGGGAATAGTTTTTGCCTAGTTGTCGTTTGAGATAATTTACCATTATTATTGTCTTTGTTGTTGTTGTGTTTTTGTTTTAATGGGGAGATGTAGTCTGTACTGAGGTGTTGTTCAAACAGGTTGCGAATATGTGTATAATGATTGGTGGTGTCTGTGATTTCTTGTGGAAGATTGTTCCACAACTGAGCAGCAGAGTATGCCGAGCTTGTTTTATATAAGTCCATAATAGGTTTAGCGACATGAAGCATATGTAGTCGTTCGTTATGTCTTACGTTATATTCAAACAATGGTCAAAGGTAGCTGGAGCAGTGAGCTAAGGTAAGCTAGGAAGGATGTGCAAAAGGCTGCCAGGCAGTGTGCAAATGATTATTGGATCAAGTTATGTGAGTCCATTCAAATCGCAAGTGATAAGGGAAACATCAGAAGCATATATGAAGGGATAAAAAAGCATGTGGTCCAATGATCAAAGGAAGTGCACCATTGAAAACCTTGACTGGAGAAATCATCACTGATAAGAAAAAGCAGATGGATAGATGGGTAGAGCACTGTTTAGAGCGGTACTCAAGTGAGACCAAACTAGCGGATGATGCCCTCAACGCTATAGAGGCTCTACCAACTCTTGACCACCTGGACACACTTCCCACCATAACAGAAGTTAAGTGTGCTATACATGAACTTGCATCTGGCAAGGCTCCAGGTAAGGTTGGGATTCCAATAGCTTTTATCAGGAGTAAGCAAGACACACTCACTCTACAGATCCACCAGCTAATAGAGCTATGCTGGCGAGAAGGACAAGTCCCACAGGATTTCAAAGATTCAAGTATCATAATACTGTACAAGAACAAGAGCAATCGAAGCGACTACAACAACTATAGGGGTATCTCACTTCTGTGTATTGTTGAAAAAGTATTTGCCAGAAGTGTTCTGCGCAGACTTCAAGTCCTAGGAGATCAAGTCTACTCCGAATCACAGTGCGGCTTCCGACATAACCGGTCTACGTTTGATATTATATTCTCATTGCGACAAATGCAAGACAAATTCCGGGAAATAAAATCACCAACTGTTTATTTCCCTCATGGACCTCACAATGGCATTTGATTTGGTCAGTCTTGAAGATCTGTTCAAGGCAGTAAAGAACATTGGCTGCCCACCAACCATTCTGTCCATTGTGTAATCGTTCCACATTGGCATGAAGGGTTTAATCAAGTTTGATGGTGCGACTTCAGAAGAGTTTGAAATCAAGTGTGGAGGTAAGCAAGGTTGCGCACTAGGCCACATCCTCTTTGGAATATACTTCTCACTTCTACTGAAATATGCCTTTCGTGATCAGGATGGTGGTATATACATTCACTCACACTCGGATGGCGGTCCCTAAAATGCTCAGAGATTGAAGGCCAAGACCAAGCTTAGGAGGATACTGATCAGAGAGTTGCTTTTTGAATATGATGGTGCAATTACGACCTCCTCTGAGGAAGAATTACAACATCTACTATCTGCATTCCCCAATGCTTGTTCTGAATTTGGTTTAACAATTAGCAAAAAGAAGACACACATTATGTCACAAGGTGCACATGGGGTACCATCAATCTTTATTGACCACGTCAAACCAGAGATGGTAGACCATTTTACATATCTAGGATCAGTGGTAAATGACAAATTATCACTAGATCAGGAAATCAACATCAGGATCGGTAAAGCAGCAACAACAATGAACATGTTAGCAAAGTAAAAATGAGAACAGGAAGCTTACTGCCAAAACAAATGTCCTTGTCTATCAAGTCTGTGTCCTTAGTTCTCTTCTTTATGGCAGTGAAACCTGGTCAACTTACTCACACCAAGAGAAACGTTTAAACAGCTTTCATATGCTGTGTCTGCGAAGAATACTTGGTATTAAGTGGCAAGACAAAATCACAAATACTGAAGTATTGGAAAGATCACGTTGTGTGACGGTTTGTTCTATGCTCAGTGTTCGCAGGCTTAGATGGATAGGACACGATAGGAGGATGGATGATGGAAGAATACCAAAAGACATCTTTTTTGGGTGAATTACAGATGGGTAGGAGATCTCAGGGTCTGCCTCTACTATGAAACAAAGATGTGTGTAAGCGGGACATGATTGATATAGGCATTGATAATGGACATTGGGATTAAGTCGCCGCTGAACGTGTTGTATGGGGTGGGGGGGGGGGGGGCACTATCAGAAATGGAATAAAGACAAACGAGAAAATGATTGCAGATAAAGCATACACAGAGCGTGAGAGACGTAAGATGGTGCATTATGATGGAAATGACCATGCATCAACTGTGGACGAACAATTATAGCACGAATTGGCTTTATCAGTCAAATTCGCCAGTTATTATGCCATTATGTACCAAACTATCGCCTGTCAAGAGGGCAAGTGCCAATAAAAAAATAAAAACATTCCGAACATTTTATTGTATATGTATGGCCGAGTTGTGGTTTGTAGATCTAGTGTTCCATACAGTAAATTGATAACATTTGGTGGAACTGCGGTAAAGCTGTGGAAATGTAAGCCATATAAAATAACACAATGTAATAAAGTTGTATAGACCAGAATTATGACACAATTAGGGCGTTGTGACGACTAGCCTTCATCAGCAGCAAACGCATGCACGAAACACAACATATAGTACAGGAGAGGATCCTCCCGTGACTACATTAAGACATAAGGACAGGATGAGAAGAATAAACAGATTAACAAACATGAGAACAATGGAAAAAAATGAAAATATAAAAACATAAATTGTTGCTATTTATCTCAGAGTCTGAGGCGGTACTGCTACCACGAACGTATTCTTTATCCTATTTTATATACAGCCATGGGAGTCTGCGGGCCATGGGGACCGAGGTCGGGGAATGATACCAGGGTAGTGGGTGGTCACAGTTCAGTGATAGTCCCAGATAAATGAGTGGACGTAGTACGTGAACAATAAATGATGGACAGGAAGGTGAGGCGGGAGACTGGAAGCAATGGAGATGTGATAGTTATCCGAGAGTAAGAGCTAAGGTGTCTCAGTGAATGTACGTACAATGCAAAAGTGGGTTACAGTGAATGGGTCAGCCGTAGTGGACGAATATTAAAAAGCAATGACATGTGCACCTAAGTATTATGGTAATATGAACAAAACTCATTTTCTGTGCTCCTATATGTATGTACGGTTTGTGACGGGATGAGTCTGGATCACTATGCAAACACCACCACTACTACGTTAGGGGAATTCATAATTTACATTCTGGATTCAGTACGCAGCTAAATTACTAATAATGACGTCAGAATGACTACACAGACATTTTCTGCACTAAAACTACACAGTGCATTGGGGACAGCGTGTATTTTCACGTCATCTATTCAAATGATGTCACAAGGGAAATCCCCTGTCTTCAACCCTTATTAATATCAAGTCTAATGACTGGGGATATAGGTCCGTCACTCCCTAGCAACGGGAAAACAGCGATATGCTATTAGTACGGCTGCACCGGAAATTGTGACAAACAACTTCCGTCCGGTACACAACGACCATAGCTGCTGTGCTAAGCAGACCTTATATGAAGTGAGCTGCCATATCCAATTGCATCCTTGGTAGATTATACCAAAACCTATCTTAAGTGCTGCAATAAGACTGGGGGTGAGTGTAGTAACATAATAATTATGATTATAGTAAGAAGTGTGTACACATTTAGATTCTGATATTGGGAAAACACAAACTTTCCCGATCATATATATATTTATGAAACATGGGATTTGAAATGGGAGATATTGAGAGAAAACATGTGGGGCCTAGATATATATATAGATATATTGATAGATAAAAATATATATATATATAATGTATAAACCTTACTGATTATTTTCATATGCATTTTGTGAATGTATTTACGTGTATATTTTGTTGAAAATATGATATGATTTTGCCATGTGGGCAGAAGTGGAAGAGGCATGTGGATCATGATTCTCACATGCCAGCAATATTACTAGGCGATTTATATTCAAACATAAATGTGCTTACCCCTGATTCATCGCCATGCCGAACTACCCGACACTGACGGTCATAAGTTCAAAGCAAATACCATGTGGTGAGGAATCAGAATTTGGGGAGTAAATAACTCAACAAGGGATAACTGAGGCATCCTAAAGCCCAATGCCTGGAATATCTCAGCCCCCTTGCTTGCCTGCTGGCCTTCTTCTTATCTTTTAGCTCGTATATTCTGTGGGGTATACCTCACGACTTCATGGCGACCCTTGATTGCTTTATGCCTAATAACTGATGTGGGATTAGGTTGAATTAGTGTTGGCCTTTCCTTGGCTATCTAGGGAAACCTCCTGGCTGCCCAGGACTTCCTCACCATGGTGTTAAGGAATACACCAGTAATTATTGCATATGAGTCACTTCAAGTTTTACAACCATGTACATTTTGTAATGTTTTTTTTCAAACAAAGATTTGTCTACATGTTCTATTCCAATGGACCATGTGGTCTTAGAATGTGGCCACTTCTGGACCCTTTTTCACCTTGTATCATCATGTCATACAAGGTATAGCCAAGCTGATAAGAACTATTGGCCTTTGCTTTTGATACAGAATAGCAGAGAGGAATTGTTTTATTCCTGTTCTGCATCTGACACATACACAACAGACACACAACACCAACACTCAGACACATTGTTATTGCCAAGACACTAAGGAGTCTGCAACTGTTTCTTTGATTTAAGGAGCCTCGCTGCTGATACTGCTGACACCTAACTGGTCCGGTTACCGAAACTTTGAGCCACCAACTAGTGGAGACGGAACCTGGAATCCGGAGGAGCATCGTACACCTGTCGAAGGCCAGGGTCGACTCCAAGACATAATACAACCGAAAGCCAGCACTATTCCTAACAGAGATCAGATTATCTCAGGTGACTCTGTGTCTACATGTGTTCTGAGTGTATCACTGTCTGGATGGTGTGAATGATGACATGCTATCTGTCTAAGCATCAGAAAACTATTTTATTTTTGTACCTGTAACATAAATGTAACTATCATAGTTCACCAGTTGAACCACAATTTTCATTTTCTCTTTTATTATTAAAGAGTATTATTGTTTTATACTTTCACCAACGTACTCCACTCGTGATCATTTTGAACGCAAGGTGTGCGCGTGAGTGCGTGAAAGTATTTAAAACAGGGGGCTCCATCAATTGACGAAGGATCACCGACAGATAAACTAGGCATTCGTGTTAGGGCTTCCTACATACACGAGTGTTCTTCACCTTCTGCCTTTGTCTACCAAGTGAATCCCAGTCTCTTCTATCGGGACCATCCCTTTAGACATTCTTGTAACGAGCCATAATTTCTAGAGACTGTCGGCAAACTCTTGGATAGGGATTTCTGTCTATTTCAATAGAAACACCCTAACGGTCGGTGACAACTGTGGTCTCGGTCCGGGATCTACCCAACTAATTAGAAATATTTCTAATAAATTGTGTTACTTGGAAAAAAAAAAAAAAAATTTTTTTCTCATCTCAGTAAAGGGTAGAGTAGTTTAGGAAACTCTGTAATTAGTTGTTTCCATTCGATTGAGAGAGTGAAAGTGTGTTTTGTATCATTGTTTGTACTAACCATTTTTGTGTTTGTACTAATAAGATTTGTAAATTATTGCAATTGTATTAGTATAACTTGAATTGGGAAGTAGTATAATATTGATATAGAAATTGTAGTCCACTGATCACTCACCCTCTCAGTCAAAACTCAGTCATGAGTTCATCAGCAGATTTGCACGCAGCAGCGGTAGCTATGGGGTTATCGGAGCCCGAAGCAGCCAAATATGTCCATGATATGGAGAGGGAGTTAAGGAAAGAAGACAGGGAAGATAAAATACGTAGGCATGAACTCGAGCTTAAGAAACTGGAAGCAGAGACAGAGCTTAAGAAAATCGAGGCCGAGGCTGAGAAAGAACTTAGGCAGTTACAGGAAAACGAAAAAATCCGACAGCATGAGTTTAGGATGAAAGAGCTAGAAAACCAAGCTCTATCAGCAACCTGTTCTAACGCCAGCTCTCCGGCACCCATCATTGAAACCCAGCTACATTCGACTTCTCATGTGGGTCCTATGAGTTTTCCTTTGATGCCGTTCGAGGAAACTCAGGAACAATTGGATAGTTACCTTCAGAAATTTGAGAAATTAGCTGAGTCATTTGGGTTGGCTAGGGAACACTGGAACTTGAAGCTTTCTCAGGCACTGAGGGGACAAGCGTATGTAGTCTTTCAGGGACTACCTCCAGGCCATGAACATTCTTATGAAAGTTTGAAATCGGCTTTATTGAAGAGATATGAGTTAACCTCAGCTGCTTATCAGCGGAAATTCCGAACCGCAAGACGTCTGAAGGGTGAGTCATTCTCACAATTGTCCGCTCGTCTGCAGAGTTATCTCTGTAAATGGGAGACATTGGGAGAGTATGAACCCTCCTATGCGGGCTTGCGGGAGATGGTTTTGTGTGAGCAGCTGAGGAACTGTATGTCGAAGCCAATGGAAACTTTCATCATTGAACAAGGGGCACAAACACTGGGGGAAATGATAGTCTTGGCTGAAAGATATTTGACTGCCCATGGGGACTCGGTCCCAATGCAACCTCCCCAACTTCAACAGAACCCGCCTCCAAACAATCAGGGACAAACCCTTAGCAATATACCAGCAGACCAGAGGCAACCTCAGCAGCAGCATAACAAAAAACAAACCACATCTGGGGCTAGAAAACCATACTGCACGAATTGTCATAATAATTCCCACAGTACGGCAGACTGCAAGCGCAGAGCAAAACCCCAGATTGCGGCTTGCTTCTCGATAGGGAAGAAAACCACTACACTACCACCGCCTCCCGAAATGAGAGGACATCGAGTGGTAGAGAAGATCAATGTCAATGGACAGTTGGTCGAGTGTCTGCATGATACGGGTTTAACGTATGATGCCATAATAGCATCACACTTAGTAAAACCTGGTCAGTTGACGCAAAACATGGTTGAAGTTATGGGTGCGACAAGAAGTTCGCCTACCCTAACTTTACCAATAGCCCAAGTGTTAGTTAACTCTAGATTTGTTAAGGGAACTATATCGGCAGCCGTGATGATTGATCCTATCTATGACATGATACTGGGAAGTAAATATGTTTATTTAGGGGAACCATCCACTCCCATGATAGTAGGGAGTGCACTGACCCATGTCCCAACTCTAACACCTGGCTGTAACCAACTTCCTAGTGCTAGGAAGACTCTCCAGAGAGGGAAATTATTTTCCTCAAAACGTTCGCTAGCGGTAGGGGACAAAGTGTTACTCTTAAGATCTAGTGGGACTAATAAGGAGACTGAGTGGCAAGGACCATTCCCCATAATGGAGAAAGTGTCCAACACCAAATATAAAATCTTCATGAAAGGTAAGATGAAAATCTACCACATTAAATTGCTCCGCAAATATTATGACAGAGCAAAAGAACGACCAGTACATCTGGTCGCTCTAAATGTTGTTCAGAAAGTAGGGAGGAGGGAAGAACCTCTTAGCTTTCCATACCAACCTCTGACTGGATCCTCACTAAACTTATCTGGAGAAATGCCAGGTCATACCAAAGTACCAAGCCAGCCCAGGAGTCGAAAGAAGTCTAATAGATCCTTCTCTAGAGGGGAACAATTGGTTCAGATATAATCTGGTGAGAATGCATAGTCGATCTAGGCTCATCCACCCTAAAAGTTCGCTGAGCCGTACTTTTCTCTAGGGACGGCATATGTGACGGGATGAGTCTGGATCACTATGCAAACACCACCACTACTACGTTAGGGGAATTCATAATTTACATTCTGGATTCAGTACGCAGCTAAATTACTAATAATGACGTCAGAATGACTACACAGACATTTTCTGCACTAAAACTACACAGTGCATTGGGGACAGCGTGTATTTTCACGTCATCTATTCAAATGATGTCACAAGGGAAATCCCCTGTCTTCAACCCTTATTAATATCAAGTCTAATGACTGGGGATATAGGTCCGTCACTCCCTAGCAACGGGAAAACAGCGATATGCTATTAGTACGGCTGCACCGGAAATTGTGACAAACAACTTCCGTCCGGTACACAACGACCATAGCTGCTGTGCTAAGCAGACCTTATATGAAGTGAGCTGCCATATCCAATTGCATCCTTGGTAGATTATACCAAAACCTATCTTAAGTGCTGCAATAAGACTGGGGGTGAGTGTAGTAACATAATAATTATGATTATAGTAAGAAGTGTGTACACATTTAGATTCTGATATTGGGAAAACACAAACTTTCCCGATCATATATATTTATGAAACATGGGATTTGAAATGGGAGATATTGAGAGAAAACATGTGGGGCCTAGATATATATATAGATATATTGATAGATAAAAATATATATATATATAATGTATAAACCTTACTGATTATTTTCATATGCATTTTGTGAATGTATTTACGTGTATATTTTGTTGAAAATATGATATGATTTTGCCATGTGGGCAGAAGTGGAAGAGGCATGTGGATCATGATTCTCACATGCCAGCAATATTACTAGGCGATTTATATTCAAACATAAATGTGCTTACCCCTGATTCATCGCCATGCCGAACTACCCGACACTGACGGTCATAAGTTCAAAGCAAATACCATGTGGTGAGGAATCAGAATTTGGGGAGTAAATAACTCAACAAGGGATAACTGAGGCATCCTAAAGCCCAATGCCTGGAATATCTCAGCCCCCTTGCTTGCCTGCTGGCCTTCTTCTTATCTTTTAGCTCGTATATTCTGTGGGGTATACCTCACGACTTCATGGCGACCCTTGATTGCTTTATGCCTAATAACTGATGTGGGATTAGGTTGAATTAGTGTTGGCCTTTCCTTGGCTATCTAGGGAAACCTCCTGGCTGCCCAGGACTTCCTCACCATGGTGTTAAGGAATACACCAGTAATTATTGCATATGAGTCACTTCAAGTTTTACAACCATGTACATTTTGTAATGTTTTTTTCAAACAAAGATTTGTCTACATGTTCTATTCCAATGGACCATGTGGTCTTAGAATGTGGCCACTTCTGGACCCTTTTTCACCTTGTATCATCATGTCATACAAGGTATAGCCAAGCTGATAAGAACTATTGGCCTTTGCTTTTGATACAGAATAGCAGAGAGGAATTGTTTTATTCCTGTTCTGCATCTGACACATACACAACAGACACACAACACCAACACTCAGACACATTGTTATTGCCAAGACACTAAGGAGTCTGCAACTGTTTCTTTGATTTAAGGAGCCTCGCTGCTGATACTGCTGACACCTAACTGGTCCGGTTACCGAAACTTTGAGCCACCAACTAGTGGAGACGGAACCTGGAATCCGGAGGAGCATCGTACACCTGTCGAAGGCCAGGGTCGACTCCAAGACATAATACAACCGAAAGCCAGCACTATTCCTAACAGAGATCAGATTATCTCAGGTGACTCTGTGTCTACATGTGTTCTGAGTGTATCACTGTCTGGATGGTGTGAATGATGACATGCTATCTGTCTAAGCATCAGAAAACTATTTTATTTTTGTACCTGTAACATAAATGTAACTATCATAGTTCACCAGTTGAACCACAATTTTCATTTTCTCTTTTATTATTAAAGAGTATTATTGTTTTATACTTTCACCAACGTACTCCACTCGTGATCATTTTGAACGCAAGGTGTGCGCGTGAGTGCGTGAAAGTATTTAAAACAGGGGGCTCCATCAATTGACGAAGGATCACCGACAGATAAACTAGGCATTCGTGTTAGGGCTTCCTACATACACGAGTGTTCTTCACCTTCTGCCTTTGTCTACCAAGTGAATCCCAGTCTCTTCTATCGGGACCATCCCTTTAGACATTCTTGTAACGAGCCATAATTTCTAGAGACTGTCGGCAAACTCTTGGATAGGGATTTCTGTCTATTTCAATAGAAACACCCTAACGGTCGGTGACACGGTTCGAGTCTTGACGTCTGGACGGACTGATCTGTGTGGGCGCACATACATACATCTACACACATTATCAAACATGCATACAATAGTATACATACAAATGTATTGTGTATATGAGAAAGGAGATGGTGAGAGAAAGGGAGAGAGAGAGGGAGGGAAAGGCATGTGGGTATAGTACTTGCGATATGCCAAAGGGAAATGCAGAATATGTAGGTCTACAATTAAGAGACTTCAATCATACTGATCCCTTTAAAATAATGTCTGTAAGGTTGATCGTTATACCACGTATTATATGATCAAATCGCCCAATGCATAGTGTTATTGGGGTTGTATAGGATCACACCAACGGTAATACGCGTGTTAAAGGTAGGCACAGAGAAGTATTATTATTTCGCTGTGTGGTTCTGGTGCGTGACCCACAGGTTTTCTTTTGGTGTGTGTGAGTGGCCATCCCGTTATTGATATCATGGAACGACGTATATCAGAGAAATCCCGGAAACTAGATATACTGTGGGTTTGTCTACCACAGCTTCTCTCGATGCTATTTACTGTAAAAGATAAAGGACAGATAGATGTGAACGAGAGACAGAACGGATGATGCATATGCTAAGGGTATAGGGGCCTCAACATCTCTCGATGCTGTTGATCTCATGTTTTATGCAGTGAGCAAGAAATAAGTAATGCAATTATAAACACTGCCCCCCCCCCCACACACACACGCACACACACACACACACACACACATATATATATATATATATATATATATATATATATATATATATATATATATATATACATAATTATCACAACCTCACAAACACACACAATTACACACACACACACACACACATATATATATATATATATATATATATATATATAAATATATATATATATATATATATATATATATATATATATGTATATATATATGTGTGTATTTGTGTTTGTGTGTTTAATTGTGTGTCTGTGTTTGTGAGGCTGTGATAATATATATGTATATATAATTGGAAGTTCAATGACTTAGACTAATAGACGATACTGTAAAAGGACACTCACTAACATAGGTAATGGAGGCCGGGTTTTTCAAGGCATTGGACGCAAAAGAAATAACGAAGGCCTTGTTTCCAACTGTCACAAGACAAAAGGTAGACACATGATGTTGCCGGTTGACCTAAAACAAGACGGCGGGTAACGCAGACGTAAACTAGGACGTTGAACATAATCTAGAACTTAGTGGAGTGAAGGAATCTAGAATAAAGCGCGTATGTAAATTTAGGGACGCAGAGTAGTCAAAGCGACGTGCTGAGCTGATTGGAGGATCCCTGCAGGATGCGGGGAAGGCAATGCTTCACGTGACTCCATGGCCCAAAGCGGCGGCAAAACGGTAGAATATAGGCACGGAACCGAGGCAGTCCAGGAGATGAGAAGTGTGACTTCAGAGACGACGAGTGTACATACCTCAATGTCGTCTGGGACACGGAGGGAAGAAAAACCACCAGTGAGCCTGTGAATGTAATTGGCCGAGGTGGATATACCACACATGACGAAGGGGCACATGCTTGCAGAACAACTAATTATCAGGACGGTTCAATGGGAATTAGAAAATAAGTACACAAGCAGATGACGTGAGGCAGGTTTATAACAAGTTGATAGTACAGTATGAGGAAACTTTGTGGGACGGAAGCCGCAACTTGGGAATGGAAACATAACAGAGGGGTGCGTACACTAAGTCGGTTACTAGGTCAACCAGACACAGAGTTCAGGTCATAATCGACACCCAGAAGAGGGGGTCGGCCGGGGATGGAGTGTGGTGTGTTGTCTTACGGGCAGGGGGAACCGAGGACCAGCTCTGTTACTGTGTGGTTAGCGCGGGGAATAGGCTAGCTTCGCGACTGAACAGGTAGATAAACTGGCTGGCTCTGCAAAATTTGGTAGAGTATTGATGCATGATAAGGCAGTCGTGGTTGCGGCCTTGTGGGAGCACGCGTACACCTCGGAGGAGCAAATGGATCACCATGGTCTGACAAGAATGTGACAGCGAGGAGTGACGAGGGGATCTGGCCGATGCTCGCCGCTTAGAGGAAAGGCGAGACGCACATATAAGCAGATTGCTACTGGTACTATTGGGGTTGGAACTCTTCGCTGGCTTCTGAGAATGGGGACGGAGCGCTTATGGGAATGCCCCGAATACTGTGATGTCGGTTCCTAAATCAATCAATCAATAACAGTATACCACAACAAGCAATGATGTACGGACTAGATCAATGTTTATCAAACTTTTTCCACGGCGGGCCAGATAACTGACAAAATGACGAACGCGGGCCGCATACTCAATTCTGTACAATACTTGCGCAAGTGTCCATTGTAATCCCATATACCCGCGTTCGAAACACAGCTGTGCGTGATTTGGCAGCAGACTGCGTTGCGCTGGTTTTTACACTATGGCATGGGTGCCGGTTGTTCAGTAAACAATAGCAAACTACTGAACGTAAACTTGCCAAGACATTAACAATAGAAAAAAATTCTGGTGTTGACTGCAAACGTCTTGTAAAGGATCTGCAACTAACTTTAATAATATTTGCAAGACAGAACAAACGGTCTGGGAAAAAAGACGAACAACTAAGTTAATCATGGGTGAGTGGCGTGCAATACACACAAAACAAAGACAATCCTCATATTTATTTACTAAAAAAAAAGTTATCAAAGAAGGCAACGTTAACAAAAAGACAGTTACACCATACCTAATTGGCACATATCCGAATCTCACAAACTAAAAAAAAAAAAAAAGGTTAGTGAAATTTGTGAAACTGATATCTGGCTTTCAAGATATCATCAATATGTGGTTTGGAATTGCTGCATCCAATCAAGAGAATTGCTTTCAAATGTTCATCAGTCAATCATGTTCGGTGTTGACTTCACATACTTCATAAAAAAAAAAATGTTTGCTGACAGACATAAGTTGTTCCAAATATTAATGCCATGCCAGGGGCAAATTTCTTCAGTTTCGGAATGGCAACTGATAAGACGCGATAAAATTCGACAAGTTTTCCTTCTCTGTGCTTCTCTTTCAACATGCCATTTGCTTGCAAATCAATTAACTCCAACTGTAGTTCAACTGACACATCATCAAAGTTACAATCAAATGGATACTGGAACAAAAGAATGTCTCTCTCAATTATGTCAAGATCTAACAATCTCTCCAAAAATGTTTCTTCAAGTCATGAATATTTTATTTTCGGAACAAGAAAGTTGAAATCTTCGGCGATTGTATCGCACAACTCTTTGAAACAATGAAACTGAGAAAAGTTGTCTCCTTCCAATTGTGCTTCAAACAATGACAGCTTTCTCCGAAATCATTTTATGATTATGTAGATATCACAGACGAGATTATCCTTTCCCCGAAGTTTCAAATTCTGTTCAATTGTGGTATGTAATGTCGACCGACAACGACAAATTTAACAGCCAGACAAGATCTGATAGCTGTGGATCAGCGCCATCATTTTCAGTGAGGAATATGTCTATTTTGTTTCGGAGCTTGTATAAACGATATAGGTCTTTACCGCAGCTGAGTCACCTGACAGATGTGTGATCAGAGATGTCACAGAACACAGAATCGATTTCTTCATGAAAAGCCTGGAACTAACAGTGATTGAGTGCATGTCCCCGAATGAAGTTCACAGCAGAAACGACTGGTTTCAGTACACAAGAAATACCTAAGTCTTTCCCACAGAATGCTTGCTGATGTGTGATGCAGTGTATGAACAGAGCGCCCGGAAATAGCAGTTTTCCTGCTGAAACCTGATCTGCCCCATCAGATCCTTCCTCACTCCAGCGATGTGTTTCCACCATAAACTGTAACACCTAGAAGCTGAATTCACTGACGGTTTTAGTCTTGCAAAACTTCATGCACTTCCATGAAAATAATTTTTCCAGTTATTGTTTCGTGCATGCTGCAAAGGGATGCCAGCTCTTTTTTTATCTGAAAGTCCAAATTGACACCACGGATGAACACGAGAAGTTGTGACGTACTTGAGAGATCAGTAGACTCATCCAGCGCCGCCAGAGAATACAGCAACATGTTCCTAGTTTTCTCGCTATCTGTAGCACTATGTTCTCTCCAAGTTTTCTGTTCTTCGCACAACTGAACTTGCCGAAAGGCTGATAGTTCCAAACAAATCGGCTTTCTCGGGACACAAGTCAATTATTGCTTCCATCATACACTCTGTGATGAAGTTGCCATCAGTAAACGGTTTTCCTAGTTCTGCCAACTTATGCAATATTATGTAACTAGTACGAGTGGCAGATTCGCTTTTAGCAAACTTTCTCGTGAAGAGATATCTTTGTGTTTCTAAACCACGATTCATGGACTCATATTTCGCATAGCGTAACTATCAGGGAAACTTTGAATATGTTGATAGATGTTTTGTTTCGAATTGACGCCGAAGATAGTACTCTTTTAAGACGGCAACACATTTACTGCATATTACGCAATTGGTTTTCTTGTCCTTTGTTTCCACAAAGAAGTACCTTACTCCCCATTCTTCATTGACAACGCGACATTCGGCGTCCACTTTTCGTTTCTTATTAGCCATAATGAAGGGTGAAGTACATGGGATCTGAAAATGAAAAAGACATTGAATTAGAAACATAATTAAAATTCTATTGAAACTTCAGAAAAGCAGAGGACTTGGGGCCACTGGTGATGCTGAGGCTCACGAAAGGTACACATAAAGTTTATAGGTACCTTTGGTAATAGTATATATCACTTAATTAATAATGTTTGATACATTAATACAGATTAATTACAGGCACATTGAGGGTAAAGTTAAAGAAAGTCAAGTATATAGCAGGAAACCCTAAATATGACTTGTGCAAATTGAAAACTGAAAGAGAAATACAAGATAATTTTAACATAAAAGTAAAGAACAAATTTGATTTATTGTCTGATCTAGAGATCATATTTCAAGATGTAGATGATCAATGGGAAATGCTGAGGAATTCAGTCAGTTGTGCAGCAGAAAAAAAACTATTCCAAAAGTAAAGAAAGTGGGCCGTAAGACATGGATGCATGAAGAAATTTTACAACTAATGGAAACAAGAAGACAGAACAAAAATAATCCTGCCAAATATGAAGAAATTCACAGAAAAGTCAGAACCTTATGTAAGGAGGCAAAAGAAACATGGCTTGAGGAAAACTGCGAAGAAATTGAAAAACAACACAATAGTAAAAATGCGAAACTAATGCACAAAAGAATCCAGGAGCTTACTAATCTAAGAACACGTACATCAGCAGGCTGCCTAAAGACAAAAGATGGAAGTCATATTAGAAAAAGATCAGATCTTACATGTATGGTCAGATTACGTGAAAAACCTTTATGACAACAACAGAGACAAACACTACGATGTTCAAAATAATAATGAAGGACAAGCAATTTTGAAGATGGAGGTTCAGAATGCTCTTAACCATATGACATCTGGCAAGACCCCTGATTCAGACAGCGTCACAACAGAAATGATTAATGCTTTTGAAGAATATGGAATAGATAAAGTTACCAGTCTGCTTAATACAATATATGATACTGGAAATATACCTCATGAATTATGTAATTCTGTATTTATTGCAATCCCAAAGAAATCAGGAGCCTTGGAATGTGATCAACATCGAACAATTAGTATAATGAGTCACATCATGAAGATTTTGCTAAGAATTATCATGCAAAGAGTTAGGAGGAAAATACAACCTGAAATAGGAGAAGAACAATGTGGGTTTGTAGAAGGAAAGGGTACAGTAAATGCTGTGTATTTACTGAGAACCGTAATCGAACGATCTATAGAAGTAAACAAAGATCTACACCTTTGCTTTATTGACTACACAAAGGCTTTCGATAAAGTGAGACATGTCGACATGATAAGGATGCTTGAAGATATACAAATTGATGGAAAAGACCTTAGACTTGTAAAAACCATATATTGGAAACAACAAGCTGCCATAAGAGTTGATAATGAAGTAGGCCAATATCATCCTATTAAGAGAGGTGTGAGACAGGGATGTGTAATGTTTCCAGATCTGTTTTCCCTTTACAGTGCAAGTATTTTCAGAAATATTGAAGATATAGAAGGAATCAACATTGGGGGACGATGCGTCAATAACATTAGATATGCAGACGATACAGTCTTGATTGCTGACAATGAACAGGACCTGCAACATTTAGAAGATGCAGTTGTTACACACAGTGAACAACTAGGGTTAGAATTAAATTGTAAAAAGACGCAGGTTATGGTCGTCACTAGGAAGAACGAAATACCACAATGTAATATACAAGTAAATGGGAATATTCTTCAACAAGTGAATAGGTACAATTATCCCGGATCAGTAATAACATCTGATGGGAGATTCCTTGAAGAGATTAGAACAAGAATCGCCATGTCTAAGGTAGCCTTTAGCAAGATGAAAAACATACTGACAAATAAAAAGATGTCAATTGAAAAGAGAAAAAGAGTGTTGAGGTGCTACATAGAACCTGTACTTTTATATGGATGTGAAGCTTGGACAATGAGCAGTCAAGCTGAAAAACATCTGATGGCTGTAGAAATGTGGTTTCTGAGGATAATGCAAAGAATACCATGGACAGCCAGAAAGACCAATGAACAGGTCCTTCAAGAAACAAACGAAGATCGTAAACAAATTAGAGACATTAGACGCAGACAGTCAAAAAATTTTTGACATGTTATGAGAAGAAATGGATTGGAGAACTTGGTGACAACTGGCAAGATCGAAGGGAACAGACCAAGAGGAAGACCTAGAAGCAAATACCTGGATGGCTTGGCCACATGGCATGGTCGAGACAGGAACACGGAGCTGATCCACGACTCTGGTGATCGAGTGAGATGGCAAAACATGACCGCCCACGCTTACCGGCATGGCACATGATGGATGGAATAATGTTTGCAAAATATATATTAGGAGCGTTCATTTGAAATCCGTTCGTGCTGCACCGAGCGTAATTGCGTACGTTAAACATGATCATGTCATAGCCATGTGATAAGTACTGACCAATGAATAAAAGAGCTCGTGCTTATCGCCCCATGCTGCATAGGTTCTGCTTCTGAGCGTTCAGAAAATGGTCGAGTTGATCCAAAATCCGTCCAAAGAAGCTCAAAGAGCGGTGATTAAGTTTATTTCATTAGAAGGATGTCGACCAGTGGAAATTCATAGAAGAATGCAGGCACCGTACGGTAACAAATGTGTGTCGAAAACTACAGTGACAGACTGGTACGTATGTTTCAGAAATTACGCCAGTTCACGACAGATCTTTGACGACCGGGTCAAACGCATATTGTTGAAACAGAAAAAAAAAAAAAACATCGCCAAAATGGATGCAGCAGTACAGATGAACCGTTGGCGAAGCATACGTTCGCTAGCGAAAGAATTTGATGTGTCATTTGGGACAATTTAATAGGTCGTTCGTAAGAAACTGCAATATCGGAAGGTGTGTTCACAGTGCCCACCACAGATGTTGACCGACACCCAAAAAGAGGAACGCATGGGATAGTGTTTAAACCACTTGCTGCGTTACAGAGTGGGTGTGGGGGGGGGGGGGGGGGGGTAATGCTTTACTCTTCCGCATAGAGGCAGGCGATGAATCATTGTGTCACCACTTTGAGCCGAGCAGCAAATGAGAGAGCATGCAATGGAAGCATGCTGGATTACCAAATGGGAAAAAAAAATTCAAGTTACAGGTTGGCACTGGCAAGGTAATGCTGAGCGCATTTTTTGACCATGAAGGGCTATTGTTGGCCGACTTTAAAGAACCCGGTGTCAACATCTACTCTACCCACTACTTTGAAACACTAGACAAGCTACAAAAAGCCATCAAGAATAAACGACCCGACATGCTTTCTCGCGGTTTGGTTTTGTTGCACAAAAATTCTCGTCAGAATGTTACAAAGATTGTGCAGGAAGCATTACTTGGAAGACGTGGGAAATTCTGCAACATCCAGCCTATAGTCCTTATTTGTCACCATGTGATTTTAATTTGTTCAGACCTCTAAAAAGAGCTCACATGGGGCAACGCTTTCACACGTATGCAGACGTAATGAGCTATAGTCCTTATTTGTCACCATGTGATTTTAATTTGTTCAGACCTCTAAAAAGAGCTCACATGGGGCAACGCTTTCACACATATGCAGACGTAATGAGCTATAGTCCTTATTTGTCACCATGTGATTTTAATTTGTTCAGACCTCTAAAAAGAGCTCACATGGGGCAACGCTTTCACACATATGCAGACGTAATGAGCTATAGTCCTTATTTGTCACCATGTGATTTTAATTTGTTCAGACCTCTAAAAAGAGCTCACATGGGGCAACGCTTTCACACATATGCAGACGTAATGAGCTATAGTCCTTATTTGTCACCATGTGATTTTAATTTGTTCAGACCTCTAAAAAGAGCTCACATGGGGCAACGCTTTCACACGTATGCAGACGTAATGAGCTATAGTCCTTATTTGTCACCATGTGATTTTAATTTGTTCAGACCTCTAAAAAGAGCTCACATGGGGCAACGCTTTCACACGTATGCAGACGTAATGAGCTATAGTCCTTATTTGTCACCATGTGATTTTAATTTGTTCAGACCTCTAAAAAGAGCTCACATGGGGCAACGCTTTCACACGTATGCAGACGTAATGAGCTATAGTCCTTATTTGTCACCATGTGATTTTAATTTGTTCAGACCTCTAAAAAGAGCTCACATGGGGCAACGCTTTCACACATATGCAGACGTAATGAGCTATAGTCCTTATTTGTCACCATGTGATTTTAATTTGTTCAGACCTCTAAAAAGAGCTCACATGGGGCAACGCTTTCACACATATGCAGACGTAATGAGCTATAGTCCTTATTTGTCACCATGTGATTTTAATTTGTTCAGACCTCTAAAAAGAGCTCACATGGGGCAACGCTTTCACACATATGCAGACGTAATGAGCTATAGTCCTTATTTGTCACCATGTGATTTTAATTTGTTCAGACCTCTAAAAAGAGCTCACATGGGGCAACGCTTTCACACATATGCAGACGTAATGAGCTATAGTCCTTATTTGTCACCATGTGATTTTAATTTGTTCAGACCTCTAAAAAGAGCTCACATGGGGCAACGCTTTCACACATATGCAGACGTAATGAGCTATAGTCCTTATTTGTCACCATGTGATTTTCATTTGTTCAGACCTCTAAAAAGAGCTCACATGGGGCAACGCTTTCACACATATGCAGACGTAATGAGCTATAGTCCTTATTTGTCACCATGTGATTTTAATTTGTTCAGACCTCTAAAAAGAGCTCACATGGGGCAACGCTTTCACACATATGCAGACGTAATGAGCTATAGTTCTTATTTGTCACCATGTGATTTTAATTTGTTCAGACCTCTAAAAAGAGCTCACATGGGGCAACGCTTTCACACATATGCAGACGTAATGAGCTATAGTCCTTATTTGTCACCATGTGATTTTAATTTGTTCAGACCTCTAAAAAGAGCTCACATGGGGCAACGCTTTCACACATATGCAGACGTAATGAGCTATAGTCCTTATTTGTCACCATGTGATTTTAATTTGTTCAGACCTCTAAAAAGAGCTCACATGGGGCAACGCTTTCACACGTATGCAGACGTAATGAGCTATAGTCCTTATTTGTCACCATGTGATTTTAATTTGTTCAGACCTCTAAAAAGAGCTCACATGGGGCAACGCTTTCACACGTATGCAGACGTAATGAGCTATAGTCCTTATTTGTCACCATGTGATTTTAATTTGTTCAGACCTCTAAAAAGAGCTCACATGGGGCAACGCTTTCACACATATGCAGACGTAATGAGCTATAGTCCTTATTTGTCACCATGTGATTTTAATTTGTTCAGACCTCTAAAAAGAGCTCACATGGGGCAACGCTTTCACACATATGCAGACGTAATGAGCTATAGTCCTTATTTGTCACCATGTGATTTTAATTTGTTCAGACCTCTAAAAAGAGCTCACATGGGGCAACGCTTTCACACATATGCAGACGTAATGAGCTATAGTCCTTATTTGTCACCATGTGATTTTAATTTGTTCAGACCTCTAAAAAGAGCTCACATGGGGCAACGCTTTCACACATATGCAGACGTAATGAGCTATAGTCCTTATTTGTCACCATGTGATTTTAATTTGTTCAGACCTCTAAAAAGAGCTCACATGGGGCAACGCTTTCACACATATGCAGACGTAATGAGCTATAGTCCTTATTTGTCACCATGTGATTTTCATTTGTTCAGACCTCTAAAAAGAGCTCACATGGGGCAACGCTTTCACACATATGCAGACGTAATGAGCTATAGTCCTTATTTGTCACCATGTGATTTTAATTTGTTCAGACCTTTAAAAAGAGCTCACATGGGGCAACGCTTTCACACATATGCAGACGTAATGAGCTATAGTCCTTATTTGTCACCATGTGATTTTAATTTGTTCAGACCTCTAAAAAGAGCTCACATGGGGCAACGCTTTCACACATATGCAGACGTAATGAGCTATAGTCCTTATTTGTCACCATGTGATTTTAATTTGTTCAGACCTCTAAAAAGAGCTCACATGGGGCAACGCTTTCACACATATGCAGACGTAATGAGCGCATTAACACTTGATTCAGTGAGCAACCACAATCCTTTTTTATGTTTGCTGATGGCATTCGCCGCCTACCTAAACAATGGAATGCTTGCCTGAATGCCTACGGCGACTTCTTCTGACCAACCCATGGTGCATAATTCATTCACAATGAATGATTTGTTTAATTCTACAACACGTGTTAATGTTTCTTCCATGCTTTTGAAATTAAACCATTGGAACAGGTTTCAAATGAACGACCCTTATAAATAGGACCTGTCTAAATAAACATCATAGAGCAGTGTTTTTCAAAAGGGGATCTGCGAGTGGCAACCATGGTTCCGCCGAAACAGACTGAAATCGCCCAAATGCAACATTTCTGCCCATCTGGTTTATTGAATTAAGTAGGACAGACACTTGGATCATCGCACAGAGTTCCTTGAGCAACGTAAACATTTGGGTGAGGATCTGCTCCAGCAGAAATGTTGATAAACACTTGCCCAAAGATCAGTTCGATTAACACCTTAACATAGCCACTACGATACAATGTCACCGAATTAAAACGGAATATATTTGCGGTTTTGCTTGGCTACGTGGTTTTCGTGTCTCCAATCTGAGCAGCTTATGCATATATATGACGTTAAATTCTCCGATTATTTCAAGAAAGCATTATAATTAGAATCAATAACTTGGTAGTCTTTTACCCTCTATGTTTTACGTTATGTACGTCACACGCTTCTTGTATTCGTTTTCTACACGGAGTTTTAGACTGGTATCTAAGACTTAAGAAAACACGCAAATCTCGTTTTACGTAGACTTTGTGGTTGTTCTTGTATGTATTATTAAATTTAGCATCCATTTTTCCGTATAATGTGTAACTTTCGACTATTAAAGTAGGAGGAAACACCCAAAACTAAAATTATGAAGAAAGCATACTTCAATGTGATATTTCAATGGCGGCAAAATAGCCATTTTCCGTCACAATCCAGCAATGAACAATTAATATTCTTATCGCACATTCACAGCGATTTTGATGCCAACGAATGAATGCTTGTATT
This sequence comes from Cepaea hortensis, assembly GCA_963921405.1. NCBI lineage: Eukaryota > Metazoa > Mollusca > Gastropoda > Stylommatophora > Helicidae > Cepaea > Cepaea hortensis. The sequence goes on along the minus strand of OY992888.1, from coordinate 78,472,025 downwards.
CAACATCCATTGTAGTATTCATGTGTAATTTTTCATCACGCTGGACGGTCGGTGTCTTTTTTTTTTTTTTTGGGGGGGGGGGGGGGGGGTTAACTTTCCAATGCGAGTTGTCTAGTCAAAATGGATCTACGTTGACGGCAGCACTCTGACAGGCAGCACTAGCAGGCAGCGCTAGCAGACAGGGTGAGCTGACAGCACGCGCAGATTGACGCCAATACAGCATGGCGTTAACGTGTATACATCGCTGTGTGTGTATGTGTGTGTGTGTGCGTGCGTGCGTGCGTGTGTGTGTGTGTGTCTGTGTGTGTGTGTGTGTGTGTGTGTGTGTAATCGGAAGCAGTTATGTTCCCTTTAGTTAGAAAAAAATCGGCAGTTGTAAACTCTCTTGGCGTGTTTGTTACCGACAGTTGTGTGAGTGTCTAGGTCGCATTTTGTCAAAGGGCAAATTAGTATTTTGCTCTTTGTTCATATTAAATGATAAACTGACACGCAAACATTAATAATAGCTGGGCTTAAAATTGACCTACAGACTTGAATAATGTACCGTTGGCTTTGTTTATTCATGAGGAATCAACTATGCAAGTTATGTAACTAAAATTAGTTTACAAAATGTTACTATAGTGGCTAACTTGAACGATACATTTTTTTCTTAGCTGGGGATAATATTTTCGTAATAACACGAGGCTTCTATGGCATTTGAATGCTATGTTTGCTACTTTTTTGCCTCTATTCATACTTCTAGTTCACTTACTTATCACTGTCAACAAAGAAATCCTTGTTCCATACCTATAAAATGGATTGCATGCAAAAAGAAGTAACTATTTCTGCAGAGTCGGACCTGTGTTCACAACCGGATGTATCTGGGGGAGGGAAAGATGCGTGTTTGTCTGTGTTGCCATGGAAACCATAGTAAAGTCAGAGTATAGGCGGGGCTACCACGAATTGGGGAAGGACTTGTTAGTTAGTTAGTTAATTAGTTAGTTAGTTATTTAGTAAGTTAGTTAGTTAGTTAGTTAGTTAGTTAGTTAGTTAGTTAGTTAGTTAGTTAGTTAGTTAGTTAGTTAGTTAGTTAGTTAGTTAGTTAGTCGACAGATCATCCTCATTGCACATAGAACCATTCAGTCCATAAGTGCGCGGATCCCCTCTTCAGCAAATTCCGCAGCGTGTAGCGGCTAACGACACCATTTCTGCATTAGTTTATCATTCTTCTTTGGCTTCCTGCCAAGTGTTCTTATTTGGCCGCCTCTCTTTTGATTTGCTGTTCTTGCAGACTGACCATGGTTGTAGATTCGCAGTCATCACTTGGTTCTCGCACAAGTCTTATTTTTCGTAGAGCATTCAGAATGTCAGCCTGGTCCATGGCGCGTCCGTCCTAAACCTTAGCCTTACCTGCGAGCTTGTCAGCCCGCTCATTTCCTTGTACTTCCAAATGCCCTGGCACGAAGATGAAACTAATCTTTGTCATCCGAGACCGCTCCAGCGACAGCAACAATTCTCTTCGGACCCACCCATCTCTATCCTCTTGAGCATGCTCATTGAGTCGCTAAGGAAACATGCCCTATTGAATATCTGTGTCTCGAGCCATGTTATTGCTTTACTTACTGCCATGACTTCCAAAGTCAGGCTACTTGTGGTCTCAACAAAAGCACCAGAGTCCTCCTTCACAATTCTCCCTCCGGTCTGAGCCGTGAAGGCCCATGAGCTTCTCACATGTCGGACAACCGACCCATCTGTGTAGATGACAGCACCGCAATCTAGCGAATTCTCGAAAATAAACGCTTGTACTTCCGCCTGCACAGCAGCCGGATTTTCTTGTCTGCATTTTCTGTCTAGTTGGATGCAAACTGAAAAGGACGTACAGAAATCTAGGGAATAACTTGTGATGGTGCTAAATAAGCAAACATTACAATAAACAAGAATATCTAGATACATTAATTTAAAATTGAAAATAGTAAATTTGAGGCACACAGTAGCCAGGAGGTGACCATCGCCTAGTATTCTGAAATTACTATTTACATTTAAATTGTATCACAGCGTCTTGTTTTTCATAAGTTTTGTCAATCAAATTTGAGTACCATCGGCGGATCGGATGAATTGATATTGGCCATGAATTGGCCGTAGTTTGGTGACCCCTGGACTAGATGGAAGCAGAGGAAGAGGCGACCACGAAAACAATGCACGGAGGGGAATGGGGTGCATCTCATTTAATTCATATAAGTAGTCATATAAGCTCCCGTTCCCGACTATCTGTCTGTCTGTCTATCTGTCTGTCCGACCCGGCCCGACTTCGCCAAGGCCATGGTGGGGAGCATCTCATTTAATTCATATAAGTAGTCATATAAGCTCCCGAAATATCTATCTATCTATCTATCTATCTATCTATCTATCTATCTATCTATCTATCTATCTATCTATCTATCTATCTATCTATCTATCTATCTATCTATCTATCTATCTATCTATCTATCTATCTATCTATCTATCTATCTATCTGTCTGTCTGTCTGTCTGTCTGTCTGTCTGTCTACCTACCTACCTACCTACCTACCTACTTACCTATCTATCTATCTATCTATCTATCTATCTATCTATCTATCTATCTATCTATCTACCTACCTACCTACCTAACTACCTATCTACCTATCTATCTATCTATCTATCTATCTATCTATCTATCTACCTACCTACCTACCTATCTATCTATCTATCTATCTATCTATCTATCTATCTATCTACCTACCTACCTATCTATCTATCTATCTAGCTATCTATCTATCTATCTATCTATCTATCTATCTATCTACTTACCTACCTACCTACCTACATATCTACCTACCTATCTATCTATCTATCTATCTATCTATCTATCTATCTATCTATATATCTACCTACCTACCTACCTATCTATCTATCTATCTATCTATCTATCTATCTATCTATCTATCTATCTATCTATCTATCTATGTACGGCCCGTTCCAGTTAAAAATATAGATAGAATAGAAGAATAGAATGCACTTTTTGACAGATTCCGTGCAGTCTTAACAGAAAATAGTTTCTTATTCTTCTTCTTCTCCTTTCGTTCGCTTGAAATATGTCTATAACTGCAATGTTGTCTCTTGTATGATTCTAACAGTCTTTTTTAGTTCACTCAGTGGTCCATAGAGTTTATCTTCCACTGTTGTCTCTCTAGGCCAGAAGCTTCGCCTGGATATGTTGTAGTTTGGGCTGTCCTGGAGTATGAGCTCTGCTGTCTACGACGCCAAACCACATGTGCACAGGGCTGAGTCACCAATCTTGAATTTTGTATACATGTTGTTGCGTAATCTATTGTGTCCTGTTCTGAGGCGCAGAATAATGTCTTGTTCTGGTCTTTCCATAACGTGGTAGTCGTCGTGAGTAGGGTTTGGTGGCCTTCTGACTAATTTGATCATTCTTTTCTTTTGGTGGTATGTAATGGGCACATCAGGCTGTTCTTCTTTTGCTCCTTCCTTAGCGAATCGATCAGCTCTGTCGTTTCCGGGTACTCCACAGTAGGATGGTATCCACTGTATTGTGACCTTATGCTGACTGCTAAGTTCAGAAAGTAGTGTCCTTAGAACTGGTAATTTCCAAGTCAGGAGTGCCTCTATTTCTAAATTTGCATTTTTCAATATCACCACAGGTTGTCTCCCATGGCTGGTATTTTGTAATGTCTCTATTGTTATCTTGTCTGCCTCAATTTCAGCATCATAGTTATGTTCTTGTTAGAACTCTGGCCGTGTCCCTAGTATTATTTGGGTATTCTATATACACTCCCGCTCCTCCATTTCGAACAGCATTTTGCGCTGACCCATTTGTGTAGACTCGGATCCAGAGATCCTGTGGGTATTCTTCATCAAGGAAGCTGAGAGTGGCTGTTCTGCGCTGTAGACTATTCTGTTCTTCCTTATCAAATATTCCTCTCACTTTTGTCTGGATTTGTAGCGATAGTCTATATTCATCTTTCCATGTAGTTCGCTCTGGAATAGTTTCTAAATATGGAGTTGTACCTCTCTATAACACAAAGTCCGGGTTGCATTTAGAGAATATGTGTTGTCCATGCAGAACGATCCCCCTCTCCGCCTGAGTAGTTAACTCCAGAGGAAAGTTAACACTAATAAGTCTAGAACAAGACAAGCTGCAGAAAACGCCTGACCAGCAAAGCAATACTCTAACTGTCCGTCTGTTGGAGCTTCCATCTTAGACAATTGTCGACCAAGGCTTAGGTCTTCATCTTCCCTGCCATGACGTTTAGTCTTTAGATTGTATTTCCTCGCACTAGGGTATTGCTTGTAAATTTTCAATTACACGCCTACGCGCGAAGTTATTGACACAATGTGAGGTGTCGGGTTTGATAAGTGCCTTCCAACATTCGGCGGTAGCAGAAAGCAGGTAGTACCGTCTACTCTAGTACGGTAGCTCACTCAGTCTACTGTTGTACGGTAGCTGAGTCATATCTGACTAAGACCTATAATTGCAAGTATGTATTTCTAACTAAGCACAACAATAACTACTGAATAAGAACTACATAGCTATAGTGACTGATTTACAGATACAAGAGAAAGGTTGCTATAGGTGGAGTGTATTGATACAATTCAGGGTCATTAAGTGTATCGGATGCGATGGAACGACGTATAAACACGAATGTCTTTTGTGACTAAACGCATCTTAGCCTGCCGAGTGAGCATGTTTGATGAACCCTCTCTGGGAATAAATGTTACACCAGCTGCCGCCGTGGGTCTGTCTTGATCCGTTCGTCTGAGGGTCTGCTAGATTCTTGTGCGTTTCAGCTATTGTTTCAATGGATCATTGTCAATAGTATTATACTCATGTCAAAATCACCACAGGAACATCTAGACAAGGAGGCTCCAAGTGGACGTTGTGCTCATTACACATCCCCGGACAGTTAGAAATGGTAAAGAGTAGGCCTGAGAAAATTAAAAGGTAAGGAGTCCACTCCAAGGGTATACAGAGCCCCATACATTGGGTGGAATCTGTCTGGTAGAAGCAGGCCTTACACAAACGCATGTCGAGGTTGGACACACTGACCTGCGCGGTGCATATCCGTTAGTGACCCGTTTTCTTTCAAGGGAGAGCGAAGATGCAGAATGTATGTCAGTGGTAAATGTCTTTAACCTAGTGTTCAGAGAGAATGAAAGCAAACAAGCACATGTCGAACCTACCTAATTTCATTTGCATCTCATAGACAATTGTGTCGTCTCTGTCCACAGGTGTGCACGTATTGGTTGCACACGTTCTGTCTTTCTTGCCCTCCTTGCCTTTCTTGCCTTTCTTGCCTTTCTTGCCTTTCATGTCTTTCTTGTCTTTCTTGTCTTTCACGAAGTCCCCCACATCATAACACTCGCCTTCCCATCGGCATCCTGCAAATATGGAATCTAGTCTGACATCAAATATTACTACTGAGACATAAACCAACCATGATTAACAATCATACCGTGCATGTGTAACTGAGATTTAAAAAAAAAAATACAGATAGGACATGAAAAACATCATGTTGTGAATAGTGAAATAACACAAGAATGGAACATGCTTAAGCAAGTTGATGCATTTAAATACCTAGGGGCAATTATAAGATCAGATGGAAGATGGAATATGCACGTCAGAGATTAAGAGCAGACTAGGGCAAATAAAAGTTGCATTCCAGAAAAATGAAAGGTAAGCGGAGATGTGGTTTCAGAGACGAATGTTGCGAATTACTCGGGTGATCTAAGTAACTAACAACGATTGCCTTGGAGAGGCTAATGAAACTAGAACATTATTATATAACTAAAAGAAAGAGATAAACAGCTTTCTTTGTCATGTGATGAGTACAGTGTCATTGGAGACTAGCATGACAACCCGAAATATTAATGAGAATAGAAACGTAAGCTGCGTGGACTGAGACGAAAGCGTGGAGAAATAGAATCATCAAGGTTGATACAGAACACCATAGACCGAGATGTGGAGAGACATGAACATCAATACTGACTTGCAGGGCACTGATGTTGACGATGATGATCAAATGACGACGATGTTATGAAATAAATTCGTATGCTTTCATCATCATCATCATCTTCCAACTCTGTCGTCAAGCGTCGTGGGGAGGAATAATTTGCGTTCCAGCGCCCGGTGGGCGGCACTGGATAGTGTCATTCCGTGTGGTTGTACAATGTCTCTGATGTCGTCAATCCATTTTCTTCTTGGACGTCCTCGTGGTCTCGTCGCAGATGATCTTTGATATAAGGCTGGTGTTGCATTCTAACGACATGGCCAAATCACTTGATCTTCTGTCTTTCAATAAATGTGCCACAAGGTGTTGATCCAACAGTCTGTCTGATAATAGCATTTATTAATCGGGCTCGGATTGTTAAGTTGACAGCTCTCCTCAGGCATCTCATCTCACAGGCGTTGATTTTGCGAAAGTGTGATTTGGATAAAGTCCAGGTGTGAGATTTGTAGCATATGTTAGTTAGTTAGTTAGTTAGTTAGTTATCAGTTGGGGTATCTTCGTTGCACTCCGGACATGTCCATAGGTGCTCAGATCCTCCCCCCAGCATATGCATCAGCGTCCGGTGGCTAATAGTGCCAGTTCTGTGTTGGTTGACGAGGCGCTTTGTTTTCCCGATGTACCTCTCGAATCTGGCTGTGCCGATTCTTACTCCCAGGTCTTTCATCCTGGAAAGCGATGTGGAATCACTGGCGTCAAAATCCTCTGTTCTCGCCATATCTTTAAGGGCGTTAATAACATCGGCACGATCCATGGGCTGGCCATCTACAGGGGGTGCAGAGCCAGCCAATTCATCAGCTCGTTCATTTCCCTCGACTCCCGCATGTCCCGGGACGAAGATGAAGGTGACTTTGCGGACAACAGACTTCCGCAGCGACTCAGTCCACTGTCTACGTACAGATCCAGCTTCGACCTTCTGAATCATGCTCATTGAATCACTTAGTACACACACGTTGGTATAATGCTGTGATTCCAGCCATATGAAAGCCTGTGTAACTGCCATCACCTCCATCGTCATGCTGCTCGTGGTCATAGAGTGGGCACCACTGGATTCTTGAACGGTTCGGCCCGCTGAACGGGCTGTAAATGCCCACGCACTTCTCTGCTGCTTTACGACAGATCCATCTGTATAGATGAGCACTTCGGAGCTATCTGAGTGATCATAGATGAGCGCGTTAACCTCTGCATTGACAGCGGCAGGGATCTGCTCTCTGCACCGTCTGTCGAGTGTGATAATGCAGGAGAAGGTACACTTAAAAGCTGGAGGCACCGGCACCCATTCCTTGCCGGGGTTGATACTGGTAAGACTGCAGACCTGTCCGACGACATCTTCCGCCCGACCCATCCATGATTTGCCCCTCTTTAGCCTGTCACCCTTTTCTCTGAATACAGCGTCATGCAGAGGGTGCTGCTCATCTGCACTTATTTTTAAGTATGCACGAGCTCTCCAGATCTTGATCCTGTGTTCCATTGTCGGGAAGTCAAGGAGGTATCTCATTGCTACACAGCTGGTGTCTCTCGTGCAGCCCAAAATGATGCGCATGGCTTCGTTTTGTACCTTTTCAAGTCTTCCAATCTGTGTAGGGCTGACAGAACTGCATATTCACACCAACCATATGCATTGTAGCATATGGTTGGTGTGAATATGCAGTTTATTATCTGTCGTTTTGCGAACATGGGTATATTTGGATGTTTCAGTAAGGGTGATAGTTGATATGTAAGTGCACTAGCTTTTTGACATCTGATTTCGATTTCTCTGTCCAATCTGCCATCTTCTGTTATCATACTTCCAAGATATTTGAATTAATTAACTTTTTTCAGAGTTGTACTATATATCTGTATACTTAATGGGCCCGGCGATCTGCTAACTTGCATTACTTCGGATTTGGCTGTGTTTATACTCATATCGTATCTGCTGCAGGTTGAACTCAGATTATTAATATGATTTTGTAATCTGCCCTCATCGCTGTACATCAGTCACTGATCGTCTGCAAATAGAAGTTCATTTATTTTCTGTAGATCAGTTTTTGTTCATCTGGAGTAAAGCGTTCTAAATTTTCTGAATCTGTTCTGTCAAGCCTACAAGCACTTGGAATCAATGACTGGCAAGAGAAGGTCCACCATAGAGACGAATGGAGACGGATTGTATCTGCAGCAAAGAACCTCAATGGCTCGGAACGCTGAAGAAGAAGAAGAAGAAGTTCTGTCAAGACTTGCTTCTTTGAAAATTCTGTCCATGTAGATATTAAAAGCAGGGGAGAGGGCACACATCCCTGCCTCACTTCTGTATTGACTGTGAACATATTTGATATACCTTCTCGTGTTCTTACTGCACTTCGCCTCGAGTGGTTCATGGCTATGATGTTTTTAAGCAATTATCCTTGTATCCCATAGTCTTCAAGGATGGTCCATAATCCGTATCTGTCTATTCTATCGAAAGCCTTTTCCTGATCTACAAACATAATATTCTGCTGGTCACTATATTCGATAGTTTTTTCACATATCTGTCTAAGTGTAAATAATGCATCAGTGCAACTTGCACCTTTCCGAAAACCGAATTTTACTTTGCTTAACTGTTGTTCAACTATTGGTCTAGTTCTTTGTTCCAATAGTTTTGCGTACAATTTTCCCTATATGGCTCAGGAGTGATATACCTCTGTATGTTTCTCACTCTCTCATAATGTCTTTCTTTTTCCATATTGGTACCATTATTGCCTGTTGCATAACATCTGGGACTTTTCTTTCTTCCCATGCTATATTAAAAGTCTTGTTTGACATTAAACTCCTGTTTCCCCACAGGCCTGAATACCTTCTGTGGTTATTCCATCTGGACCTGGTGATTTGCTTTTAGGACTTTCTGTATAACTGCTTTGACTTCTGCAGGTATGGAATGTGCTTGTTATCCATGGCTTTTATGCAGAAAAGTGCGATTTTCTATGTTATGTCTGGGATTAAGTAGTTCTTGAAAGTATTCTGCCCCATTTGCTAGTCTTTGTGGTGGATTAAATATCGGTATACCTATTTTGCTGTTTATGATGGTGGTTGGGTTGTAGCATGCAACTCTGTTTCTCATTGTATTGAAACGTTTATAAAATGCTCTTGGGTAGTCTTTACTAAGGGTCGCTATCTGTTCACCGTAGATTCTCTTTAACATACGAAAATGAATTATTACATGTTACATAGAACAAGTTCTAACACATGGTTGCCAGTCCTGGACAGTTAGTACACAAGCAAAACACAATTAAATAGAATCTTTGCTGGAAGTGGTTCTATAGAAGAATATTGTAAATTCATAGAACAGCCTTGCTATATATAGGCCGAGGGAGATGGGGGGGGGGGGGGGGTGGAGCAAGAGACATAACAACTTTTCACGAGCGTCAAAAGGAAAACGTCTTCAATTGTTGGCAATATTATAAGATGTCAAAAACTTAGAACATGCTGTGACAACTGGACATATTTATGGAAAGAGAAATAGTTGAAGGCAGCCAGAGAATATTGTGGACAGTTTGGTGTCACGCAGCTGACAAGGAAAGGTGTCAATTGAAGCATGATCACACAAAATAGTCGGCTAGGCTCTTGATGACGGTTATAGTAATATATCAGTCATACATACGTGTGTGTGTTCTATGTTACCAACACCAAACTTGGACAATGACAGAAAAAGAGAGCAGAAAAATCACAACAGAAATGAGATTCCTGGGAAGAATACTCAATGTATCAAGAAGAAATGAGATCAGAAATGAAGAAATCAGGGCTAAAGTAGGGGTTAAGGCTGCGCGGCATTAGATTTTATTAGAAGGCAGTAATTCAAATGGTATGGCCATGCAAGTATTTTATCAACAAACAGTATACCACAACAAGCAATGGTGTACAGACCAGAGGGAAGCAGAGGAAGAGGCCGACCACGTAAATGATGGACGCAGGGAATAACAGAGACCATGGAAATGTCGATACATGAAGCCCATAAGCGGGCACTCTCCCACTGTGTATACTTCACCTCGACACCGCAAGGTACAAGAGGAACATGATGAGATAAGATGAGACATATGCGTGTGTTACCAGGATATTACATAAAATGTCACACTTTAGTCATAATCATCGTGTGTGCATTTCTTGAAAGCTGCAATGTGCTCAGTCTCCCTATGAGAACTGAAAGCATATCATCATCATCGTCATCACATCGTTATCATCATCCTTTTATTCCGCCCTAAGATGGTATAGAAGACATTGCATCTTGTTACCCAGAGTTCCCTGATTTCAGTAACTCTGTTTAACAATGCTTCAATCTAAGCCGCTCTGTTCCTTGCTCGTCCGTGTATTAAAAAAAAATTATATATATATATATATATATATATATATATATATATATAAATTGTCTCTTATTTCAATGCCTCATGTTGATTGGAGAACATCGACACATCTTTAAATAATGTATTTGTGTTTCATATGCATGTGTAAGGTAGGCATGACATATGTGCTGAGAACTTAATAATATGTCATTATGTTTTACGCAACGTCCCCTGCAAAAGGAGAATGTTAAACGTGCAGTTTGAAGTGTACATACATCTTTTTTTTTTTCAAGAAGCATGATACGTTTGGGATTTCTTGTGTTGAAACTTAAATTAGTTTGATATCAGGAGTATTGGATCGAAGGCGTGACAAGAGTATAACGCAAGGAGACAGGTCATAAGCAGCCAATCTGTAACTGAACCTCGCTGTGCACACACATTTTGTCTTATTTTAAAGTATGAAAAACAATGTTATCTTTGTGTGGAGAAAATGAATGTTAACTACAAAACATGTTATCGTTGTGTGGAGATTGCTTGCACGAGATAGCAGTTACAGATGCCTGTCAAGAATTGGCACAACTTCTTTACATACACATGTGTAATTTATACATACATTAAACGTGTGATACTGTTTGCATTGTTTCGGTTGTTTTCAAAGTATTTCATGTTTGCGTTTTCTAGTGTGATTTACGAGCGCATCTGTGTCGTGTTATGTTTCTGTTCATTTAACTAGAATGTCGTTTTACTTACATGACAATACTAGTCAAATATATATATATAATATATATATATATATATATATATATATATATATATATATATATATATATATATATATATATATATATATATGTATATATATATATATATATATATATATATATATATATATATATATATATATATATATATATAACATAACATAACATTGGCACCTTGCCGTCTTGACAGACGATAGTTTGTGCTTTAAAAAGGCATAATAACTTTTAACTATGGCGGTAGCGAGTGTGACTGATAAGGCCAATTTGCGCTGTAAATGTCCGTTCACAGTGGGTGCATGCGAACACGTGGTCATTTCCACCATCATGCACCATCTTACGTCTCAAACGCTTGGTGTGTGACTTTTCTGCAATAATTTTCTCCTTTGACTTTATTCCATTTCTGATATTTGCCCTCCATGCAACACGTTCAGCGGCGACTTGCTCCCAATGTGCATTATCAATGCCTGTATCAATCATGTCCCGCTTACACACATCTTTGTATCGTAGTAGAGGCCGACCCTGAGATCTCTTACCCATCTGTAATTCACCAAAAAAGATATCCTTTGGTATTCTACCATCATCCATCCGCCTAAGATGTCCTATCCATCTAAGTCTACGAAGACTGAGCATGGAATAAACTGTCACACAACCTGATCTTTCCAATACTTCAGTATTTGTGATTTTGTCTTGCCACTTAATACCAAGAATTCTTCGCAGACACCGCATATGAAAGCTGTTTAAATTGTTCTCTTGGTGTGAGTAAGTTGTCCAGGTTTCACTGCCATAGAGAAGAGTACTAAGGACACAGGCTTGATAGACAAGGACTTTTGTTTTGGCAGTAAGCTTCCTGTTCTCCCAGACTCTTTTTCTTAACCTGTTCATTGTTGTTGCTGCCTTACCAATCCGGATGTTGATTTCCTGATCTAGGGATAATTTGCTATTTACCACCGATCCTAGATATGTAAAATGGTCTACTATCTCTAGTTCGGCGTCGTCAATAAAGATTGATGGTACCCCATGTGCACCTTGTGACATAATCTGTGTCTTCTTTTTGCTAATTGTTAAACCAAATTCAGAACAAGCATTGGAGAATGCAGATAGTAGACATTGCAATTCTTCCTCAGAGTGGGTCGTAACTGCAGCATCATCTGCAAAAAGCAACTCTCTGATCAGTACCCTCCTAATTTTGGTCTTAGCCTTCAATCTCTGAGCATTGTAGAGGCCGCCATCTGAGCGTGAGTGAATGTATATACCACCATCCTGATCACGAAATGCATATTTCAGTAGAAGTGAAAAGTATATTCCAAAGAGGGTGGGAGCTAGTACACAACCTTGCTTAACTCCACTCTTGATTTCAAATTCTTCAGAAGTTGCACCATCAAACTTGATTATACCCTTCATGCCTGTGTGGAACGATTCCACAATGGACAGAAGAGTTGGTGGGCAGCCAATCTTCTTTAGTGCCTTGAACAGACCCTCACGACTGACCAAATCAAATGCCTTTGTGAGGTCGATGAAGGCAATAAACAGTGGTTGATTCTGTTCACGGCATTTTTCTTGCATTTGTCGCAATGAGAATATCATATCAGTGGTAGACCGGTTCTGTCGAAAGCCACACTGTGATTCGGGGTAGACTTGATCTCCTAGGACTTGAAGTCTGCGCAGAACAATTCTGGCAAATACTTTTCCAACAATACACAGAAGTGAGATACCCCTATAGTTGTTGCAGTCGCTCCGATCGCCCTTGTTCTTGTACAGTGTTATGATGCTTGAATCTTTGAAATCCTGTGGGACTTGTCCTTCACGCCAGCATAGCTCTATTAGCTGGTGGATCTGTATAGTGAGTGTGTCTTGCCCACTCCTGATAACCTCTATTGGAATCCCATCCTTACCTGGAGCCTTGCCAGATGCAAGTTCATTTATAGCACACTTAACTTCTGTTATGGTGGGAAGTGTGTCCAGGTGGTCAAGAGTTGGTAGAGCCTCTATGGCGTTGAGGGCATTATCCGCTAGTTTGGTCTCACTTGAGTAAAGCTCCAAATAGTGCTCTACCCATCTGTCCATCTGCTGTTTCTTATCAGTGATGACTTATACACACACATATATATATATATATATATATATATATATATATATATATATATATATATATATATATATACATACATATATATATATACGCGTGAGAGAGAGAGAGACAGGGATATGGAGAGAGTGAGACAGACAGACAGACAGACAGACAGACAGACAGACAGACAGACAGACAGACAGACAGACAGACAGACAGACAGACAGACAGACAGACAGACAGACAGACAGACAGACAGACAGACGGACAGACAGACAGACGGACAGACGGACGGACGGACGGACGGACGGACGGACGGACGGACGGACGGACGGACGGACGGACGGACGGACGGACGGACGGACGGACGGACGGACGGACGGACGGACGGACGGACGGACGGACGGACGGACGGACGGACGGACGGACGGACGGACGGACGGACGGACGGACAGTCGGACGGACAAACAGACAGAGTTGGGGGTATGGTGAGAAATCTAGAAGTACATTGCTTGAGTTACCGAGTTAGATCTACAGAACTGTAAGTAGAGAGCTAGGGTTACAGGGCCAAAAATTAAGGGGTAGAACTCACGTTTTGACTGGCATCGTGCCGTCATGACAGGCAATAGTTTCTAAATATGGAGTTATACCTATAACACCACATCCGTGTTGCATTTAGAGACTATGTGCCCATGCAGCATGATCCCTCTCTCGGCATGCCTAGATTACTCCAGAGGAAAGGTATGACCAATAATTCTGGAACAAGACAAACTGCAGAAAACGCCGGTTCAGCAGAGTAATACTCCATCTGTCCGTCTGTCGGTGCTTCCATCCTAGACAATTGTCGACCAAGGTTTAGGTCCTCGTCTGCATGACATGACATTTAGTCTGTATGTTGCACTTCCTCGAACTAAGGTATGGCTTGTGCATTCCCAATTGCACTCCTCCGTGTGAAGTCATTGGCGCAATGTTGGGTGTCGGCTTTGATAAGCGCCGCTCAACATCCGGTGTTAACAGAAAGCAGGTAGTACCGTCTACTCTTGTACGGTAGCTCAGCCATATCTGATTGAGACCTATAATTGCAGGTCTGTATTTCTAATTAAGCACAACTAGAAGTACCGAGTAAGAACTATATAGCTATAGCAACTGATTTACAAATACAAGAGAAAAGTTGCTATAGGTGGAGTGTATTGATACAATTTAGGGCCATTACGTGTACGGAATGCGATGGAGCGACGTATAAATACGAATGTATTTTTACTAAACGTATCTTAGCCTGCCGAGTGAGCATGTTTGATGAACCCTCTCTGGGAATAAATGTTATACCAGCTGCCGCCGTGGGTCTGTTTTAATCCGTTCGTCTGCGGATCTGCTAGATGTGTGTTCCAACTATTGTTTCAATATATAATTATCAATAGTATTATACTGGTGTCAATATCCCGACATGAGCATCTAGGCAAGGAGACTCCAAGTGGAAGTTGTGCACATTATACATCCTAGGATATTTAGAGACTGTAAAGAGTAGGCCTTAAAGCCCTGGGAGAATTGATAGGAAAGGAATTCACCCATAGGGTAGACAGAGCCCCATAAATTGGGTGCAACCTGTCTAGTAGAAGCAGACCTTACACAAACGCATGTTGAAGTTGATACACTGTCCCGTGAGGTGTTTAGCTGGGTGTGATGTGCTTTCATTCAAAGGGGAGCGAAGATGCAGAAGGTATGCCATTGTTAACTGTTTTCAACCCAGTGCTCGGAGGAAATGAAAGCAAAAATGACGCATAATGAACCTACCGTATTTTGTTTGTTGCATTTTATTGGCAACTTGACAGTCCGTGTCCATTTCTTTGCACGTGTAGGTTGTGCAATTTTCGACTGTCACGTTGGCTCCCACATCATAACACTCGCCATTCCATCGGCACCCTGCAACAATGGAACCTAGTCTGATATCAAATATAACAATTGATGCATAAACCAACCATGATTAACAATCGTACGGAGCATGAGTCACTGAGATAAAGAACAGATAGGACAAGCAATAATAGTATGGTGTGAACAGAGAAATAACACTTGAAGGGAGCATGCTTAAACAAGTTGATGCATTTAAATACCTAGGAGCAATTGTAAGATCAGATGGAAGATGGAATATACACGTCAGAGATTTGGAGCACAATATTGCAAGTAAATGTTGCATTTCAGATGTAAGCAGGGATGTGGTTTCAGAGACAAATGTTGCGAATTACTCGGACGGCCAAAGTAACTAACAACGATTGCCTTGGAGAGGCTAATGAAACTGGAACTCATCTCATCTCATCACGCTCCTCCTGTTCCTTGCGTTGTCGAGATGAAATATAAAGAACGGGAGAGTGACCGCTTATGGGCTTCATGTATCGATATTTCCATGGACTGTTATTCCCTGCGTCCATCGTTTACGTGGTGAGCCTCTTCCTTAGTTTCCCTCTGGTCTGTACATCATTGCTTGTGGTATACTGTTAGTTGATAACCTACTTGCATGGCCAAACCATTTGACTTGCTGCCTTCTAATAAAATCTAGCGCAGTTATAACCCCCACTTTAGACCTGATTTCTTCATTTCGTATCCTATCTCGTCTTGATACATTGAGTATTCTTCTCAGGAATCCCATTTTTGTTGTGATTTTAGAACATTATTATATTACTATAAAAAAGAGACAAACAGCTTTCTTTGGTCATTTGACAAGAAAAGAATCATTGGAGACTATCCTGACAATTGGAAATATTAATGGGAAAAGAAGCAGTTGCTGGATGGACTGAGACGGTGGCGTGGAGAAATAGAATCATCAAGGTTGATACAAAACACCATAGACCGAGATGTGGAGAGACAGGAACATCAACACTGACTGTTAGGGCACTGATTCTGATGATGATGATCAAATGATGATCAAATATCATTTAACGTACGAAAATGAATCATTATATGTTACATAGAACAAGTTCTAACATATGGTTGCCAGTCCTGGACAATTAGTACACAAGCAAAACAACAATCCATAGAATCTTTGCAGGATGTGGTTCTAAAGAAGAATGCTGTAAATTGTGACGACAGCCAAAATTAGCAGTCTTCCTGTATATAGACAGAGGGGTGTGGGAGGGGAGGGGAGGGGGGATATGGGAAGCAAGTGACAAGACTTTTCACAAGCATAAAAAATAAAACGTCTTCACTCATTAGTAACATTATAAGAATTCAACAAAATTAGAACATGTTGTGACAACTGGATATATTTATGGAACGAGAAATAGTTGAAGGCAGCCAGAGAATATATTTGTCAGAGTCCTGGATAAGTGTGAGAGAGGACACCGGGCCAGGACAGGAAATAGATATAGTATGGGTAGAATAGGCCATGAACTGCATACCCAGTGGGAGACAGGACATAGGAATAGAGACTGGACATGTCCTTGAATGACAGTTCAACCTTGGACTAAACGACTTGAGACGTCAGCCATCAACAGACGGGTGAAGGACAGAACGACACCAGAATACCAAGACACTCGACGTGGCACGGACGACCACCACGTGACCACAGACCAAGGCAAGAGAGATCAGACTGACTTTGACTGTGGTTGAGAGAGGAGTGGTTTGGGGGTTACCTGAGAGAACGAGTATGCCTCATGCTAAAGATTTACTATTCTTGTGAGAGTATCGAAATGAGACAGCCTGTGCGCTTTTATTAAAAGGAATTGTGATACTAGAGCGCATGAGTGCTTTGCAATTAATGTTTTTGTGATTAACTAGTTTTGTCAGAGCATGATCATGACAAAAGTCAATGAGTATTATACTTAATAAATTGTTTAAGTTAACAAAGTTTTGACGACTCATTTGCATATTGTGTATTATATAATTGTCACGTCTTTTGTGACGAGCTATGTATGATTGAGACATTGACAATTGTGGACAATTTTGTGTCACGCCACTGGCATGGAAGAGAGTCAATTGAAGCATGGTCACACAAGCTAGTCGGCTAGGCTCTTGATGATGTCTATGGTGATATATGTCATACATATATGTGTGTTACCAGGATATTACATAGAATGCCATGCGTTAGTAATAATAATCTTGTTTGCACTACTCGAAAGCTAAAATGTGCTCAGTCTCCCTATGAGAACTGGAAGCATATCATTATCATCGTCATCGCAACGCCATCATCATCACTTTAGTCAGCCCTTTGATGGTTTAAAAGACATCGCATATGTTACCCACAGTTCCCTGATTCCAGTAACATTATATATCAATGCTAAAATCTAAGCCACTCTGTTCCTTGCTCGTTCGCGTATGCTATTTCCTCAGTTATTCGCAGCAGGGGAATAATATTGCTTGAAGTTATTCTCATATTTCAATGCCTCATGTTTTTTGAAGAACATCGACACATATTTAAATAATGTATTTGCGTTTCAAAGCGCGTGTAAGGTAGGCGTGACATATGTGCTGAGAACTTAATAATATGTAATTATGTTTAACGCAACGTCCCCTAGCAAAAATAGAATGTTATATGTGCAGTTTGCAGTGTACATATATTTTTCAAGAAGCATGACAAGTATTGGGTTTGTTGAGATGAAACTTAAACTAGTGTGATATCAGGAGTCTTGAATTGAAGGCGTGACAAGAGTGTAACGCAAGGTCATAAGCAGCCAATCTATAGCTGAACCTCGCTGTGCACACACATTTTATTTGATTTCAAATTATGAAAAAAATTGCTATCTGTGTGCGGGGACAATGAATGTTAAATACAGCATATGTTATCGTTGTGTGGAGATCATGAATGCTCGACCATGCAAGATATAGTAGTTGCAGATGTCTGTCAAGAATTATATAACACGGGAGTTATTTGGTCTGTGTAATATAGATTTGGCACCATTTCTTTACTTACATATATGTGATTTATTCATACATTAAACGTGTGATACTGTTTGTAGTTTCTCGGTTGTTTTCAAACTGTTTTGCATTTTCAACCCATTTTTCCATTTTCTACATCTCTAGACGGCCGTTTTGTGCACACCTTGAAGGCATTATGACGACTAAAGATGCATGCAGTTTAGCACCGTCAGTAAATACGTTTGGCGACATAGATCTATCATCATCATGTTGTAGGTTCTATGGAGAAGGTCTCCTTCACGACGGACTACAAAGAAGACTCCCCATCTCTGGCCGTGTCTCACACCTCATATACCCTCATGTCTAAGGTGTTGCCGTGTATCCATCTCTCGATCACTGGCCATGTCCCCCCCCTTCATGTCTGAGGTCTGCCTACCAATATCATGTGTACTACCGGTGGTTTGATCTTATACAACCCTAATAACACAATGCATTGGGCGATTTGATCCTATAATACGTGGTATTACAAATAACTTTACAGACATTACTTCATTCAGTCCATCCCTGTTTTGTTTGTCCATCAAGAATGATGATGACCATTCATTTCATCCAGTGGGGTTGAAGGTATGGAGCCGTGGGTTCTAAGATGGCTGATAAGGCCTATTTTGGCTCGAAATTTTCTTTGACAATGTGGGCAAAGAATGCTTGACGTTTCTTGAGCGTTTACCACAACGCAGTTCGCTGTAAAAAATTGTTTAGGGAGCCAGTGATCTGGCATGCGAGTCAAGTAACCAGCTCAGCGAATCTGATTCTTCATCGGGAGAGTTTGGATACTGGGCATGGGCGCTCTTTCTAGATTCCAGACACTGAAGTCCTAGAAAGAGCATCCATGCCCAGTATCCACACTTTACTGATGAAGAATCAGATTCGTTGAGCTGGTCACTTGACTCGCATGCCAGATCACAGGCTCCCTAAACGAATTTTTTACAGCGAACTGCGTTGTGGTAAACGCTCCCAAGGTGGCCAGAGGAAACGCTTTAAAGACATTAAGAAAATTTCACTGAATGCTTTTGGAATTCATTATGACACCTGGGAGGCTGCAGCCAGAGACCGAAATTCGGTGGCATGCATCATTACGCAAGGGTGCAGTCATATGTGAGGCAACCAGGACTGCAAGAGCTGTGAAGAAAAGGCAGGACACAAAAACCACTGCAGGAAATCCTCCTCCAGAGACGTCAAGCATTCTTTGCCCACATTGTCAAAGAACATTTCGAGCCAAAATAGGCATTATCAGCCATCTTAGAACCCACGGCTCCACACCTTCAACCCAACTGGATGAAATGAATGGTCATCATCATTCTTTATGGACAAACAACTTACTATTGGATGGATGTTTGTTGGTGTGTGTGGGTGTATCACACAGATCAGTCCACACAAATTTCAGGACTCGCTTCGTACACACATTAGAGAGCACATAAAATGAGTTATGTTAGTATCACCATCATACTTAGGTGTACGCATCATTGCTCTTTAATATTCGTCAACTATGTCCGACCCATCCACTGTCACTGACTCATACACTGTACTTACATCCACTGGGACGTTTTAGCTCTCACTCTCGGATAACTATCACATCTCCATTGCTTCCAGTCTCCCGAGTCACCTTCCTGCTCCTTATTTTTCACGTGTTACTTCCACTCATTTACATGGAACTGTCACTGAACCATAACCACCCTCTACCTCGGTACCATTCCCTACTTCGGTCCCCGTGATCCACAGACTCCTATTACTATGTATTAAAAAAAGGATAATGAATACATTTGTTGTAGCAGTACTGCATCAGACTCTGAGATAAATAGCAACTCTTCTTTTTTCCCTTTATATTTTTATTTTCTTTTCACGGCTGTCAATTTTGTCCATCTTTTTATTTTTCTCATCCCGTCCTTATGCCTTAATGTAATCACCGGATGATCTTCTCCTTGTCTTAATTGTTATGTTTCGTGCATGTATTTGTTTTCGGATGAAGGCTAGTCGCAACGTCCTGTATGTGTCGTAATTCTGTTCTGTAAAGCTGCATTATCTCCCCCGATGGTGTTTCCACCTTATCGTGGTGGGGGAGCTTGAGTTTCTCAATTATCCTGAGAGCTATGCCGGCGGTAGCGTAGCTACCAGCAGGGCCTCCCAAGCCGGACAGGTCAAAGGGTAGAGAACAGACAAAGAGAAACACCCTGGTCCTCCAGGTTGGGGGTTGAAGCGTGGGGTTAACATCCCCACCTTTGTAAAAACCTTTCTTTGTTACGAAACAGATACATGAGCCTCGATATCGGACTGACTTATCTGGACAACGACCATGGAACGTTAAAGGACTTTTGAGATTTGAAACATGGAATGTACGGACACTATATCGAGCTGGAGCGGCCGAAGAACTAACCCGGGAGCTGGTTGAATATCAAATGGATATAACAGCAATTCAAGAAATAAGGTGGCCAGGAGAGGGTACTTTATAGCAAAATGGAATGATTATAATATATGGAGGAAACACCCAAACTAAACATAAATTAGGAACAGGATTTGTCATCAAAAAAGAGTTATGGGGGAACGTTTTAAACTTTAAAGCATTTAATGACAGGATTAGTAAATTACGAATAAAAGGTAAATGGAAAAATATAACGATGATTAATGTACATGCACCTACTGAAGAGAAAGAAGATGATATTAAAGAAGACTTTTATAATGATCTGGAAGATGCCATAGAAGAAACCCCCAAACAGGACATCCTGATTGTGCTGGGAGACTTCAATGCAAAAATAGGTAGAGAGCAAACTAATAAAAAAGTGGCCGGTATGGAAAGCCTACATACAACTTCAAATGATAATGGATGGAGAGTCATCAACCTGGCAGAAGCCAAAGGACTGCAGGTTAGCAGTACCAGACTACAAAGAAAGGATATACACAAACAAACTTGGAAATCATGTGACAAGAGAACCTATAATCGAGTAGATCACATTTTAATTAACAACAGAAATGCATCAAACATACAACAAGTCAGAAGTTATAGATGTATATTGATGTATTAAATATGTATATGGCTCCGTACAATGTATTTGTGTTGGAGGGATTTGAGGTTGGTGTTTTGTTTCCCCGAGTCAGTCAGTGCAGGACTCTGCCTCATGTGATCCGGTGTTTCCTCTAGATGCCCATTACAGTTCAGGCAATACCCAGCATGTTCTTGAGTCACTCTATAGACTTATTTGTCAAAGGTTGTAGTGATTGAGGTATGAAGATTTGGGTTATGTTCTCTGCATTGGTCCTTGTTAATGCTGTCTTTAGGACTGACGTGTTAACATAACGAGTTCATGCACTTGTTTCTATTTTGTCACAGAACATACGTTTTCTCTTTATATTTATTCTAATGTCGTGTAGTATTAATGACAAATGTATGGAAAGTAAGTCGTACGGGGAATATTTCTACTTGTGTGCATTATTTCATGTTTGCATTATCTATTCTGATTTAGGAGCGCATCAGTGTCGTGGTATGTTTCTGTTCATGTAACAATAATTTCATGTCGTTTACTTGCATGACACTACTTGTCGTATATATATGTCAAATAATATATATATATATATATATATATATATATATATATATATATATATATATATATATATATATATATATATATATTCATATATATATGATGGAGGTTCGAAATGTTCTTAAGCATATGAAAGCTGGCAAGGACCCCGGTGCAGATAACATCACACCAGAAATGATTAAATCTTTAGAAGAATTTGGACTAGAGCAAGTCACCAAACTGCTGAATACATTATATGATACTGGAGATCAATCAATCAATCATGTGCCATGCCGGAAAGCGTGGGCGGTCATGATTCGCCATTTCACTCGATCACCAGAGTCGTGGATCAGCTCAGTGTTCCTGTCTCGTCCATGCCATGTGGCCAAACCATCCAGGTATTTTCCTCTCGGTCTTCCTCTTGGTCTGTTCCCCTCGATCTTGCCAGTTGTCACCAAGTTCTCCAGTCCATTTCTTCTCATAACATGTCCAAAAAATTTTGACTGTCTACGTCTAATTTCTCTAATCAATCTACGATTTTCATTTGTCTCTTGTAGTACTTGGTCATTGGTTTTTCTATCTGTCCATGGTATTCTTTGCATTTTCAGGAGATATACCTCCTGAATTATGTAACTCTGTATTTATTGCAATCCCAAAGAAATCAGGAACCTTGGAATGTGATCAACATAGAACAATTAGTATAATGAGTCACGTCGCAAATACTTTGCTAAGAATTATCATGCAAAGAGTGAGGAAGAAGATACAACCTGAAATAGGGGAAGAACAATGCGGGTTTGTAGAAGGAAAGGGTCCAGTAAATGCTGTGTATATGCTGCGAACATTTATTGAACGTGCTATAGAAGTAAACAAGGATATACATCTTTGCTTTATTGACTATACAAAGGCTTTTGATAGAGTTAGACATGTCAACATGGTGGATATGCTTGTAGATCTACAAATTGATGGAAAGACATTAGACTTATGAAGAACATATATTGGAAACAACAAGCTGCAATAAGGATTGATAATGAAGTGGGACAATATCAACCTATTAAGAGAGGTGTGAGACACGGATGTGTAATGTCTCCAGATCTGTTTTCCCTATACAATGAAAGTATTTTCAGAAATATTGAAGATATGGAAGGAATCAACATTGGGGGACGATGCATCAATAACATTAGATATGCAGATGATACAGTCTTGATTGCAGACAATGAACAGGACCTGCAAAATTTAGAAGATGCGGTTGTTACACACAGTGAACAACTAATCTTAGAATTAAATTGTAAAAAGACACAGATTATGGTCGTCACTAGGAAGAACGAAATACCACAATGTAATATACAAGTAAATGGGAATATTCTTCAACAAGTGAATAGGTACACTTATCTCGAAACAGTAATATCATCTGATGGGAGATGCCTTGAAGAGATTAGAACAAGAATCGTCATGGCAAAAGTAGCCTTTAGCAAGATGAAAAACATACTGACCAATAAAAAGATGTCAATTGAAGCGAGAAAAAGAGTATTGAGATGCTACATAGAACCTGTGCTCTTATATGGATGTGAAGCTTGGACAATGAGCAGTATAGCTGAAAAGCATCTGATGGCTGCAGAAATGTGGTTTCTGAGGAAAATGCAAAGAATACCATGGACAGACAGAAAAACTAATGACCAAGTACTACAGGAGACAAATGAACATCGTAAAGTGATTAGAGAAATTAGACGTAGACAGTCAAAATTTGTTGGACATGTTATGAGAAGAAATGGATTGGAGAACTTGGTGACAACTGGCAAAATCGAAGGGAACAGACCAAGAGGAAGACCGAGAGGAAAATACCTGGATGGCTTGGCCACATGGCATGGACGAGACAGGAACACTGAGCTGATCCTCGACACTGGTGATCGAGTGAAATGGCGAGTCATGACCGCCCACGCTTTCCGGCATGGCATATATATATATATATATATATATATATATATATATATATATATATATATATATATATATATATATATATATATATATATATATATGTGTGTGTGTGTGTGTGTGTGTGTGTGTGTGCGTATATACAAGGGGAGTCAATAAATAAGTCACACATGGCTGTAGAAACATAACTATATATCATAACAACTTGAAACCAGTTTATTTCTATACCTACTTTTCCCTGTTATTTCTCAACATAATTTCCACCAACGTTGATGCGCTTATTCATTAGTTTTATCAGTCCTCCCAAACCCACTCCATAGAACAGAGTCCTCTGTTTTCCCTCCACATTCAACGTCCTCGTCATTTGAGAAATGTCTCCCGATTTTGAGAAAATATTTTCTACCCAGCTGTGCACCACTTTATGGGAGAAACATTTGCCAGCATAAATAGGAAGCATTTCCTTATGAATGTCCTTTGCAGCCAGTCCTGTTGCTCACAAAAAAACGCACAGCAGCACGTTGATCTTTGGTTTTACACTCCGTAAGTATGGTCGCCAAATTATTTATGCGCTGCGCATGCTTATGAGATATCTGGCGCCACCTGACGAACGGGAATTTTAAGTTTCATGTGGCTGTCACCTAATGACACCTTTAGAAAACACCAATACATTTACCTGCTATCCCACAGAACTGTGTTACTTCTTATTGACTTCACCAAGTGTGTGACTGTGCGCGCGCGGGTGTGTGTGTGTGTGTGTGTGCGTGTGTGTGATCATCAAGTGCCGTGCCGACTAGCGTAGGCGGTCATGACTCGCCACAGATCTCTCTCTTCGGTTTTCTGGATCAAATCTGCCGTTGATATACCACCATGCCACTGCCGCAATCCATCTAGCATCATTTCTCGTGGTCTGTCTCTGACTCTCTTTCCACCGATCATTCCAGTTGTCACAATATTCTTCAGCGCCTCTCTTCTCATCACGTGACCCAAAAAAGATGTTTGTCTCTTTCTTATTGTTGTATACAATGTTCTAAACCCGACACCCCACATTGTGCCAACGGCTTCGGGCGGAAGAGCGCAATTGGGAGGGTACTAGCCTTATCCTGGTTCGAGGAAATGCAACCCAAAGACAAAATAAGTCATGGCAGGGCAGACCAGGCCCTACGCCTTGGTTGACAGCTGGTCTAGGATCGAAGCTCTGACAGGCGGACAGTTAGAGCATTGCTTTGCTGATCCGGCAGCTTCTGCAGCTTGTCTTGTTCCAGATTATAGGTGTTAACTTTCCTCTGGAGTGAACTAGGCAGGCCGAGAGAGGGATCATGCTGCATGGGCAACACATGGTTTCTTTATTTTAGCCCAGGCTTTGTGCTATGGAGAGGCAATAACTCCATCCCTGGTCTTAACTGGTCTCGGAATCAAAGCGAGAGGCAACTGTTACGGGTTATAAGTCCTTGTCAGTGTGGAATAAAGACAAAGGAGAAAATGATTGCAGATAAAGCTCACACAGAGCGTGAGAGACGTAAGATGGTGCAAAATGGTGGAAATTACCATGTTTTCACATGCACCTACTGTGGGCAAACATTTGCAGCAAGAATTGGCCTTACCAGCCACACTCGCCACCGCTATGGATCGTAGTTATTGCCATATGACAGTTATTAAGCCTTTTTGAAGCACAATGTACCAAACTATCGTCTGTAAAGACGGAAAGGTGCCAATGATACAATGTTCTACTTTCGCCAACCTCTTTAACGCATTCATCGTTAGCTACTTTGGCAGTCCAAGGAATTCACAACAATTGTCTAAGGAACCACATCTATGTTGATTCCAATCTCTTCCCAATTTGTTCATTTACATTCAATGTTTCACATCCATACAGCAAAACAGGTTCTATATAGCACTCTCTTTCTTACTTGCGACTTATTGCATAAACTATTCTTCATTTTTAATTGCAGCCTTTTTTGCCCTATGCTGCTCTTGATCAATTTTGTGCATCTTCCATCTGATGTTATAAATGGCCCTAGATATTTAAAACTATTCATTTGGTGAAGAATTTTCCCTTCTATCTCTATTACACATTTGGGTGTCACCGGTTTCTTTGATATCACAATTATTAATGTTTTCTTGATATTCAAGGAGAGTCTTTTCTGTTACTACAATGTCCAACAATTGTTGCAGATCTGTTGCATTATCCACTATCAATACTGTGTCATCTGCATAGCGTATATTATTTATATTATAACCTCCAAATATTATTCCTGGCTTTTCTTTGATCTCTCTCATTATTACTTCGCTATAGAGGGAGAAGAGATCTGGTGACAAAACACATCCCTGTCTTACTCCAAACTGTATGTGGTCATAATTTCCTTATTCATTTCCCGTTTTAATTGCTGTTTTTTCCAGTAAATATTCTTTTTTATTATTATTATTCTGAGATCTTTCCCATCAATGTTACTTTCTTCCAAAATTGTAATCAGTTCGTCATGATTTACTTTATCAAATGCCTTAGTATAATCTAAGAAGCTCACATATATGTCTTTCTTTGTCTCTACTTATCTTCCTAATAGTGCTCGTAATGTGTATAAAGCATTGTTTGTACCTTTTCCTTCCACATGTCCATACTGTTCTTCACCAATTTCCATTTTTATTTTCGTCCTTGTTCTTCTCATTATAATTCTGAGTAGAAGATTAGTGACATGATTTATGAGGTTAAACGTACGAAAATCTTCGCATTTAATTGCACCTGGTCTTTTTGGTATAGCTATAAATACAGATTTCAACATATCGCTTGGTATATATCCACTGCTATAAATATCATTCAACATTTTGATTAATATATCTACTACAAATTCTCACATTACTTCTAATTCTTCAATTGTGATTCAATCTGGCCCAGCTGATTTTCCTTTCTTCACATGCTTGATAACGTCATCAATATCTTCTTTTATAATATGTGGACCTTCTAAGTTACTTTCTTATGTTAATTCTGCCCTTTTTCCTTCACATAAGGCCCTCATATACTCATGCCACCTCTTCATTATAGCATCTTCCTCCAATAATATTTTTCCTGTTTTTGATTTTAAACAACCTGTATTTATTCTTAGTTTTCTTCTTGTAATCTCACTTATTTGTTTGTGCATATTGTGTGTATCTTTAATAGAATTTAATTCCATTTTCTTGCACTGTTCATTTAACCAACTTTCTTTTGCCTTCATAAAGGTATTTATTATTTCTTTATTTATCTCATTATGTGCATGCTTATCATGTTTGCTCTGTGTTCTTTTGGCCATCAACGTTAATATTTCTTCAGTCATCCATTTATTCTTAGCCTTGTGTCATCTCTCTGGTAATATTTATTTGCTAGTTTGCCTTAACATTTCCAATTGTTCGTTTATATTCTATATGTTAGCTATTGCATTATGCCTATTTTTCACAATCACTTTGTATTGTTCTTGAATTTCTTTATCATACTTAAAAACCTCTTTAATAAATCGCATGTTCCTAACTACTTTTTGTTCTTATATTCAGTCTTACTGTCATTGTACCACATAGTGGTACATGATCACTATTACAGTCAGCACCTGGCATTGTCTTTACATTAATTAACACATTTCGAAACCTTTTATTAATAAGTGTGTAGCCAATTTGATTGAGTATATTCATATCAGGGCTTTTCCATGTGTAAAGTCGTCTTTTATTGTGTTTAAACCAGGTGTTTCCAATTATCATATCATTGATATTTGCCCATTCTATTAGTTGTTCTCTTAGTTCATTTTTTGTACCTAAACCATAATTCCCCACGACATCCGCCAATATTTCCTTTTGCTACTTTTGCATTAAAATCACCTAGTATTTTTTTTATATTTTGTGATTTAATTTGAGACATTATATATTGGCTTGCCTTTCAATGGAACCATAATAACTATGTCTGAAATAAAACAGTAACCATTAATTGATTTGGCTGTTTGTTTATCAGATTTTAGCCCTACTCCTTTTTCGTGTGTATCCCCTCCAGAATAAACTATTGTGTAATTTTCGTGTGTTTTATTTTGCCTGACCACCACCATCTCGTCTCACTTACGCCCAGAACATTCAATCTCATACTTTCCATTTCACTTATAACTTTGTGTAAATTACCAAGCTTCTTCTTTCTTCTATCTATCTATCTATCTATCTATCTTTCTATCTATCTATCTATCTATCTATCTATCTATCTATCTATCTATCTATCTATCTATCTATCTATCTATCTATCTATAGATGCGTGGGAGAGAGAGAGAGAGAGAGAGAGAGAGAGAGAGAGAGAGAGAGAGAGAGAGAGAGAGAGAGAGGGCGGTTGGATGGTAGGCAAGCTAGAAATACATTGCTTGAGTTACAGAGTTAGAACTACAGAGCTACAAGTAGAGAGACAGTTTTACCTAGCCAAAAATTAAAGGATAGAACTGCACTTTTTGATTGGCACCGTGCCGTCTTTTCAGACGATAGTTTCTAATTGTGGATGTATACCTATCTATAACACAAAGTCCGTGTTGCATGTAGACACTATGTGCCCGTGCAGCATGATCCTTCTCTCGGGCTGCCTAGATTATCCCCAAGAAAAGGTAACCCTAATATGACTGGACCAAGACAAGCTATAGAAATTGCCGTATCAGCAAAGCAATACTCTAACAGTCCGTCTGTCGAAGCTTCCATCCTAGACCCATTTTCGACCAAGACTTAGGTTCTCGTCTGCCGTGCCATGGCATTTAGACTTTAGGTTGCACTTCCTCGCATTAGAATATGGCTCGTGCACTCTCAATTGCACTCCTCTGCCCGAAGAGCACTGGCACAATATAGGGTGTCGGATTTGATAAACGCAGCCCAACAGCGGTAGCAGAAAGCAGGTTGTACCGTCTACTACTGTACGGTAGCTTAGTCATATCTGACTAACACCTATAATTGCAAGTTTGTATTTCTAACTAAGCACAACTAGAACTGCTGAGTACGAACTACATATCTCTAGCGACTGATTTACACATACAAGAGAAAGGTTGCTATATGTAGATTGTATTGATACAATTTAGGGTCATTAAGTGTACTGAATGTGAATGTACGACGTATAAATACGAATTTCTTTTGTGAATAACGTATCTTAGCCTGGAGATGGAGCATGTTTGATGAACCCTCTCTAGGAATAACTGTTATACCAGCTGGCACCGTGGGTCTGTCTTGATCCGTTCGTCTGGGGATCTGCTTGATTCTTGTGTCTTCCAGCTGTTGTTTCAATATATCATTATCAATATTATTATACTGATGTCAACATCCCCACATGAGCATCTAGACAAGGAGACTCCAAGTGGAAGTTGTGCACAATATACATCCCAGGACAGTTAGAAATTGTAAAGAGTAGGTCTAATGCCCTGGGGCTATTGATAGGAAAGGGAAACTACTCACGGGTAGATAGAGCCCTTAGCTTGGGTGGTATATGTCTAGTAGATGCAGACCGTACATAAACGCATGTCGAGGTTGGATACTGTCCTGTGAGGTGTTTAGATGGGTGTGACCCGTTTTCCTTCAAAGGGGAGCGAAGTTCCAGTAGGTATGCCATTGTTAATTGTTCTTAACCCAGTGCTCGGAGGGAACGAAAGCAAAAATGACACATAATGAACCTACCTGTTTTCGTTGGTTCCATATAATTCCTAGCTCCGAGGTGACTGCCCAACTGTTTGCACGTGTAGGTTGTACAATTTTCGACTGTCACGTTGGCTTTCACATCATAACACTCGCCATTCCATTTGCACCCTGCAACAATGGAACCTAGTCTGATATCAAGTATTACAATTGATGCATAAACCAACCATGATTAACAATCGTACGGAGCATGGGTCACTGACATAATAGGACAAAAGATAGGACAAGCAATAACAACATGGTGTGAACAGAGAAATAACACTAGAAGTGAACATGCTTAAACAAGTTGATGCATTTAAATACCTAGGAGCAATTGTAAGATCAGATGGAAGATGGCATATACACGTCAGAGATTAAGACCAGAATGTGTGTTTTTTTTTTTTTTTTTTTTTTTTTTTTTTTGCGTATCCTTTTAAAGGACTTAGCTGTCAACAGCAGCATCTTTCAGCTGTCTGTTGATCTCTTGGCAAGATTACGCTCAGTAGTTTGCCATTGCTTTCTGAGCGGCCGGCTCAGTATCCGCAAGTCACGAGCGGGGGTCGAACCACCTCAGTTCTCGCTCCGGTGCGAGACTCTGCGTGATAAACGGGATTACAGAGAGAAAGTGTTGTAACCCCACAGCCAGAGAGACCGGCAAGACCAGAATAGGGCAAATAAATGTTGGATTTTAGAAAGAAAAAAAATGAATAGTAAGCGGGGATGTGGTTTCAGAGACGAATGTTGCGAATTACTCGGACGGCCAAAGTAACTAACAACGATTGCCTTGGAGAGGCTATTGAAACCAGAACTCATCTCATGTCTTCTCATCATGTTCCACTTGTACCTTTTGTTGTCGAGGAGACGTATAGACAACGGGTGAGTGACCGCTTATGGGCTTCAAGTAGCGATATTCCCATGGAGTATGTTATTCTCTGCGTCCATTTTTTACGTGGTCGGCCTCTTTTTCTGTATCCCCCTGGTCTGTACAACATTGCTTGCTGTGGTATACTGTTAGTTGGTAACCTACTTGCATGACCAAACCATTTGACTTGCTGCCTTCTAATAACATCTAGCGCAGTTATAACCTCCACTTTAGTCCTGATTTCTTCATTGCTGATCTTATCTCAAGTAGCGATATTCCCATGGAGTATGTTATTCTCTGCGTCCATTTTTTACGTGGTCGGCCTCTTTTTCTGTATCCCCCTGGTCTGTACAACATTGCTTGCTGTGGTATACTGTTAGTTGGTAACCTACTTGCATGACCAAACCATTTGACTTGCTGCCTTCTAATAAAATCTAGCGCAGTTATAACCTCCACTTTAGTCCTGATTTCTTCATTGCTGATCTTATCTCGTCTTGATACATTGAGTATTCTTTTCAGGAATCTCATTTATGTTGTGATTTTAGAACATTATTATATAACTATAAGAAAGAGACAAACAACTTTCTTTGGTCATGTGATGAGAAAAGAGTCATTGGAGACAATCATGACAACTAAAAATATTAATCTGAAAATAAGCGGTTGCTGGATGGACTGAGACAGTGGCATCATCAAGTTTGATACAGAACGCCATAGACCGAGATGTGGAGAGACATGGGCGTCAACACTGACTGGCAGGGCACTGATGCTGATGTTAATGATCAGATGACGGCGAATTTATGCAATAAATCCATGTAATGTAACGTAGGAAATTGAATTAGTACATGTTACATAGAACAAGTTCTAACATATGGTTGCGAGTCCTGGACAATTAGTTTAAAAAAATCAAAACAAAAATCCATAGAATCTGTGCAAGATGTGGTTCTATAGAAGAATGTGACCAGTCTTGCTGTATATAGGCCGAGGGGTGGGGGAGGGGAGGGGTGTTGAGAAAGAGTCGAAACAACTTTTCACAATCATCAAAAAGAAAACGTCATTAATTGTTGATAACATTATAAGAAGTCAAAAATTAGAACATGTTGTATTGAACGATTAATAGTTGAAGGCAGCGAGAGGATATTGTGGACAGTTTTGTGTCACGCCGCTGGCATTTAAGGGTGTCAATTGAAGCCTGGTCACTCAAGCTAGCCGGCTAGGCTCTTGATGATGGCTATGGTAATATATCAGCCACACACATATGTGTTTTACCATGATATTACATAGAATGTCAGACATTAATAATAATAATCGCGTATGCACTACGCTAAAATGTTCTCAGTCTCCCTATGAGAGCTGGAAGCATATAATCATCATCGTCATCACATCGTCATCATCATTACTTTAGTTGGCATTAAGATGGTATAGAAGACATCACATCATGTTACCCAGAGTTCCCTGTTTCCAGTTGCTCTATACAGCAATGCTAAAATCTAAGCCGCTCTTTTCTTTGCTCGTTCGTGTATATTGATTCCTCAAGTATTCTCCAAAACAAAAATGCTTTAATTTGTTCTCATATGTCAATGCTTCATGTTGACTGAAGAACATCGACACATCTTTCAAAAATATATTTGCGTTTCATATGCGTGACTAAGTTAGGCGTGACATAGGTGCTGAGAACTTAATGATATGACATTATGTTTTTCACAACGTCCCCTGCAAAAATAGAATGTTATATGTGCAGTTTGCAGTGTACATACATTTTTCAAGAACCATGACAAGTATTGGGTTTGTTGAGATGAAACTTAAACTAGTGTGATATCAGGAGTCTTGGACTGAAGGCGCGACAGTGGTGTAACGCAAGGAGACATAAGTAGCCAATCTGTAGCTGAACCTCGCTGTGCACACACATATTCCATCCATCATCCATCATGTGCCATGCCGATAATCGTGGGTGGTCATGTTTTGCCATCTCCTCACTCTATCACTAGAGTCGTTGATTAGCTCCGTGTTCCTGTCTTGACCATGGCACGTGGCTAAGCCATCCAGGTATTTACGTCTTCGTCTTTCCCTTGGTCTCTTCCCATCGATCTTGCCAGTTGTCACCAAGTTCTCCAAGTCATTTCTTCTAATAATATACCCAAAAAAATTTTGACTCTCTACGTTTAATTTCTCTAATCAGTATACGATCTTCATTTGTTTTTTGAAGGACTCGTTCGTTGGTTTTTCTGTCTGTCCATGGTATTCTCTGCATTATCCTCAGAAACAACATTTCCACAGCCATCAGATGCTTTTCAGCTTCCCTGCTCATTGTCCACGTTCACATCCATACAAAAGTACAGGTTAGCACTTCAACACTTCTTTTCTCGTTTCAACTGATATCATTTTATTGGTCAGTATGTTTTTCATCTTGAAATGGCTACCTTCGCCATGGCGATTCTTGATCTAATCTCTTCAAGGCATCTCCCATCAGATGTTATGTCTGTTCCGCGAAAACTGTACCGATTAACTTGCTTAAGAATATTCCAATTCACTTATATATATATATCACTTTGTGGTATTTCCTTCTTCCCAGTGACGACCATAATCTGTGTCTTCTTACTATTCAATTCTAGCCCTAGTTGCTTGCTCACTATGTGCAACAACCGCATTTACTAAATGTTGTAAGTCATGTTCATTGTCTGCATTCAAGACTATTTGATCTGCATATCTAATGTTTTTGATGGTAAATTGATGATAAATGGTAAATTATCTCGAACGAAAACTAGCAAAAAATAAAAAAAAAAACATTCCCATATGTGTGGCACGTTACACCCGCCTTGGGTATTTATGATACCCATGTTAAACATTGCCTCAACGAGTCATGTATTATTGATTATTTTTCATGCGTTTTAATGTTTATTGTTCTTTTGTTGTCAAAGAATTGCTTCATAAGAGATGTTGAATGAAAGAATGTATGAGAGGAAATAGAGAAGAAGGGCAGAATGTCAGACGGGCCTGTGTGTCCAATTCTTAACTCTTTGAAAATAAAGATTTTCGTTCGTTCGTTCGTTCGTTCGTTCGTTCATTCGTTCGTTTGTTCGATGTATCTTCCCCCAATGTTGAATCCTTCCATAATTTGTATATTTCTGAAAATATTTTCATTGTACAGGGAAATAAAATCTGGAGACATGACACATACCTGTCTCACACCTCTTTTTAATAGGCTGATATTGGCCTACTTCATTATACATTCTGATGGCAGCTTGTTGTTTCTAATATATGTTTTTTTTTTACAAGTCTAAGATCTTTTCCATACATTTGTAGATCTTCAAGCATCCTTGTCATGTCGACATGTCTCACTTCATCGACAGCTTTTGCTTAGTCAATACAGCAAAGATATAGATCTTTGTTTACTTCTATAGAAAGTTCAATTATTTTTCTCAACATTTACTGTTCCCTTGCCTTTTTCAACCTCACATTGTTCTTCTCCTATTTCGGCTTTTGTTTTCTTCCTAACTCTTTGCATAATAATTTTCAGCAAAATCTTCGTGATGTGGCTCATTATACTAATTGTTCGATGTTGATCACATTACACGGCTCCTGATTTCTTCGGGATTGCAAGGAATATAGAATTACATAATTCAGGATGTATATCTCCAGCATCATATATTGCGTCCTGCTCGTTGTGTGGAAATCGTGAATGTTTGACCATGCACGAGATAGTAGTTACATATGTCTGCCAAGAATGATACAACACGGGAGTTATGTAGTCTGTGTAACATAGCTTTGGCACATTTTCTCCACATACATATATGTGATTTATTCATACATTAAACGAGTGACACTGTTTATAATGCCTCGGTTGTTTTCAACAAGTTTTGCATTTTCAACCCTTTGTTCCATTTACTGCTTGCTTGCTTGCTTGTGTTCGTTGGCTTGAGCTCCAACGCGAAGTCCTGTATGTCGGATGAAGGCATCCTGTTGTCCAACATCAGTGTGATGTCATACAGGACCTGAGGTTTGCGTGAGTATCCGTTGTCCCATGTCTGGCTTATCTGTGTGCAGACTGGCGGTTCCTCGCCGTACAGACAGACACTCTCCGACTTCGGAGGAATCGGCGATCCTACTGACTTTAGCCAGGACCCCGAAGGGACCTGTTGCCCAGGAGGCTCGACGAGGACGCGTCAATAGGTCTTGGCCAGTATATAACCCGGCCCTAGTGCCTTGGAAACACCTCTGCGTCCCGTTCCATTTACTAATCTCCAGACGGCCGTTTAGCGCAACCATGAAGGCATTATGACGACTAAAGATGCACACAGCTTAACACCGTCAGTAAACACGTATGGCAACATAGATCTATCATCACCATGTTGCAGGTTCTATGGAGAAGGTCGCTCTCATCCCGACCCGCAGAAAAAACTCCCCATTACTGGCCATGCCTCACGCCTCATACACCCTCGGTTGTAAGGTATCGCAGTGTATCCATCTCCGAGCTGGTCTACTCATTCATCTTCTTCCAGGCACCATGCCGTCCATCACTGATCTTTAACAACTACGGCTATATGTAGTATGGCCACAGTATTTTAGTTACCTAGCCACGGCTACATATAGTATGACCACCACATTTTAGTTTCCCAGCCACGGCTACATGTAGTATGACCACAATATTTTAGTTCCCCAGCAACGGCTACATGTAGTATGACCACACTATTGTAGTTTCCCAGCCACGGCTACATGTAGTATGACCACCATATTTTAGTTTCCCAGCCACGGCTACATGTAGTATGACCACCATACTTTAGTTTCCCAGCCACGGCGACATGTAGTATGACCACACTATTGTAGTTCCCCAGCCACGGCTACATGTAGTATGACCAGCATATTTTAGTTCCCCAGCCACGGCTACATGTAGTATGACCACACTATTGTAGTTCCGCAGCCACGGTTACATGTAGTATGACCACCATATTTTAGTTCCCCAGCCACGGCTACATGTAGTATGACCACCATATATTAGTTTCCCAGCCACGGCTACATGTAAAATGACCACACTATTGTAGTTCCCCAGCCACGGCTACATGTAGTATGACCACCATATTTTAGTTCCCCAGCCACGGCTACATGTAGTATGACCGCACTATTGTAGTTCCCCAGCCACGGCTACATGTAGTATGACCACCATATTTTAGTTTCCCAGCCACGGCTACATGTAGTATGACCACACTATTATAGTTCCCCAGCCACGGCTACATGTAGTATGACCACACTATTGTAGTTCCCCAGCCACGGCTACATGTAGTATGACCACCATATTTTAGTTCCCCAGCCACGGCTACATGTAGTATGACCACTATATTTTAGTTTCCCAGCCACGGCTACATGTAGTATGGCCACAGTATTTTAGTTTCCCAGCCACGGCTACATGTAGTATGACCACACTATTGTAGTTCCCCAGCCACGGCTACATGTAGTATGACCACCATATTTTAGTTCCCCAGCCACGGCTACATGTTATATGACCACACTATTGTAGTTCCCCAGCCACGGTTACATGTAGTATGACCACCATATTTTAGTTCCTCAGCCACGGCTACATGTAGTATGACCACACTATTATAGTTCCCCAGCCACGGCTACATGTAGTATGACCACCAAATTTTAGTTTCCCAGCCACGGCTACATGTAGTATGACCACAGTATTTTAGTTCCCCAGCCACGGCTACATGTAGTATGACCACCATATTTTAGTTTCCTAGCCACGGCTACATGTAGTATGACCACAATATTTTATTTCCCCAGCCACGGCTACATGTAGTATGACCACCATATTTTAGTTTCCCAGCCACGGCTACATGTAGTATGACCACACTATTTTAGTTTCCCAGCCACGGCTACATGTAGTATGACCACAATATTTTATTTTCCCAGCCACAGCTACATGTAGTATGACCACACTATTGTAGTTTCCCAGCCACGGCTACATGTAGTATGGCCACAGTATTTTATTTCCCCAGCCACGGCTACATGTAGTATGACCACCATATTTTAGTTTCCCAGCCACGGCTACATGTAGTATGGCCACAGTATTTTAGTTTCCCAGCCACGGCTACATGCAGTATGACCACACTATTGTAGTTCCCCAGCCACGGCTACATGTAGTATAACCACACTATTGTAGTTCCCCAGCCACGGTTACATGTAGTATGACCACCATATTTTAGTTCCCCAGCCACGGCTACATGTAGTATGACCACTCTATTATAGTTCCCCAGCCACGGCTACATG
The DNA here is from genome assembly GCA_963921405.1 of Cepaea hortensis. Taxonomy (NCBI): domain Eukaryota; kingdom Metazoa; phylum Mollusca; class Gastropoda; order Stylommatophora; family Helicidae; genus Cepaea; species Cepaea hortensis. Next base: position 78,435,764 of record OY992888.1, on the reverse strand, counting down.
TAGTATGACCACCATATTTTAGTTTCCCAGCCACGGCTACATGTAGTATGACCACAGTATTGTAGTTCCCCAGCCACGGTTACATGTAGTATGGCTACCATATTTTAGTTTCCCAGCCACGGCTACATGTAGTATGACCACCATATTTTAGTTTCCAAGCCACGACTACATGTAGTATAACCACAATATTTTAGTTCCCCAGCCACGGCTACATGTAGTATGAACACCATATTTTAGTTTCCTAACCACGGCTACATGTAGTATGACCACAATATTTTATTTCCCCAGCCACGGCTACATGTAGTATGACCACCATATTTTAGTTTCCCAGCCACGGCTACATGTAGTATGACCACACTATTTTAGTTTCCCAGCCAAGGCTACATGTAGTATGACCACAATATTTTATTTCCCCAGCCACAGCTACATGTAGTATGACCACAATATTGTAGTTTCCCAGCCACAGCTACATGTAGTATGACCACACTATTGTAGTTTCCCAGCCACGGCTACATGTAGTATGACCACAATATTTTAGTTCCCCAGCCACTGCTACATGTAGTATGACCACACTATTATAGTTCCCCAGCCACGGCTACATGTAGTATGACCACACTATTGTAGTTCCCCAGCCACGGCTACATGTAGTATGACCACCATATTTTAGTTCCCCAGCCACGGCTACATGTAGTATGACCACCCTATTGTAGTTCCCCAGCCACGGCTACATGTAGTATGACCACCATATTTTAGTTTCCCAGCCACGGCTACATGTCGTATGGCCACAGTATTTTATTTTCCCAGCCACGACTATATGTAGTATGACCACACTATTGTAGTTCCCCAGCCACGGCTACATGTAGTATGACCACCATATTTTAGTTCCCCAGCCACGGCTACATGTAGTATTACCACACTATTGTAGTTCCCCAGCCACGGTTACATGTAGTATGACCACCATATTTTAGTTCCTCAGCCACGGCTACATGTAGTATGACCACACTATTATAGTTCCCCAGCCACGGCTACATGTAGTATGACCACCATATTTTAGTTTCCCAGCCACGGCTACATGTAGTATGACCACAGTATTTTAGTTCCCCAGCCACGGCTACATGTATATTGCCCACCATATTTTAGTTTCCTAGCCACGGCTACATGTAGTATGAGCACAATATTTTATTTCCCCAGCCACGGCTACATGTAGTATGACCACCATATTTTAGTTTCCCAGCCACGGCTACATGTAGTATGACCACACTATTTTAGTTTCCCAGCCACGGCTACATGTAGTATGACCACAATATTTTATTTTCCCAGCCACAGCTACATGTAGTATGACCACACTATTGTAGTTTCCCAGCCACGGCTACATGTAGTATGGCCACAGTATTTTATTTCCCCAGCCACGGCTACATGTAGTATGACCACCATATTTTAGTTTCCCAGCCACGGCTACATGTAGTATAACCACACTATTTTAGTTTCCCAGCTACGGCTACATTTAGTATGACCACAATATTTTATTTTCCAAGCCACAGCTACATGTAGTATGACCACACTATTGTAGTTCCCCAGCCACGGCTACATGTAGTATGACCACCATATTTTAGTTTCCCAGCCACGGCTACATGTAGTATGGCCACAGTATTTTAGTTTCCCAGCCACGGCTACATGCAGTATGACCACACTATTGTAGTTCCCCAGCCACGGCTACATGTAGTATAACCACACTATTGTAGTTCCCCAGCCACGGTTACATGTAGTATGACCACCATATTTTAGTTCCCCAGCCACGGCTACATGTAGTATGACCACTCTATTATAGTTCCCCAGCCACGGCTACATGTAGTATGACCACCATATTTTAGTTTCCCAGCCACGGCTACATGTAGTATGACCACAGTATTGTAGTTCCCCAGCCACGGTTACATGTAGTATGGCTACCATATTTTAGTTTCCCAGCCACGGCTACATGTAGTATGACCACCATATTTTAGTTTCCAAGCCACGACTACATGTAGTATAACCACAATATTTTAGTTCCCCAGCCACGGCTACATGTAGTATGACCACCATATTTTAGTTTCCTAGCCACGGCTACATGTAGTATGACCACCATATTTTATTTCCCCAGCCACGGCTACATGTAGTATGACCACCATATTTTAGTTTCCCAGCCACGGCTACATGTAGTATGACCACACTATTTTAGTTTCCCAGCCAAGGCTACATGTAGTATGACCACAATATTTTATTTTCCCAGCCACAGCTACATGTAGTATGACCACAATATTGTAGTTTCCCAGCCACAGCTACATGTAGTATGACCACACTATTGTAGTTTCCCAGCCACGGCTACATGTAGTATGACCACAATATTTTAGTTCCCCAGCCACGGCTTCATGTAGTATGACCACGTTATTTTAGTTCCCCAGCCACGGCTACATGTAGTATGGTCACAATATTTTAGTTTCACGGACATGATTGTGTTCATGAGCCAGATGTCTTTGACGCCCAGTTCTTTTTGCATTTTAGTATTTTGGTTTGGCTTTTTTGGGGGCCAACGATATTCCAAGCATCCTTCTGTACCATTTGAGGTACGATTTTCTTGTTCAGTGATTGCGAAATTGTAAATGACTTATGTCAATATCTGACCACAAGAAAGATGCATGTTCTCAAACAGTGTACTTAACGGATAAGTTAATGATGTCATGGGCATGCTCTAGCGTGTGTTCGACGTCTGGACTCGTCGCCTGTCGAGGTAAGGGTAAGGTTGACCATCAATCCCTCCATACATTCAGGGCTACATAATGTCATGACCCTCTCGCATCACAGGCGATGAGCAGGAAACGGCATGGGGACAATGTATTATTTATTTATACGTTTTACCAACTACAGCTCCAGGCAAGTAATGCTATCACTTACTTGTTTTAAGGATTGTTGAGCCTATATGCGTACATTCCCAAATGTTGCAATCTTCCTTTGTAGGCCTATCATCTTCATAGATATCATTATATAAATGTACCTTGTCAAAATGTTTACAGCTATCTGGAGAGTATAGAAATGTGTCCATCGTTAATATCTTAAGTATACATGCGTTGTATATGAATACAGGTCTTACCCAATGAATATTTTACTTCATGTGCTTCTAGGAAACGATTCCTCATCATGTGTATTACCAGCTGTCGCAGATGTTTATTTCTGTCCACAGATTGTTTGGTGCTCTTGGTCAAATTTACTGGTGATATTTTTCCACACCACCATCTCATTCCATCCAATATCATTTATCTTGCTCACGCCTCTTTTCCCACCGAACTTTCCAGTCGGCATGATATTCATAAATGATTATTTTCTTATTACATGACCAAAGAATAGAGCTGCGGTCTTTCTTATACGTGTATAAAATGTTCTGCGTTCATTAGCCTTGTCCGGGCATCCGTTGTTAGTTACTCTGGCATTCAAAGGTATTCGCGACATAAACCACATCTCCGTACACCCAGCTTTTCTTAGTATGTTCATTAACAGTACACACGAATCACAGCCATAGAGCAACCAATGCTCTATAAATTCAATGAGAGTGGTAAGACATTTTCTATTATCCGGAATGCAGCTTACGCCTGAAATATTCCTCTCTTAATCTCAGTGGTGTATCTTCCACTTCTCGTTATACTATCCCTTATGTATTTAAAGTTATCAGTTTAGTTAAGCATTTGCTCTTCTATTGTTGTCTAAAATTCAAATGTCACCTTTCATTTTGAAACAAAATTAATGTCGCACACATATTCTCATTCTCTACAAATAGAACACGACAGTGTAAATATATTGCTGTATATACAGGGTTGAGTTGACTTGAGATGAGTGAAGAGCTGATATCATAGCATTCAGGTTCGTCTTCAACATCCAGCGAAGAGTCTCGATATTAATGACACAAGTTGTTGTCTTATTATGTGTCTGTCTAGCCTTTCTCCAGTGTCGTGAGTGTCGCCAGCTCTCCTGGACCTCCCAGCGGCACCATTCTCTCTAGACTATTATGATTACTTTGTTCTTCCACTCTATACATATGATCCCAATGGGATCTGACCACATCCTCTTATCGTGCACCAATACCCCACTCAGCGTAGCCTATCTGTCTGCTCGTTTCCCACCACACCAGCATGCCCTGGGGGAAAGGATCAAGCAAATGTTCCTATCGTTGATTCGTTTAATAGAAGCATGCTATGAAACCTGTCTGTCTTCACCTTTCTCAAAGTAATTGGGTAAATAGTGCTAGCTCCATATATGTATAGGTCACTCGCCACTGGACTGGTTATGAAGTCCTATTCACTCTGAAGCCTTTGATTCCCTGAACACTTTTGGCACCCATCTTAAGCAGCGCTGATCTGACAGCCTGGATTCGAAAGCTGAAGGTTGCTAGGTGCATTAACATTATCCCGTGACAAGACAAAGTAGGGTTTCGAGGTAAGAGAATTCGTGCTTCACGATGTATGTGACACATTGTGGAGTGCACTACTTCTCCGTGCGGAGAAAGAAGCACGTAGAAAGGAACTAGCCATTTTGATGGCATTTACTTCCGATCTCTCGAAGCGAACAGACCCTCAGCCAATATCGGCCTACTGTCAATAATAGAGGCCAGATAGCCACAGATAGTATGAGGAGCTGAACTGGGGTTTGATTCTACAGTTCAGGTAATTACCTATTTAAGTGTGTTAGTGTTGTAAACCAGCGTAACACGCGGTCTTACGGCAACTCATTAGTTATGCGAACGGTTCTGTATTCGTAATTAATTTGCGATCGATGGCCGACTTGGAAGTAGGCCATAGTTAGGGTGTGTACTACCGTTTACACTTGATATTTGTGAATGTGTAGTTTAAGCATAATGATTCTGTGCAAGTCTATTAAAGTGGCAAAATGTGTGTAATTGCTAGAAATTACAGATTGTGAGAAGTTGCATTTACTAAGTTAGCTGTACATTTGTAGGGAAATGTTTACCGCCAGACAGAGTGAACCAAAATTGTGTTAGTTCAGTGTCTTCTCTCAGTGATGCTCCTTGAATAGGCAGTTAAGCTGACATTGTGTGGAATTTGGACAGTGATGTGACTAGCCTAGGTAAAGCAGGGCACATACTGCTAAGCCATAGGAAGTGATGCAGCTATTTTGTGATAGCTAAATAGTGATAATATCATTTCGTGGAAGTGTGTAGTTCTGTGCAAAAGTGATCATATACGTGTGTGATATATATCTATTGTTCTTTTGCGGCTTATACATCAGGTAGCGAAGTGTGATACCTAAATGAGCGACTTGCCAAGTTACGAAGTGGTTCGACTCGATATGCATGTGCGTTATCGACGCGATTGTTGGGAAAGCCATCGAGGGTCTTTTCTTGAATTTCCTGTGTTCTTTTCATACTGGCATGAGTACATGAGTGATTGTGTGATGAGTGTGAAGAAAGACGCATGGAGGTTGAATGAGACACCGGGTCAAATGGGATTTGTAAATTCGTGCAAGTCTACAATGTATTGGACTGGCAAACGAGGCCAATTGTGCATTTCGTTCACTGGCCAAGGCTAATCCGCTTAGGAGGAGACCCGAACCGGAATGCCCGCCTTGAACATATGGTGGTGAATACATGTTTAAAACAGATGACTTCGTACCTCCAGGCAGGAGGTAAATCAAAAAGAGTTTCGCTATGAGGTGGGAAGGATATACCACCAGAGAAATGGAAGGATTGCACATAGGATATGTTAATGAGTTATTAATTAATATATGATTTAGTAGTTTGACAATTTGTTAACAAAAATTGTATGTCCGATGATGTGGAGAGTTGTGGGGACCTACTTTCCCGGACATTTAGTTTCTATTTTATGTAGTAAATATAAATATTGCAGCCACTCATTCTAGCAGCAGGAGACACGAGAAAGATAGTGGTATGAGAGTACCACAAAATCAAACTCTAGCCTCGCGGAACTGAACCGGTCGGACGGGCTTATCCAGGGGCATCTGACATTGGATTGATAACCATGCATCAACTCTACTCATATAGGGATGATTCCCTAATCATGTGAAAATATATTAGTGCAGTTAAAAGCTGTTGATGCATTGATTTGATGCATATGGACCAGTGTTGGTGCCGAATACTCTAACCTACCGTTCTTCCTTGCAGGGGTTGCCTGATTTGTGTTAATCAACGAATGAAGACTGCAGTGGAAAGATGGTGATTCGCTCAGTCCAGGGAGACATGCCAAGTTGGGGTCCATTGCCGTTGTTAACAGCCGCCTAACCGTCGGAAAGAACAGGTAGTACTTGCATGCACCAGCGTGGGTGCCTTAACAACGTCTGAAGCAGTGCCAGATCATGAATAGACCCACACCATTTGTGCGTCTTCCATTTGTGCGACTTCCATTTGTGCGTCTTCGTGTTATTGAATATTATACAGATACATTGGTTCAGATCATACCAGAACTACGTGACAATTTAAGTGTTCATACCAGCTAGAAGAATGTGTTCTACAGTACTTGATCGTCGACAGGTCAGACGACCAGTGAAATTGTTATGTTTCATTAACTACTGTGAACTAAGCCTGATTATCATGTGGGTAAAGATTCACGTAGAGTCAGGTCAATCTTGAAATTGTCCAGCTGTTCTGACATCATCTGCCAGAGTTTATAAAAATTCATGAGAACTGTGCTTAAATTCGGATATGAGACGCTATGGCTTAGTGATTCTACTAGAACCGCGCTGGAGAAACTTTACTTTACCCAACCAGGGGTGTGACAATATATTCAATGAACTGTTTACTGATCTTTTGATAAATATGGATGCTGTTATTGTGGATCACGTGGGGACACCTCAAGGTAGAGGGTCTCCCATTCAGGCTGTATCATGAGAGCAATAAAAGAGACATTGGACATTAACGCATCTGGATAGTTCTGCGTAGGTAATTTCATCTAGTCAGCGGTGGTCCGAGTGGTTAACGCCGTTCATCGCTTATCGAGTTCTTGGAGGAGAGCAGTCTCCAAGGTTCAAATCAACCGTGCTGGGATAGAGCTCGGTGAGTTTATCGGACCGACTAGACGGAACATACACAGCAACTCTTCCACCCAGCCTCGTGATGAAACTGGAATCATCTCTGACTCTTTCTCTGTCATATTTTCTGTATTGTAAATAGATTCTACTCTATAAGGGTGTTCAATTCCTTCCTGTGTCTATAGTGTAGATTAAACTGTTTCATTGTTGACATGTCTTTTCTACAGTTATTGTGTGTTGTCTTGGACGAGGTCTCAGGGGTTAAGGTGCCTAGGTAGAGGGTAGTTAGTAGAGGTCTAGAATCTGGGAGGGGCTTGTAGAATCATAACGCTTGTAACCTGATACAGGTGGTCAGTACAAGTAGTCATAGTGTATCTACCTGTCCAGCCCCTGGGGTTAGTATACACGTGAGTGCTCGGGATACATTGGGGCTTGTGTTCACCCGCAACAACCGAGGCCACCCGGTTACACTAAGTGAGTGGAAAATGCAGAAATGTGTTTTGATGATTCAGACATCAAGATGTGCCTTCTTCGTTAGATCTAATTTTGAAAATATTGTGGACTTCGACATGCTTTCGATCAGGTTGTCGGCTTATGGCACGTGTTTTCTATCTAATAATGTTTTTGCGTTGACCTGTCTGTGATCAGCGCAATTCTTAGACTATTGTCTTTTATTTTAACAAACACTAATTTTAACATTTGAAGGTGACTTCTGATAATACTATATTCTTATAGTTTAGCTATTTCTGAGGTAATTTATTCTTGGTAATGAGCTGGCACTGGGTATGTTTTGACTTTGACAGATGGGCTTGATGTTAACGTTATATGATGGGGGTTGATGAATTTTCGTTCAGGTGTGTGTGAGAATATGTTCTTGAATTGTTCAGGGTTGTGGGCACATGATTGTTTGTCTGCTTGTAACAGTTTTAGGTTTACCCTGATGGACTACCAACTGTCTTTATTGTTTGCAACAGGGGTGAGGATCTGCTGAGGAACGGCGTCCTCCTTTTGATCAGTGATAACTGCATATAATGTTGATATCTGGATGCACGGTTGTCTTTCCGTTATTGTTGTGTATGGTTGTCAGTTTCTAAATGGTTTTAACATCATTGCATTAAATAGTTTCTCTTATTTTTGTAGGCTGTCTGATAATCTACATCTGAAATTTCTTTGTAATTAGATAAGGACCCTGCCTTGAAACTTATAATCTCTCTACTGGATCTGTTTGCATATTAACGATATGTATGCCCTGCATTATGCAATGCCTGTTAGGAAGATGTTAATTATTTCGTACTTCTGTCCTGTAGACTAGTGAATTTTTTTATAAACATCATTTGTCGGTTTCTCATGTACTTTACCCGTTAATAACTCATACCGTATAAACATTATGCCATAAGGATTAGCTCCTTTACATCAATTCGAATGGGAAGTTTCCTATGCTGCCTGTTATGATCTCTTATTTTTCGAATTACTATTACTGCCAGCTGAATTCATCTATCATGGTTTCTTATATCACTGTGCTCGTTGTTATTCTGTGGATGTAGTTAAATCGTTCTTTTTAGGTTAATACAAGTGTTTATTATCGCAAAAAATGCGTGTTATATTTAATATTTATTGCAAGTGATAGTTTAACACTAAGAAATTAGACCAATCAAGTGCATGAGGCGTCTCAGAACCAACCAACCACTACACGGGACTTCAAAGTGCCAGAGCCATGGCTCTATAGCAATGCGATTGCTGCATTCTTCAAGTTTAGGTATTCGTAGCGTTATGCAATAATATCAGGGGAAGGAGAAGGCTCTTTATTGGAAGTGAATGGCAAAAGAACTCGTTACGGTTTACGATCGGCTGTCAATAAAACTTACACACAGAACAAAGGTATTGCGTGAAGAACAAGCTATACAGGTGTATGAATCCCACTGGTCTAGTCGTCAAACACACCAACTCAGGTCAATGTGTTACGGTATCATTCAACAAGACACTCACTTACGGGGCATTCTGAACTTGTCTGCTTAACTAACACAAGCTTGAACTAATTGAACCCAGACAAGATAAGCACGGGGCCCACGCTGAAGACCTGATTACGACGCCAGTGATTACGATCCATTTGTATCACACGAAAATCAAACTGATGTCACATGGAAAGGTTGAAAACATTTATTCTTGGCTTAAACTAGATTTTGACGAGCTTGAACACTCGATACAGGTATTCACCGAATCTACACAGCTGCAACTACAGCTGTAGACATCACACCAGCTAACAATGTTCTTCAATTAATTCATACGACGAGTGCATAGGACAACATCAACACCAGGCCTGCCAACGCACCATTGCTCTATGCCAATGAATAAACAATGAAACGCCTTCAAAACAATATAGAACCCAACATGAATGCAGTTGAAGATTTACCTGCCTCAGATAACAATAGCATCTTAATTATCAAAGGTCATTCGTGCGACTGTCAACATCGCATTTAAGAATTAGAATAACCACTAAAGGCGCTTATTGTCACTATTCCAAATACCATCGAAGCAAACAGCAAGACAATCAGTGATTACAATGCTCTCAAGGCAGAAGTCGCGCACCTGCGAAAGGAAAATTGCTACTGAGAAAAACAACACGCAGTCAATCCCATTGACGTCAAAATAATTAATGGGTTTGAATTGCTTCAAGAAAAAATCAATAGAAAACGTACATTGCTATAACATGCTGCCAACGGACAACACATGATAACAAGAAACACAGGGAGATTTACATGGAGACACAAAGACTACTGATAATCGTAAATAGATGAATCAACGGGCGAGGCGTGCTGACAATGAACAAGTATAGACAGCACGACCCGACTGTATACACATTATACTAAGCGGGACTTTAATGAAAGTCCTATACAGCTACAGGATGGCCACTTCAGACAAAGACATTGTTTCCATAATAACACTGCCTGTGGGTGGTGTTGACCGGTTAACAGACAAAATTAGCAGGCTGGTTGTAAAACATAGCGTTAGAAAGACAACCGTAAACATTGGAATTAACTACACCATGAACAACCAACAAATCACAGTATCTAAACTGTTCTCAATCTTGAACGGATTACGCCACACTTTTCCTAACTCATCTATTCTCTTCTACTCCATCTTATTACCGAGTTATGGATTCCAGCGTCGTCTACCTCACATAAATAACAACATTTTGCAGATATTCTGTTATTACAACAACATAGAGTTCATCAACAACACATCGTTCTTAACTTCACAGGCTGGTGCACAAAAAAAGAGTCTCTATAAAGATCACATACATTTGTTTACACTCGGCACCAGTTTGCCCGCCAAAAATATCAAATACCCAGAATGAACACAACATACATCCAATACAGTATCGCGTCGGCCACATCTAGCTACTCCACCTGAAACTCAAGCCAGACGACATACTCCCGTCACATCAAGTATCTATAGGCCAGAAGTGCTTATACCACTCATAACAATTGCACCTGAAATCCAACCCGGACGGGGCAATTCTACCACACCAAGTACAATACGTCCTCCCTTAAACATGAGGGTAATAATTATGAAGATACTTTTCCTATCCTCCCCAGCGAGGAACCAACTTTCAGCAACAACAACGTGCCACTACAACCTCCTGTCGGCCACAAACGAGAGTCTGCAGTTGGTAGTCATTACATACCCATGAGACATCCACAGCATCCATTTCATTGTAACCCAGAATGGTTACACCTCACACGTTTTAGCCCACCTACACATCTTCGGGCTCTTATGATGTTGCTCTACCAACGACTTTATCAACCTGGTATTTAATAGCAATTTAGCATAAAGCTACACTGGATCTCGGTACAAGAAAAAGCTTTTCTTAGAACAATTGTCTGCGTATGTGGTTATTGTTTGATCTAATAACGCATTAGATAATACGTAGCTATAAATATTGACTTGTTTTGACTGTTCATTAATTGATATTACTTAGTTGTATATCTTTTATAATACTTTTAATTTGGATTGACCGTGAGTGAGGGGTCTTCACTGCTCTTCATTACTGATCAGTGTACGTATTTGTATATATTGGCAGAGATATTACTGTTTCTCTGCATTTTAGAATGTGTATTGTAATAAGGGACTAATTTGTATTCAGTGTTTTGTTTTTGTCTTTTGTTTTAACTTATGATTACGCATTGTTGAAATGTCTAATAAGTATATTGTCCTAACTGTGCTGGACTTAGATATCAACACAGAACAGGGGAGGTGGTCACTTCCATAGTCTCCAAGGACGCTCATTTTATATCTGTTGCCGCCTCTTTAAATACAAGCGCCAGGTCGATGGCCGTGTCAGGGTCTCCCGGTCTCATTGCTAGCCTAATGGGTGTCCCGTCATTTAGAGAGACGACATCCGCCTCAAAGCAAGGCCTCAAGAAGAGCAGTACCCTGTCTGTTCTCTCCCGACCTGTCCAATTCCTTGGTGCGGACGTTGAAATCATCACACATCAGATACCTGGTACCTGGGGTGCCCACTGAACCTTTCAACCAGTCCCAACTCTTTCTGCTTATGCAAGATTCCCCACTAAAATATATATTTATCATGTTCCAGCTGTATCGGCCGATTTGTATCCGCATTCCCTGCACCTCTTTAATCTCCTGACCCCACCCACTCATATCTAGTATTGAATGCTGTAAACCGTCCTTGACCACCAGAACCTGTCCATGTCTTCCCTGCCCAGTTGGGTTGAGGTAACATGTATAGCCAGGACACTTGAAAGAGTTCGTATTCAGTTCTTGTAACATCAGGCCTACAAAATCGTAGACCATTTTCTCTAGTGTTGGTCCTCGTTACTTTGCACTACGGCAGTTCCAATAACCAACCCGTACATTTTTGAGTACCATACGATCCGTTTTCCTTCCACGGCTTCTGATTCCAGCCCTCCTCTTCCTTTTCCTTCCCCCTCTCCCCTACCTCTTCGTCTCCGCTTTATTCTCTTCCCGCTGGCCGTTGTCAAAGGTATCGAGCACAAAGCACGCACTCCGTTGCTTCGGCGAAAATTCTTTGTATTATTCATAGTTGGTTAGATATGACGGTAGGATATAATCGGTCACCCTAGTAGAGCCTGCCTGCTAGGGAAGGGGCATGGGATGTCCCTCAGGAGTCCATAAGCCAGGCGCCGCCTCGTACGCATACCAGTCGTTCCACGGTCACGACCAGCTCACCCGTGGCCATTCAGTCCTCGGCAAGTCGGTCCACGTTAAACTTGGGGTTTTTATATCGGATTTTCCATCTCCTAGATTGGCCGCTGTAATAGCTAACGGGACCAATCTACGAGGGGCAAGAGTTTCCAGCGCCTCATTCCTGGCGAACACAGTAGATACATGGATAAGGGGAACAAAACCAATGTCATACAATATATATCAAATAGTATATACTACATAGTTAAAGTCACTACACCACGGAAAATAACTCTCGCAGGTAGATAGTTGAGCCCCAAACAAAGCATTGACGCCATCAGTAATCTGGCTGACTTCATACCTTAAGCAGAAACAACAACATGACCATGCCTGGGTATATTACACAGCATAAATCTGAACAGATGTTGAGCGCTGCCTGAACATGTAAGTCATATAAATGCTACTTTAGACATATAAAGATGCATCATTACTGAATGATGCAGATGACCGCCACTCATGACATTAATTAATAATGATATTGAGAAATTCAATCTAGACACATTTCTCAAACATTGAGGTCATATTTCGTCGTTGGAGAATTAGCGGTTGTTTGTTTGCTATGACCAGGTTTGATTATCACGATGTGTTAGTGACTTAATGTCATACACTTTGCGGTGGTAGTAATCATTGATGATAGAGGAATTCATATAGTCACATACACAAAATATCCTTGGGGACAAGAATGTGCTAATTAAGAAGTTTCCTTATGACATGCATCCAGTGGATGGATATTCCGGTGGTATAATGGTCAATTTTGTCATAATCTCCCATTGCTATGCCGTGACATCGTTACGCCCGCCAGGCGAACACCAGTTACATATTCACAGGTTTCGCTGACGAGAGAGAGTGACCGGTAAGGGTCAAGCCAGTACAAGCGTGACGCATGCAATTCTCGCTTCGCTCGAATCCACAGGGCAAGCACTGTGAGCGGAAAACGCCAGACACGGCTAGGGGATCGGACGAGACTGACGTGTATGAAAGCGGCTCCTGTGTTTCTGTGCCTGAATGTCGATTGCTCGTATCTCTTGTGAGAAGATGAAAGACTGCATAGCTGTGGGTTTGAGTTTGTGAGTGCATTGATGTATTGTGTATAGAGTGTGATATTCACCTTGTGATGGATACATGCCGAATTAGATTGTGTTGCATGTGAAGTGTAAATAAAACCATCAAAACCTAGTGTTACCGGGTGTCCCGTCAAATCATTCTGTACTTGTGTATGTCTCGCATATGTTAAGTCCAGCGAGCCAGATTCATTAGATTGTAAGACCCTGACATGTGTGAACGTGGGGGTTCGTCCTCATTGAACTTAGAATTGAATTTGTTAACGTGGAAAAACATCAGTGATTGTGAAACTTGTCTCTATAAAATTGTCAACATAATGTCTGCGTCCTCACTGAATGTAACCTAAGGGTAATTGATGTACCATCATACTTGTTGATCATTTAAGCATAGCTAACTTGTCTTCGTGAAAGTAGTTGTGTAGTGGGAAAAGCGTGTGGACGCAGAAAGTTCGGGAAAGAAAGCATCTTGTGAAAATTGTTGAACGATGACATTACGACCAACAATAACACTCAACGCCATACAAACCTAACCAAAACTTAATTGACAAGCATACACATCACACAGACATAGATTATAATTTATTTCCTTCCAAAAGTAACCAGGTTTTCTGTGCCATCTGAAACTGTTACCCGTAGAGGTCATTTGTCCTTGCAGTAGCGACCCTACAAGTTCCATGCCCTGGTTTTCACCATTCTTCAGTGTATCCAGAGTACTTGAGTATTATCTTTTTATATACTTTTGCATGCAAATTTGGGCACACGCTGTAAGTTCAAAAAGATTGTAAAAATTGTTCACATTACTAACATTTTATAACAAAATTGCGTGTGTGAGAATTCATTTTCATTGAAACATTCCATCTTGTCTTCTCCAAACGACTTCATTGAGATGGGTTTAAAACTAAAGTTAACTGGGGATGAGTTGACAAAATGGAGTGAGACAAAATATACAGAACATATCTCAGAAAAAGCTAGGGACCGCGACGAAAGAGCGGCTGAAAGAGCTGTGAAACAGTCAGAATTGGAGTTGACTGCAAAAACTAAACAAGCAGAAATAGATGTTGATTTGAAAAAAAAAAAACAGAAATCTCAGCTCAAAGCAAACGAGAAGAGCTTGAACTCCAACTGAAAATCAAACAGCTTGAAGCTGAAACAGCTGTTGAAAAAGAATCTCGTAAAACTGAAAGACTGGAAAAAGAAAACAGTACAAAAAGTGCCAAGGTATTGTCAGAAATTATACCTCGTGGGACTGCATAGCAGCCTTCACCCAGAACTTTGAGACCTTAATGGACCACTACCAGATCCCAGTATCTGAGTGGAACATCATTTATATGAGAAGTTTGTCAGGGGAACCTCTAAAAGTTATAGAGACTATCCCTAAAGATCTCGGAAAAGATTATCATTACAAAAAGTCAAAAATTATGTCACATTTTCTGTTAGATGAAGCAGGCTACAGAGAACAGTTCAGTAAATTAACTCCAAAACCTACTCAAACGTTCTCTGACTACATCTCTGTAGTACAGGATATATTCAGTAAATGGCTTCCAGCAGCCAAAGTTAATAATGACTTTAACAAATTGAAAGATCTCATCCTTAGGGATAAAATCATTACATCCCTTCCACCATCATTTTCAAAATTTCTACAAGAGAGTGAGTGTATGAATGTAGAGCAGATCGAGAAACGTGGGTCGGCGTATTTTACAGCCAATAAACATTGTTTTGCTAGTGGAGCAACTGACATAAATTTCGTAGCAGCTGCTAGCTATGATAAATCAACATCAGATACATACAATAGGCAAAAGACATTTAAGCCTACTACTGAGAAATGTAGGTTTTGCTAATATCCTCACCACCGGAATGAGATGTGCGACAAGAACCCTGCATATCTAACATACTTGCAAAACTATGTAAACAACCAAGATAAAGAGCGAAGAAGCTTCAAACGGCTAACCAAATGCTTCCTTTGTAAAGCGTATGGCCACTGGCGTAATGCTTGTAAAGGGAAACAGATGACCAGGAAGGCGAATGCCGCCTTGTTTGATAGCTCTTCATCAGATGAAGAACATCTTGAAAATCATCCTGTGAACTCAGAACAGGCCATAGATATATTTAATCCACAAAAATGTACCATCTGTAATCAGTTCCATGAAGATGGCCTATTAACATGCGGCCACTCGATACCTATTGCCAATGAGGAAGCTAATTTGGTAATAGATTCCAAAGGCAGAATTAACATCCACCATGGGTATGTGAATGGCAAGCCTGCTACAGTCTTACGAGACAGCGGAAGCACACTTACAGGTCTTAAAAGAGATTTCATAATGCCTACAGACTATACAGGCAGGCACGTAACATGCAGAACATTCTCGGGTAATATCAAGAAGTATCCATTGGCATGGGCATATATTCAGACTCCATTCCTCACTGGGAAGGTCAAATGCGCAGCATTAATCAATCTTGTTGCGATGTTATCATTGGGTACCTTCCCGAAGTGAATGAGATGCCTCATAACACCATAACATCTGTATGTATTGATGATAATGTAACATCATCTCCATCTAATGTCATCATGGAAAGTGTGTTATCATCAAATGAATGTATGCTAGCTAATGCAGCACTATCATCACATGAAATCAGTGATCCAATTGTTTCATCATCACATGAAATCATTGATCCAATTGTTTCACCACCACATGAAATCATTGATCCAATTGTTTCACCATCATCTCATATCATTGAAAGTGTGGACGCTGTAACTAGATCTGCTGCTAGAGTGCAAGAACAAATTGATCAGACTGAGGCGAAAGAAATGCTAAGCCCAGTATTACTACCTTCTAAAACCATGAAGGAAAATTTTGTAACAGCCCAAAAGACTGATCCTTCATTACATAAGTATTTTAATCTGATAGGCCATAAGCCAAGGTTAACTAAGAATGCAAGATGGCATTTTGCTCTCAAAAATTGCATCCTCACTAGATACTATACCAGAGGTGACATCACCACAGAGCAAACTGTTTTGCCAGTAGAATACCGTAAGCAAGCCTTACATCTTGCCCATGATATACCTCTTGCAGGGCATATGGCGTATTCAAAGACCAGATCTAGATTGTTAACACAGTTTTATTGGCCAAAATTATGTAATGACACTAAACAATATTGCAGATGTTGTGACATCTGCCAGAAACTAGTGAAAAAGGGGAAACACCCACAGGCTGAATTACAAGTTACAGATTTAGCCAGTCGACCCTTTGAGAAAATATCTGTTGACATCGTAGGCCTCTAAATCATGTAACATCTAGAGGAAATAAATTTATAGTTACAATTATTGATCTATGTAGCCGCTGGTCTGAAGCTATTCCTCTCAAGAACATAACTGCCAATGATATAATGGAAGTCTTTTTCCATGTATTTTCAAGGATAGGTTTTCCTGATACTATCCTATCCAACCGTGGAAGTCAATTTATTGCTGCATCCACTCAAGCTTTCACCAAAATGCTAGGTGTGAAACAATGTTTCAACTCACCGTACCATCCTCACTCGACCGGAGTAATAGAAAACGTTTACGGGGATCTAAAGCATATGCTTTCCAAAGTCACCCAAGAATATCCCGAAAATTGGGACATCTATTTGCCTGCCATACTATTCGCATATCGCGAGGTCCCTCAGTCAAGCACTGGGTTCTCTCCATTCGAACTTATCTATGGTGCCAAACCACGCGGCCCATTAAGTATATACCATTCCATGTTAACTGAAGCAACTCCTGTACTTAAACCCATATCATCATACGTATATGTAACATCATTGCGTGAAAGGATAATTAAATCTTGTATTATTGCCAAAGAAGCACCAAAACAATCTGGTGCGATGTATAGACAACATGCAAACAAAGGAAACAGGACGATAACACTGACACCTGGACAGGACGTACTACTGCTCCTACCTAGCGACCGACAGTTACTGACCGATTCTTGGCAAGGACCATTTAAGGTACTAAGACAAATTTCAACGGTTGACTATGAAATTCAAGTTAAAGACAAACACAAAATATTCCACATCAATATGCTAAGACCATACTACAACAGGGACAACGAACAAGACGATACATAAGCCAGTACAACAATAATCGACCATGAAGGCGACGAAGAAAGCGACGAAATACCAACACCAGCACTAAACACGACGAACTGCTTACAAGACATTAAGATAAACCCCCAGTTAACTCAAGCAGACACCGACAGCTGCAAACAACTCATACAGGACTACAGTACCATCTTCTCGAACAATCCAGGACAAACAGAACTAGTACAACACCACATTACTCTGACTTCCAGCACACCAATAAAATGCAGACCTTACGCAATTCCATTACATTACAAAGAAAAACTGCATCAGGAAATCATCGACTTAGAAAAAAACAACATCATTAGACGATCGCAATCACACTTCAGTTCTCCAATAGTCATTGTACGCAAAAAGGACGACACAATAAGACTCTGCAAAGACTATAGAAAATTAAATAAAATTACACAGTTGGATTTAGAACCAATGACCAACTGCGAGGAACTGCTGACAGAGCTGACAGACTCTAGGTAATTTACGAAACTGGACATGACAAAAGGTTACTGGCAGATAACGGTAGACGAACAGAGCAGACATCTGACAGCCTTTGCCACACCTTGGGGACTGTACGAATGGTACAAATTACCATTTGGGCTTGTTAATGCACCTGCAACATTCGTACGCATGACAAGACTTACGGACATAAAGAATATCATCTCTTACATGGACGACATCTGTGTACACACAACGACAATGACAGAGCACATAACGACATTACAGCAGACGTTTGAACCTATCAGACAGCATGGACTTACTGTTAAACCTGCCAAAGTTGACATAGCCTACCAAGAAATATCCTTCTTGGGTTATAAAATCTCTAATGGTTTGTCACAACTGACGACAACATCGTGTCAAAAATTCTAAAACTATCACTTCCGACTACGAAGAAACAAGTCAGAAGTGTGTTAGGACTTCTAGATTATTACAGGCAGTTCATACCAGATTTTGCTGAACTGACTGAAAGTTTTACTAACATACTAAAAAAAGAACACCCAAACAAAATTGTAAACAACGAATGCCTAAAATTTGCATTCCAGAAAGTATTGTTCTATTTTTCTGAGAATAGTTTAAAGAATCCCATTCTCAAATTGCCAAATTTGCATATTCCTTTCAGATTGCGCACAGATGCGAGCTCCGTTGCGATTGGGGCGGTACTATTACAGGAACATGACGGCATTTTGCATCCTGTATATTACCTATCCAAGAAACTTAAACCAAGAGAACGCACTTGGTCGACCCCACAGAAGGAAGCTCTCGCTTTAGTGTTTGCTATAACGAGATTGTCTAGATTCCTGCTTGGAAGGCATTTTTAGTAGAATCTGACAACAGTCCATTGACATTTATCACATCTGGAGTGCCAACGAACCACATGATAGCTCGATGGTCACTTTTGCTTCAAGACTACAGCTTTGAAGTGAGACACATCCCTGGCAAATTGAATACACTGGCCGATCTTTTGTCACGTTGTCCCGATGGTACCCAATTGCCACATATGTCTGAGTGCAGTGTGTCAAAACACTCAGACAAGCACAGCCTTTAATGAAGTGTTTTTTTTTCAGAAAAGCTGTGAGTGTCAACTACATCATTGTGATAGGGATCATTTCCCACTGTAAATATTACTAGTGTTTCTAAAATAAGGTGATAATTGTGTTGTATAAGTGCGTAGTATGGGTTAGATAGTGAAAAATAATAATTATAAATATTATAAACTAAGAACAGTGCCACATGCCAGTGTCGTAACTTACCTCAGGTGAACAAGAACAATTTAAGTTATCCGTGGTACCTGAAAACTGGAGTTATCCAGCAATATTTTATCCCGTGTGAATTGAACGATTAATTGAAATAAACTGGGTCAGTTACTCCACTGTATAAGATCGTAATCCAGAAGTCCAACGAAACATCGAAAACACCAGAGAATAGCACAACGTTACATTCCGAGTATTCCAACATCATTACGGAACAAGTGTGTGAAAAACTATTGCTTACATCAGCTGTTCGTGTGTACTTCCGGATGGTTAGAAATTTAAACAAAAATCTAGCAGACTATGAACAAAACCTTAAAAATTAATGACGCTTGTAAAATATTTGTGAAACACGAATTTGAAATACACAAATTGTGTATTAATATTTTTGGAAGTAGTGTAATCTGAGAATCATATCTTGATTAACTGATTCACAGTAGCGACATTTTTTCACTATTGTAAACAAGTATCAAGCTATGACGCTGAGAAATATATTAATAATTGTAATTTATTATGTTTAACATCTGTTTAAATTATTTCCCTTTCATTTAATTGGTGTCACAGATTACACCAAAGGGCGGTAAATCGAAATAGATAGTAATGTGTAATGTATAAAAATAGCCATTGTGTTGCCAGATTGTCAACACTCCAAGATTGCATCAGCTGGGCATGGAAGAGATTGCCAAAGTTGTAGACCAACATGAGAGCTCCCTACCAAATTTGGTTGGAACTCTACAGTTGAATTCGTCTCACATTAAGACGTTTTACGGTCTAACCTGATGTCCAAGGACATATTATACGTTTTTTTATTGTTGGTTGCGGGGTAGTTGCATTGATTGCTGGTGCTACCGGTCTGAATGGGTCAAAATTGCAACTGAGGTGATCATCCATCGAGAGGATGATACTTGGCAAGTGTTGAAGTTTGAATACCGCTTGACTTAATATGTATAATTTACAATACTTATGTATTTCTATTAAACCTATGCCAGGGTATATGACAACCAATGGGAAGATTCTGACTTGGTTAAATATAGTAACCCTGAATTTACAGAGAGTACACATGAAAGATAGAATCTTTCATGAATGAAGCGCGGGGAGGATGTCATAATCTCCCATTGCTATGCCGTGACATCGTTACGCCCGCCAGGCGAACACCAGTTACATATTCACAGGTTTCGCTGACGAAAGAGAGTGACCGGCAAGGGTCAAGCCAGTACAAGCGTGACGCATGCAATTCTCGCTGCGCTCGAATCCACAGGGCAAGTACTGTGAGCGGAAAACGCCAGACACGGCTACGGGATCGGACGAGACTGACGTGTATGAAAGCGGCTCCTGTGTTTCTGTGCCTGAATGTCGATTGCTCGTATCTCTTGTGAGAAGATGAAAGACTGCATAGCTGTGGGTTTGAGTTTGTGAGTGCATTGATGTATTGTGTATAGAGTGTAATATTCACCTTGTGATGGCCACATGCCGAATTAGATTGTGTTGCATGTGAAGTGTAAATAAAACCATCAAAACCTAGTGTTACCGGGTGTCCCGTCAAATCATTCTGTACTTGTGTATGTCTCGCATATGTTAGGTCCAGCGAGCCAGATTCATTAGATTGTAAGACCCTGACAAATTTGCTATATCAACGATCACGTTTCAAAGAATGACTGGTTGTGTAACAGTAGATGGGCGAGCATATGACTTTCATATTTAATTCATCATGGGATGCTGCAAATGAATGTTCAAAGTAGCCTGATCTATTGGGTTCTATTCTCTCTTGCCACTGACCAGTTACATTAGAAGCTCTCTGATATCTCCAACAGTAGTCATGACAATGTCCAGTCCCAGATCGTTCTTGTATGCTTGTTTATATATATATATATATATATATATATATATATTTTTTTTTTTTTTTTTCGCGTTTCCATCCTGTTTCAGGATATTGCGGTCAACACCAGCATCTTTCAGCTGTATGTTGATTCCAAGGCTAGATTACGCTCATCAGCACGCTACGACTTTCTGAGCGACCGGCTCCATACTCTCATAAGTCACTTTTGCGATTCGAACCACTGCTAATTCTCGTCGCGTCACGTGACGAGAGTATTCGGGGTTAGCGGAGAAAGCTGCTAACTCCTCTGCCACGGAGCCGGCTATATATTGGCGTTCTTGACAATGATACCGATAACTGTGTCTTCATCTGTACCAGCTTTGCCCATGGCCTGGAACAAACGTTTTGCATCTTCATCCAGTTAATCTTTATTAATCGGTTCTGTTGCCGGGGTATTATTGACATCTTCATCAGTCTCAGGATCAGTTTCATTGACCTTATCAATTATTTTCTATACATTTTTCTGATAGTCTCCACTGGTCTCTTCCCCATGTCTTCTCTTGTTTATATTGTTTGCGATACTTTTCTTTGATGGCAGGAAGGTCCAGCTCAGATACAAGAACCCTTGTCAGAGGTCTTTATTGTGTTCCAATATCTTTCATGGTATCTTTTAAACATTTTGTTTGAAATGTCTGGTTTTCCCAGGCTTTCTCTGCATCACCACTACAGGCTTTCTTGTAATGCCTTTATGGTAAATCTTTTTATGTTCAGCTGCAACAGTTGTCACGTGTGCTTTACTCTCTCTAATAAACAATGTTTTCAGACTGTGCGTAGATGGTTTCTCATGGAATTCCACAGCATCCTGCTCCACTTCATGCTTGTTTATTTTGCCGTCTTTGTCTCTCTTCTTACTGAGAAGCTGTATTAGAACATCTCTCAAGTCTCCTGTTGTCTCTTTCTTGATTTCAGATTCAAGAACCGTTTTGTACATTTCCTTGTAGTCATTTTTATGTTATCCAAGTTTGCTGCTGATTTTGAGCTAATAAGAGAAATGTGAGTAGTCTCATCAGTTCCAAGAACTTTCATGGCTTTATTCAAGCAAAAGGCATCATATTCTAAAGGAGGCTTCAATAGGGCTAAAATGACATCTTTGTAATCCCCAGTAAGCTCAGCTTCAAGATCTGAGACTAAATCCTCATTGTAGATTTCCTGGTACCTTTTCTTAAGTGTTTGTTTTTCTGAGGTGGAATTTCTTGTTATAAATTCAGTGATAATTTATATATCCTTGCTCTAGACAGATGTGGCATCTTTCCTTCTGCATGTTAACAGACATTCGTTGATCTCTTGAAACCGTGAGGCATTCCGCTGCCGAAACACAACAAACTAAAAGAAAATACACATTTCGCATAAAGGGTGGAAAGAAGGAACACCATCTTGTCCCATTTTGATGACATGAATAAAAGAGGTCGTGCTTATCATCACATGATGCATAGGTTCTGTTTCTGACCTTTGAGAAAATGGCGAGATTGATGCAAAATCCGTCCAAAGAAGCTCAAAGAGCGGCGATGTAGTTTCATTCATTTGAAGGATGTCGACCAGTGGACATTCATCGAAGAATGCAGGCAGTGTACGGTAACAAATGTGTGTCGAAGAAAACATTGACAGACTGGGTACAAATGTTTCGGAAAGGACGCCAGTTCAAGACAAATCTTCGACGTTTGGGTCAAGCGCATATTGTTGCAACAGAAAAAAAAAACATCGCCAAAATGGATGCAGCAGTAAAGATGAACAGCTGTCGAAGCATACGTTCGCTAGCGAAAGAGTTTGATGTGTCAGTTGGGACAATTCAAAAGGTCGTTCGTAAGAAACTGCAATATCGGAAGGTGTGGTCACAGTGGGTACCACGGATGTTGACCGACCACCAAAAAGAGGAACGCATGGGATGGTGTTTGAACCACGTGCTGAATTACAGAGTGGAGGGTGATGCAGTTTTCTTCCGCATAGTGGCAGGCGATGAATCATGGTGTTGTCACTTTTAGACGAGCAGCAAATGAGGGAGCATGCAATGGAAGCAAGCTGTATCAGCAAAACCCAAAACATTGAAGTCACATATTTCCGCTGGTAAGGTAATGCTGAGCGCACTTTTGACCATGAAGGGTTATTATTGGCCTACTTTAAGGAAGCTGGTGTCAACATAAACTCTACTCGCTACCTGCAAACACTAGACACGCTGCAAAAGGCTATCAAGAATAAACGACCCGGCATGCTTTCTCGTGGTTTGATTTTGTTGCACGATAATGCTCGTCCGCATGTCGCAAAGATTGTGCAGAAGCATTAGCACGGAGGTACAGTCCTGATTTGTCACCATGTGATTTTCATTTGTTCGGATCTCTAATAAAAAGCTCTCAAGGTACAACGATTTCGCACAGATGCAGATGTAATGAACGCGGTAAACGCTTGGTTCAGTGAGAAACCACAATCTTTTTTTTTTCGCATTCGCTGTCTACTTTAGCAATGGGGTGCTTGCCTGAATGCCTACGGCGACTTCTTCTGAACAACCCACGGTGCATAATTAATTCAAAATGAATGCTTTGTTTAATTCTACCGCACCTGTTAATGTTGCTTTCATGTTTTTGTAATAAACCCATTGGAACGGGTTTTAAATGATCGCCCCTAATACATCTCCCAACTCCCCCCCCCCCCCCCAACAACAACAAAACGCAAACAAACAAACTAAATGACAAAATAAAAAAAAATTAAACAACAACAACAACAACATCAACATAATAATGGTAAATTATCTCAAACGACAACTAGCCAATAAACATTCCCACATGTATGGCTCGTTACACCTTCCATAGGTATTTATAATGTACATGTTAAAAATGTCCTCCGTGAGTCATGTATTATTGATTTTTTTCATGCGATTTAATGATTATTTTTCTTTTGTTGACAAAGTGTAGCTTCATAAGTAATGTTGAATGAATGAATGTATGAGAAGAAATATAGAATAATGGAAAATTGTCAGACGGGCCTACGTGACCAATTCTTAACCCTTTTAATATAAAGATTGTTCGTTCGTTGTTCGTTCATTTTCTATAGGCAAACACACAAGCTGCTAATAGCGTATCCAAGTATTTCTGGCGTTCTCCAGTTACTTGTGCCAGTGCTCTCCCGAGAGCGACATTCGCATTTTCTACAATGCCGTTCGACATCTGTTGGTAGGCTGATGTGAAGCACTGCTTTATGTCTGGCATTTTGATTACAGCTATCTTGTCATGGGTGGGAATACACAGTGACAACAACGAGTTCAAATATCATGGTTTGAGTTACACTGCGCTGAGTGAGTTTACGATGATTAATTCATATGTACATTGTTTAAACAATACTTGAGAACTTCAAGTACAGCAGAACCTTTATCCTGTTGCACTTGAAGCTCTTGGTTAGACGTTGTACATGTGAATCAGTTATCGTAAACTCACCCAGCACAGTGTAACTCAAACCATGATAATATAATAAACTCACTCGTGACGCTATGTTATACATTGTGTAACTCAAACCATGATAATATAATAAACTCACTCGTGACGCTATGTTATACATTGTAAACTTGAAGGTGTTGCAGTGGTTCACAGAACAGTAAATATAACCAGTATAAAAAATTAAATAAATTTTCTTGGGTATCCCTTACGGGACGTTGCAGTCAACAGCATGATTATTCAGCTGCTGTTT
Source organism: Cepaea hortensis (assembly GCA_963921405.1). NCBI lineage: Eukaryota > Metazoa > Mollusca > Gastropoda > Stylommatophora > Helicidae > Cepaea > Cepaea hortensis. The sequence goes on along the minus strand of OY992888.1, from coordinate 78,411,045 downwards.
GTGTACTAGGCTAGTTTATACGTTCAGTAGTTTGCCATTGCTTTCTGAATGACCGGCTCCCATACCAACGCGTCATAACACAACGCGACACGGATTTCTGCACAAATCGGTCGCAGCTGAGCTTTGAACGCCTAGTACCCGGCTCAAGAGCCGCGTTCGCAAGCCTTTGGCCACGTAGCCGTAACCAGTAACAGCTTATTAAATGCACTTCTAGCTGACCAGACAATATAATAGAAATAGACATTCTGATTGGCGTGCTATGTGCAGAAATTGGAAAGTCTTGTGAAGTTTATCAAGGCAATACATGGCTGACACTTAAAATAGTTGTCCTAATTACTTAAGGAAACCCCGTGTCATATCACGCTGGGATATCCTGGTCTCGCTTCGAGGCAAAGAGACGGTACAGTGATATTCTGATGTGTAATACATGAGATCGTAAAACTTGCCGAGACATCAACAGCAGCTGAAAAATGCTGGTGTTGACTGCAATGTCCTGTAAACGATACGGGGAAAAAGAACAAAAAATGCGATGAACAGAAATACATGTTACACTAGACTGAGTCGCCAGATAGTTTAAGTGCACGGACGATACAGTTGATAGTCCAATGTGTAAGAGCAACGTGTTCGAAACATAATTGTCATTGAAACTATTGTGGAGACTAGTGGTGTGAAGGAAATATAAATACAAGAAGCGTAGGACAGTGTGAGTAGCGCTTTTAAGATGTTTCCATTCTCGAGTACATATCGTATAACACGAAGGCTGAAACAACACATAACATTATTAATAACAATATAAATTGAACGCTTTTTCGTCCTTCATGGATGTGTACGCCTTTATCGTTTTTTTTTTTTTTTTTTTGAGCGTGTCTGGGAAATTTCTTTCTTTCTTTTTTTTTTTTTAAATAGATTTGTGAATGGGCAAAAATAGCGTCAGTGATGGTATTAGAGCGGTTGCTAGGCAGACAGTGAATTAAACACAGAAAAAAAAAAATCCGTGGCTAGACAGACAGTAACATAGACACAGAAAATGAAAACAGTAGCTAAACAGACAGTGAACTCAAAACACACACACACACACACACACACAAACACACACACAAGCACACGCACGCACACACACACACACACAGAAAGAAAAGAAAATCAGTAGCTAGACAGGCAGTGAACTAGACGCAGAAAGTGAAATTAGTTGTAAGGCAGACAGTGAACTAAACACATAAATCAAAATAAAACTTGCTAGATTGACAGTGAACTGAACTCGCAACACGAAATCAGTTGCTAGATATAACGTTTGCTGCAAGCATAGTTTATTAAAAACACTGTCTGAACAAGGCTTACTTTTAGAGATTGGACAGAGCGGTTGTATTGCCAAAGAGTATTTATATCTGCTTTAATTAGATCAAAGACATATTACAGCGTATTCTTCTTTTTTTTAAATTTTTTTTAAATTTTAGTTTGGGGAAACATGTCAAAAACTAGATGCTTCTTCCCGATTAGAGATGAAGAAGTCAACAATATCGGAAATAAATTGTTTATTTGTTGTATGATAATGTAATTAGCAAATTGTTAACAGATGCATTTCTTTAACACGACTGTAATTTGAATTTGCTTTCGGACAAATGTGCCTTTGATTAATTTTGAAAAAAAAAAAATACATTTACGGTGAAATTATAAACACATTTGATTTATTCAGCATTAGTAACTTTACAGTTGTGTTCATAATTATTAACAATGTGTTTCACTTTTAATTAGCATACCATCGTCATAATTGTGTGTGTGTGTTTTTTTTTGGGGAGGGGAGGGGTGGGGGAGGGGGGGGGAGAGAGAGTTTGTTTTTTTGGTTTTTAATTTTATTTTGAGTTGATATAAATTTAGAAGTAAAAGACAGGAACAGAGAAACACAGTTTGACAGTGCATGCAGGAAACATAGATAGGGACTAAGATCAAGCTGTTGACTGCTGAAGCATGACAGAAGATTGTGAGTTCTCGTATATAATTGGACACCTGTTTCCAGCTGAATAACAGCTTCTCAATATAGTATCTTTCCAAAGGCTCAGACATCCCAGATGTTAGCACACCACTGTGAATGCAATGGGATGATAATATCCCATGGCTGAAGATCAACAATATGGGACACACAGCCACCAGTGGTTATCCTTATCCAGCGAATATTAATGGCTGTTAGACTACCAGAGGTTAGGGAAACGCCTGGGGCTGAGGTACACAAATATTTGGGGAAGTCAATAAGTAAGTCACAAATGGCTGTAGAAAAATAACTAAATATGATAACTACTTGAAACCAGTTTATTTGTATACATTCATTGTCCCTTTATTTCTCAACATAATTTTCACCAACAATGATGCACTTATCCCATCGTTTTATCAGTCCTCCCAAACCGGCTGATAGAACTACGTGCTTTGTTTTCTAAACCACGTTTTCATTTCACATTCAACTTCGGCGTCATTCGCGAAATGTCTCCCGCCAAGGTGGGCTTTCAGTAGAATAACACGGTGGAAATCGCTAGGGGCTAAGTCACGGCTGTAAGGTGGATGTTCCAAAAATTCCCACCTTAGTTGGTCAATTTTCTCCTGAGGTAATCGAGCCGTATGTGGTCTGGCATTGTCGTGAAGAAGCAAAACTTCTCTAGTCAGCAGTCCTGGGCGTTTTCTTCGAATTGCATCATAAAGCATCGATAGAACTTCACAGTACGATTCAGAATTCGCATTGTCACCTTTCGTCTTGAAATTGGTTAAAAGCAATCCTTGACAATCCCAGAACAATGTCAGGTTAACCTTCCCTGCTGATGGCGCATCCTTGAATTTTTGGACACAAGGCGAAGAAGCATGCTTCCATTGAATTGAAGCACACTTTGAATCGGGCTGGTAGTAATGCACCCATGATTCGTCCAGAGTAACAATCCTGTTCAGCATGTCTTCTTCATCTTCGTATCGACAGAGATGATGCAAGGACAGCCTAAATGGGTTCATGTTGTGTTTTCCTTCAATTGTCTGGGTACCCACCTCAAGCACACTTTCTAAAATTTCAATCGATCATGCATATTGCTGTATGCTGAACCATGTAAACACCCAATTGCAGATACTACAGAGTCTATCGTTAATCGCCTGTCACCTCTAATCATCTCCTCCACCCGCTGCACATATGCTTCTGTTGCAATCTCAACAGGACGACCAGATCGGATTTCATCAACAATTTTAGATCGTCATTGAGAAAGTTGTTCTACCCAGCTATGCACCGCTGTAAGGGACAAACACTTGTCAGCATAAACAGGAAGCATTTCCTTCTCCCGCGTGTTGCCGGGGCCCATAAGGGAAGCAAAGAATAGCAACACTGTAACCTACCACGCATGTCGTAAGAGGCGACTAAGGAGGCTTCATGGTTCCGTCGCCCTGCTACTGAGTGAGTGCGTGGCGCGACACTGTGAGCTGTGAGTTTCGTTTGAAATGCTTCTGAATCAGCTCGAGATTTTTTGGAACGCGACTGCATGTTCGGAGCGATGGCAGCTGGCTATGTCGCAGAGTTTACCGGTTTTTGCCTTAAGCAGAAATGCGTGGCTGCTGGGCTTCTGGTTGACTGCCACTGCCATCGACGATGAACTGTATTTTCGTGTACTGTGCGGGTGAACATCTAGGAAACATTCAGATGGGAAAATGACTGCCGATTCCATCAGAGATGAACTGGATGTTTCGTGGGGGACTATTGTGTTGACATTCTGGCGGCGGCATTATGCACAGTGTATCTGTGCAGGCTGTTGTTTGTCGAGACTCCTGTATTTTCCACTTTTCATATTGGGCAGTGGGAGGCGTTTTGTGTGATATTCACTGGCACAGGAACGGAGCATAATGGGGACGACCCATTGCTGTGAAGTTGGAACCGCGACTAACTAATTAACTAACTAAGGAAGCATTTCCTTATGAATGTCCGTTGCAGGCAGTCCTTTTGCCCACAAAATACGCACAACCACTGCTTGCTCATCCACGTTGCTCTTTGGTTGTACACTTCGTAATACAGACGTCATTTTGTTTATGCGCTCCGCATGCGCATGAGACACCTAGCGCCACCTGACAAACGGGAATATAAAGTTCGATGGTGATTTTACCTAATAACACTTGTAGAAAACACCAACTACATTTACCTTCCATCCCGCAGAACTGTGTGACTTATTGACACGCCCTCGTAATTTCTAACCCACAGGGTAGACCTGAGTACCAATTTAAAAAATAAATAAATAAATAAATAAGTAAATAAATAAATAAATAGGAAACCCCCCCCCCCCTCACAAAAACAAAAAAGAAAAGAAATAATGCTCTTGAATTTGCGAATCACTATTATTGGTTTGATTGATTAATTATCTTATTTGATGTATGAAATGAATACAATCTCATCACAACTTATTTGTTGTATGGAGATTATTTAACTTAATCTTTCAATATATGTAGAAACTGTACGGAGAACGGAGTTCTCAGATTGTGAAACAATCTACAGAGATTTATCATTGTATACCCTTTTTAAGAGTAGAATTGTTGAAATATTCTATATTCACTGCGTATTGGTAATACTTGGATGATTTTTTAATGTGTTTTTGCTTTTGTTTGTGTTGCTGTTGTTGTTGTTTCATTAATATGAGGTAATATGCAACAGAGCGAAGATTCATATTTCATGATTATGTACATGCAATTTCAGCTACCATTGCAGGTAAATAACCACAGATGATTAAGAATTAACATATCAAGCGTATTGAAATAGCATACAAACAAAACAGTGGGATATATCGGGATGGAGAAATTAAGAATATGGTCACTTAAGAGACTTAGAGTCTTGGACAAGGAGTGACAATACATCTAAAGGACGGATGAGGTTTGAAAGAGTAACCTTTGGTAGATCTGGACCTGATACGGGCTAAATATAGAGATGACTGTCGGTATAAATGACAGCTTGGTAGAACTTTAATCTCAGCTGGTTGACTTCATAAATTACAAAGAGAGTCAAGCGAAAGTCAAAATCGTGTGAGGATTTTAGGATATTTGTTCCACAAATTTAAATTAGTGGTATCACGATCCCTATAATATACTTGTTGTAAAGTGTGTAATGTAATTACATGTTTAATTATTGAATCATGGTATAATGCATATACATAATGTTGTTTAAAATACTGATAATATGTATGTATGTATGTATGTATGTATGTATGTATGTATGTATGTATGTATGTATGTATGTATGTATGTATGCATGCATGCATGCATGCATGTATGTATGTATGTGTGTGTGTGTGTGTGTGTGTGTGTGTGTGTGTGTGTGTGTGTGTGTGTATGTATGTATGTATGTATGTATGTATGTATGTATGTATGTATGTATGTATGTATGTATGTATGTATGTATGTATGTATGTATGCATGCATGCATGCATGCATGCATGCATGCATGCATGCATGCATGTATGTATGTATGTATGTATGTATGTATGTATGTATGTGTCAGAGTCTAGAGTAGTGCAGTGATGCAGTGACATCGTTAAGCCCGCCAGGCGACTTAGTTCCCCAGCCGGGATGCCGTAACTTCGTTACGCCCGCCAGGCGAGTAGTAGGTACCTGCCTGCGAGGTTGCTGGCTGACGAGACGGCCAGCGGTCAGACAATGACGAAGCAAGACGCACGCATGCCTCGTGAAGCCACTTCAGGTGGGGAGGCACATTGCGAGCTATAGACAGACATCTATGGGACGTGGACTCGACTGGACGTATGATGAGAGAAAGGCGTTGTGTGGTTTCTGTGCCCGAAAGTCGAGTGTCTGTTCATCTTGAGAGATAGACTGTGAGGTGTATTGTGTTTGTAAGTGTATTGAAGTATAACTTATATCTTGTAATGATCATCGTATCGTATATGATTTGTAAATAAATCCATTGAACGTTGTGTCGTTGAGTCTCAAGTCAAATCACGTTGTACTTGTACTGTCTCACATGTGTTAGGAAAAACGAGCCAGGTTTAAGACCCTGACATGTGTGGACGTGGTGGCATTCGTCCGGCTTTGAAATGAACGTAGTTTAGATAATTTAACATTTAAACTTAGAGTTGTGAACTTAGAATTTTTGTCCAACTTTATTGTACATGTAAATGTGATCGTTGAAGGCTCATTTTGATAGATATTATTACATTATTTAAACATGGAGACTAAATGTGATTGTACAGTGCATACATATTGTTTGATCTTGTAAACGTGTAAAACATTTGTGGTTGTGAAACTTGTCACCGTTTTGACCGTGTCGACATTGTAAAGTTGTCGCCATTGTGACCTTGTCGCCATCTTGTAAACTTGATGTCTATGTCCTTACTGAATGTCATCTTGATGTAAGTGATGTGTCATCAATGTTGTAGCGTGTTGAGATATATTTAGAGTGTTTTTGTCAAGTGAATTGTGGAAAGCAGCAAGTTTTGGAAAGAATGTGACTTGTGTTTTGAAAAAAAAAATTTGTTGACTGACAAAATTACGACCTACAATTACACTCAACGCCATACAAACCTAATCAAAACTTAGTGACAAGCAGGCACACCACATCAAATAGACGCTAATTTATTTCCTCCAAAAACAAAGCAGGTTTTCTGTGCCATCTGTAACCCTTGCCCGTAGAGGTCATTTGTGTTTGAAGTAGCGACCCTACAGTTCCTAGCCCGATTTCCAACAGTTCTTCACCGCATCCGGGGCACTTGAGTATATTTTTCTTTTCATATACTTTAGGATGCAAATTTAGGCACATATTGCAAATAGAACACAATTGTAAATTGTTCACTTTACTAACAACTGGTAACAAATTGTGTGTCTGATATTTCATTTGCATTTTCCATCATGTCGTCATTAAATGATTTCATCGATATGGGGTTGAAGTTAAAGTTAACAGGTGATGAGTTAACAAAGTGGAGTGAGAAGAAATACTCTGAACACCTTCGTGAGAAAGCTAATGAGCGCGAGGAAAGAGCGGCTGAAAGAGCGGCCAAGCAAGTAGAGGCAGAAACAGCCTTAAGGCAAGCAGAGGCAGCAACCGCCGCAAAACAGGCAGAACTCGAACTGTCTGCAAAGACAAAACAAGCTGAGTTAGATATTGAACTGAAGAAAGCAGAAATAGCAGCTCAGAGTAAACGGGAAGAGCTGAAATTGCAACTTAAAATCAAACAACTTGATACTGAGACTGCCATTAACAAAGAGTCTAAGAAATCTGAGAGACTGGAGAAAGAAAACCAGTACAAGAAATACCAAGGTATAGTACGTAATTATACCTCGGGTGACTGCATTGCAGCCTTTACCCAAAATTTTGAGACGTTAATGGACCATTACCAGGTTCCACTGTCTGAATGGAATATTATTTATGTGAGGAGTTTATCAGGGGAGCCTCTTAAAGTCATTGAGACTATCCCCAAAGACCTCAGAAAAGATTACCATTATCTAAAATCAAAGATTATGGCACATTTTATGTTAGATGAGGCAGGTTACAGAGAACAATTCAGCAAGTTGAGCACAAAACCGACTCAAACGTTCTCTGACTACCTCTGCTTAGTCCGAGATATATTTACCAAATGGACTTCAGCAGCTAAAATTGATAAAAACTATCAAAGATTAGAAGATCTGATCATCAGAGATAAAGTCATTTCATCCATTCCATCAGCATTTTCAAAATTTTTGCAAGAGAATGAATGCACTAGTGTAGATGAGATTGAGAGACGTGGTTCGGCGTATTACACAGCCAACAAACATTGTTTTGCCAGTGAAGCTACTGACATAAATTTTGTAGCATCGGCTAACTATGACAAACCCTATAGTAGGCAGAAACCTCATAAGCCTACATCTGAGAAGTATAATCACTGTAGATATTGTAAAATTTCACACCATCAAGGTGAGATGTGTGACAAGAACCCCGCATATCATACTTATCTACAAAACATAGTAAACAGACAAGATAAGGAGCGTAGATCCTTTAGAAATTTGCGTAAATGTTTCCTCTGTAAGGCGTATGGACATTATCGTCATGATTGTAAAGGTAGGCAAATGACCAACAAAGCAAATGCCGCCTTGTTTGACAGTTCATCGTCAGATGAAGAACAATCAGAGAAACATCATGTGAACTCAGCACAGGCTTTTGATGTATTTAACGCAAATAAATGTACTGTTTGTAATACCTTTTATGAAGATGGCATTTTAACATGCGGCCACTCCATTCCTATTGCCAATGAAGAAGCTAATTTGGTAGTAGATTCCAAAGGCAGAATAAATGTCCATCAAGGATACGTGAATGGCAAGTCTGCTACAGTCCTTCGGGACACGGGAAGCTCACTTATTGGTCTAAAGAGAACGTTCATAATGCCTACAGACTATACAGGCAGGCACGTAACATGCAATACATTCTCTGGAAATATTGAAAAGTACCCACTAGCATGGGCATATATTCAAACACCTTTCCTCACTGGTAAAGTAAAATGTGCAGCACTAACAAACCCAGTGTGCGATATTATAATTGAAAATTTACCAGAGGTGAATGATATGCCTCATGACATAACATCTCTTTGCATTGATGATATCATAACATCACCATCAAATGTCATCATTGATAATGTTACACCACCTAATGAATGTATGGTAGCTAATGTAGCACTAAGATCTCATGACATCATTGATAACACTGTTTCATCACCATCTGATATCATTGAATGTGTGAACGCAGTAACCAGAGCTACTGCTAGAGTGCAAGATGAAAGTAACCAAACTGAGGCTATACAAATGCTTAGCCCAGTATCACTACCTTCTAAAACCATGAAGGAAACGTTTTTAACAGCTCAAAAGGCTGATCCTTCATTGTCGAAATATTTTAATCTGATCAGCCAAAAACCAAAGGTAACCAAGAATGCAAAATGGCATTTTGCGAAAATAAATTGTATCCTCACTAGGTATTATAAAAGAGGTGACAGCACAACAGAGCAAACTGTTTTGCCAAGTGAGTATCGCAAGCAAGCCTTACATCTTGCCCATGATATACCTCTTGCAGGGCATATGGCATACGCTAAGACCAGATCAAGATTATTAACACAGTTTCATTGGCCCAAATTTTGCAATGACATTAAACAATATTGCAGAAGTTGTGACATCTGCCAAAAACTGGTAAAGAAAGGTAAACACCCACAGGCAAAGTTACAAGTTACTGACTTAGCCAGTCGACCTTTTGAGAAAATATCTGTCGACATAGTGGGCCCTCTTAATCAGACAACAACTAGAGGGAATAAATATATTCTAACTGTCATTGATCAATGTAGCCGCTGGCCGGAAGCGATTCCGCTAAAGAACATAACTGCCAATGATAATATGGAAGATTTCTTCCATATATTTTCTCGGATAGGATTTCCAGACACTATCCAATCAGATAGGGGAACTCAGTTTATCGCCGCATCTACTCAAGCTTTCACCAAAATGTTGGGAGTGAAGCAATGTTTCAATTCCCCGTACCATCCTCACTCGAGTGGGATAATAGAAAAATTTAACGGCGATTTAAAGCACATGCTTGCTAAAGTCACTCAAGAGCATCCCAAGAACTGGGACGTATATTTACCTGCTATCCTCTTTGCTTATCGCGAGGTACCACATTCTAGTACAGGTTTCTCTCCTTTTGATTTTATCTATGGTGCCAAACCACGTGGCCCATTGACTATTTATCACCAAATGTTAACTGACTCCACTCCAGTACGTAAACCTATGTCATCATACGTATACGTTACATCATTGCGTGAAAGAATCATCAAATCTTGTATAATTGCAAAGGATGCACTAAAATTATCTGGTGCTACTTATAGACAATATGCTGACAAAGGTAACAGTACAATAACGTTGACGCCTGGACAGGACGTTCTTCTTCTCCTACCTAGTGACAGACACTTATTGACCGATTCTTGGCAAGGACCATTTAAAGTGACGAGACAAATTTCACCTGTAGACTACGAGATCCAAATAAAAGGCAAACACAAAATATTCCACATCAATATGCTAAGACCATATTACAACAGAGACAACGAACATGACGATACAACAGCTTGTACAGTGATAATAGACCATGAAGATGACGAGGCTAGTGACGAAATTCCAACACCTGCATTAGACACGACAAACTGCTTGAAGGAAATTAAAATCAACCCAAAGTTAACTCAAGCAGAAACAGACAGTTGCAAACATCTTATACAACAGTACAACACCATCTTCTCCAACAACCCAGGACAAACAGAATTAGTACAACATCACATCACACTCACGTCAAAGACACCCATAAAATGCAGACCATACACCATTCCACTGCATTACAAAGAAAACTTACATCAGCAGATCATCAACTTAGAGAAAAACAACATCATAAGACGATCCCAATCAGACTTCTCATCTCCAATGGTCATAGTACGCAAAAAGGACAACACGATAAGACTCTGTGTCGACTATAGAAAGCTCAATAAGATAACCTTCTAGATCTGGAGCCAATGGCAAACTCTGACGATCTACTGACAGAACTGACAGACGCTAGGTTCTTTACGAAGGTAGACATGACTAAAGGTTATTGGCAAATAGCGGTAGACGAACAGAGCAGACATCTGACAGCATTTGCCACACCTTGGGGACTGTACGAATGGTGCAAACTTCCATTTGGGCTTGTCAATGCCCCAGCTACATTCGTACGTATGACACGACTTCTTCTAGTAGATATACCGAACATAATTTGCTATATAGACGACATTTGTGTTCACACAAAGACGATGACAGACCACATAAAGACATTAGAACAGACATTTGAACGCATTAGACAGCACGGACTGACGGTAAAGCCTGCAAAAGTAGACATAGCCTACCAGGAAATATCCTTCTTGGGGTACAAAATATCCAATGGCTTTGTCACGACAGACGATAACATCGTGTCCAAGATACTAAAACTCTCACTTCCGACTACGAAAAAGCAAGTCAGAAGTTTGTTGGGACTGATAAATTATTACAGGCAGTTCATTCCTGATTTTTCCGAACTGACCGAAGTATTTACTAACTTACTAACAAAAGATAAACCGGAGAAACTTGTAAGCAATGAATGCCTAACATTTGCAATCCAAAAAGTATTTTCTTTGTTTTCTAATAATAGTTTAAATAATCGTATTCTGAAGTTGCCCAATCTACATGTCCCTTTCAGATTGCGTACAGACGCGAGCTCCGTGGCGATTGGAGTAGTCTTGTTGCAGGAGCATAATAGCATCCTTCATCCCGTGTACTTCGTCTCCAGAAAACTGAAACCAAGAGAACGGGCTTGGTCAATACTCCAGTTGGAAACCCTAGCTCTAGTGGTGGGTATAACTAAATTGTCCAGATTCCTCCTAGGACGTCATTTTATTGTCGAATCCGACAGTAGTCCACTGCGATTTATCAATTCAGGTGTACCTTCAAACCAAATGGTAGCGCGCTGGTCTCTTAAGCTCCAAGATTACAGCTTCGAGGTTCGACATATCCCAGGCAGAACCAACACTATTGCCGATCTCTTGTCCCGTTGTCCGACCGACCCAGTGAGCACCAATGTCTGAGTGCAGTGTGTAAAATACACTCAGATCAACACAGGCATCCATCAGTGAATAATTTTTTTCATTCACGAAAGCTGTGTAATGTCTACGATGTGATGTGATAGGGTTTACTCCCAATATATATAGTGTTCTTATTTTACTAATTAATGTAGTGATTGTCGTGTATAATTGTGTAGTGTGTGGTAGAAAGCGAACTTTATTAATTGTATATATTACGAAACAAGAACAGTGCCACATTCGCTCAAAACTTACCGTAAGCGAACTATCCAATTTAACAGTGGCATCTGCGTTTGGAACATTCCAGTGATATTTTAAATCCGTGTGTGAAAGTGTGACCTGAACATTGACATCTACACCACTGCAGTCAATCGAAATCCAGAAGTTTTTCCAGGGAAACACCCAACACATGAACGCTTAGAACATTGTACATTCCGTAACTACATCAGACCGGAACAAGTGTGTTCTACAAGTTTCAACATCAGCTGTTTAGTGTTCGTGTGTACTTCCGGATTAGTTAGAAAGTTAGTTCAAAATTAGCAGACGACAAACAAAAGTTTAAAAAGCTATGACGATTCTAAAATCTTTAGGAATCAACAAGTTTGAATACACGAATTGTGTATTTATATTTTTTATGTAGTGTAATCTTAGAATCATATCTTGATTAATTTATTCATACTACCGACTTTTTCTCGCTAGTATGAAGAAACATCAAGCTATGACGCTGAGAAATAGAATAATTATTGTAAAATATTATATTTCAGAAATTTTGAAGTTATTCCCCTTTCATTTAATTGTTATGACATCATTACACAAAAGCTATAATGTGAAATGTATACGATTATGTGTTGTATATAAATAGCCATGTTGTTGCCAGATTGTTAACACACCAGGAAGCCATCTACTGGGCATGGTAGAGTGTTACCGACATTGCAGACCAACACGAGGGCTCCTGGCCAAATAAGGTCAGGGTTTGAGAGTTTAATGCGACTTATGTAAAGCCGTATTTCAGTCTAGCCAGATGGTTTTTGTTTCAGAAACCATATTAATACCTTTTTTTGAAAGGCTGCGAGGTAGATGCTTGGAGCTGGTACTGCCGATCTGACTGGGTCAATAATGCAATTGAGGTAATCAGCCATCGAGAGGATGAAACTTGACAAGTGTTAAAGGTTGAACACCACATGTCGTTTAAGACAACTTCCATTTCTTATATGTTTCTATGTCAAGATGTGTATGTCTATATATTTGATTCCAATGTATATAACAACAGAAGGGTCGACTCGGACAAGGTTAAAATATTAACCCAGTATGTACATATAGTATACATGAAAGATGACATCTTTCATGGAGCTGCCCGGGGGAGCATGTCAGAGTCTAGAGTAGTGCAGTGATGCAGTGACATCGTTAAGCCCGCCAGGCGACTTAGTTCCCCAGCCGGGATGCCGTAACTTCGTTACGCCCGCCAGGCGAGTAATAGGTACCTGCCTGCGAGGTTGCTGGCTGACGAGACGGCCAGCGGTCAGGCAAGGACGAAGCAAGACGCACGCATGCCTCGTGAAGCCACTTCAGGTGGGGAGGCACATTGCGAGCTATAGACAGACAGCTCTGGGACGTGGACTCGACTGGACGTATGATAAGAGAAAGGCGTTGTGTGGTTTCTGTGCCAGAAAGTCGAGTGTCTGTTCATCTTGAGAGATAGACTGTGAGCTGTATTGTGTATGTAAGTGTATTGAAGTATACCTTATATCTTGTAATGATCATCGTATCGTATATGATTTGTAAATAAATCCATTGAACGTTGTGTCGTTGAGTCTCAAATCAAATCACGTTGTACTTGTACTGTCTCACATGTGTTAGGAAAAACGAGCCAGGTTTAAGACCCTGACATGTGTATGTATGTATGTATGTATGTATGTATGTATGTATGTATGTATGTATGAATGTATGTATGTATGTATGTATGTATGTATGTATGTATGTATGTATGTATGTATGTATGTACGTACGTACGTATGTATGTATATATGTATGTATGTATGTATGTATGTATGTACGTATGTATGTGTGTGTGTCTGTGTCTGTGTCTGTCTGTCTGTCTGTATATATTTGTGTGTGTGTTGGGGGTGGGTGGATTGATGGATGGATGGATGGATGGATGGATGGATGGATGAATGGATGGATGGATAATAGTCTTCTTTGTCAGAGAATACTCGTACAACGTCACACGAAATCAGTAATACAGTAAAGCAAAGTAAATGTATAATAATATTGACGAAATATTTTGAACTGACGTGGATTTTGCTCAACAGCAACGGATCCAAACAAAAAAGCCAACGACATCAGTGAGCCAATCTGTCGGGAAAGAAACGGGAAAAAAATTGTATGTATATATATATATATATATATATATATATATATATATATATATATATATATATATATATATATATATATATATATATATATATATATATATATATAATCAAGCACCTGGCCGCCTGGCGTTGGCGATCCCGTTTCTGCACATGTTGTGCTCTCCATTGACATGTATCATTTTGTGTGCTAACCCCCTTCCATGTCCGGGCACAATACTGTTTTTCTCGCTTTGTCTTTCTCCATCTCTCTTTCCATACATCTGTCCAGGAGTCGCAATGTTTCTGCTTTTAACTTACAATGTGTGTGTGTGTGTGTGTGTGTGTGTATATATATATATATATATATATATATATATATATATATATATATATATATATATATAGATATATATATATATATATATTACATTTTAGCACCTTTTCCGTCTTGACAGACGATAATTTGGTACATTGTGCTTCAAAAAGGCTTTATAACTACGACAAATGGCGGTGGCGAGTGTGGCTGGTAAGGCCAATTCTTGCTGCAAATGTTTGCCCAGTGTAGATGCATGTGAAAACATGGTCATTACCACCATTGTGCACCATCTTACGTCTCTCACGCTCCGTGTGAGCTTTATCTGCAATCATTTTCTCTTTTGTCTTTATTCCATTTCTGATGTTTGCCTCCCATGCAACACGTTCAGCGGCGACTTGCTCCCAATGTGCATCATCTATGACTGTATCAATTATGTCCCGCTTACACACATCTTTGTATCGTAGTAGAGGCCGACACTGAGATCTCCTACCCATCTGTAATTCACCAAAAAAGATGTCCTTTGGTATTCTACCATCATCCATCCTCCTAACATGCCCTATCCATCTAAGTCTACGAAGACTGAGCATGGAATACACCGTCACACAACCTGATCTTTCAAATACTTCAGTATTTGTGATTTTGTCATGCCACTTAATACCAAGTATTCTTCGCAGACACCGCATATGAAAGCTGTTTAAACGTTTCTCTTGGCGTGAATAAGTTGTCCAGGTTTCACTGCCATATAGAAGAGTACTAAGGACAGAGGCTTGGTAGACGAGGACTTTTGTTTTGGAAGTAAGCTTCCTCTTCTCCCAGACTTTTTTTTTGCTAACATGTTCATTGTTGTTGCTGCCTTGCCAATCCTGATGTTGATTTCCTGATCTAGGGATAATTTGCTAATTACCTCTGATCCTAAATATGTAAAATGGTCTACTATCTCCAGTTCGGCGTCGTCAATACAGATTCATGGTACACAATTTGCACCTTGTGACATAATCTGTGTCTTCTTTTTGTTAATTGTTAAACCAGATTCACAAGAAGCATTGGAGAATGCAGATAATAGATGTTGTAATTCTTCCTCAGAGTGGGTCGTAATCGCAGCATCATTCGCAAAAAGCAACTCTCTGATTAGTACCCTCCTAATTTTGGTCTTGGCCTTCAATCTCTGAGCGTTATAGAGGCCACCATCTGATCGTGAGTGAATGTATATACCATCATCCTGATCAAGAAAGGCATATTCAGTAGAAGTTGAAAGTATGTCCCAAAGAGGGTGGGGGGTAGTACACATCCTTGCTTAACTCCACTCTTGATTTCAAACTCTTCTGAAGTCGAGCCATCAAACTTGATTATACCCTTCATGCCTGTGTGGAACGATTCCACAATGGACAGAAGAGTCGGTGGGCTGCCAATCTTCTTTAGTGCTTTGAACAGACCCTCACGACTGACCAAATCGAATGCCTTTGTGAGGTCGATGAAGGTATTAAACAGTGGCTGATTTTGTTCCCTGCATTTTTCTTGCATCTGTCGCAATGAGAATATCATATCAATGGTAGACCGGTTCTGACGGAAACCGCACTGTGATTCGGCGTAGACTTGATCTCCCAGGACTTGAAGTCTGCGCAGGACAATTCTGGCACATACTTTTCCAACAATACACAGAAGTGAGATACCCCGATAGTTGTTACAGTCGCCCCGATTGCCCTTGTTCTTGTACAGCGTTTTGATGTTTGAATCTTTGAAATCCTGTGGGACTTGTCCTTCTCGCCAGCATAGCTCTGTTAGCTGGTGGATCTGTAGAGCGAGTGTGTCTTGCTCACTCCTGATTACCTCTATTGGAATCCCATCCTTACCTGGAGCCTTGCCAGATGCAAGCTCATTTATAGCACACTTAACTTCTGTTATAGTGGGAAGTATGTCCAGGTGGTCAAGAGTTGGCAGGGCCTCTATGGCATTGAGGGCATCATCCGCTAGCTTGGTCTAAATAGTGCTGGACCCATCTGTCCATCTGCTTTTTCTTATCAGTGATGATTTCTCCAGTCAAGGTTTTCAGCGGTGCACTTCTTTTGATCATTGGACCACAGGCTTTCTTTATCCCTTCATACATGCTTCTGATGTTTCCCTTATCACTTGCGATTTGAATGGACTCACATAACTTGATCCATTAGTCATTCGCACACTGCCTGGCAGCCTTTTGTACATACTTCCTCGCTTGCTTCAGCTCATTCAGTGTGTTACGCGTTGGTCTTTCCTTGTTTCTTAAGAGAGCTTTTTATCAATCAAGTGCTGCAGTATCTGGCTGTTTGCCGCAAACCAGCCCTGCCTCTTATGATCCACAATGCCGTAAACCACTACCGCTGTTTTATAAATAGTTTCTTTAATTTTGCTCCATATTTCATTTACTATACAATTTTCTGATGTATCTTTGAAAGCGTCTTCAAGTTGCTGTTGAAATACAAAGCACTTTCAAGGATCGTGAGTGTTAATAATATTAATCCTGGGGCTAGACCTGTGTTTAGCTGTGTAGATTTTCTTTGGTCTCAGTCTAACCCTTGCAACAACCAAAGAATGATCTGTATCACGGTCAGCACTGTGGTAACTTCGAGTTAATGATGTATGGTTCAAATGTTGTCTCCGTGTGATAATGAAGTCCAGCTGATGCCGATGGCCGGATCTTGGATGTTTCCATGTGACTTTATGCAGCTCTTTTGTCTTAAAAAAGGAGTTTGTAATACATAGGCCATTTCTGGTGCAATGCTCCAGCAGCCTTTGCCCATTATCATTCATGCGACCGATGTTGTATTTTCCAAGGCACACTGGCCATGAACGCGAGTCCTTGCCCACACGAGCATTGAAATCACCGAGCATATAAATGTAGTCGGATTTTGGAACTGCATTTATCACAGAGTCTAGCTGCTCATAGAACGTATCCTTCACATCATCAGAGGAAGCGAGTGTCGGTGCATATGCAGTGAGAATGGTGGCAAATCGACAAGAGGTTGCCAAGCGCAGTGATAATAATCTTTCATTACCTCCAGCTGGGATATCAATCATTCCCAGTAGCGAATTCTTCACTGCAAAGCCCACACCATGTTGCCTTATTTCTACCTGCCCTCTTCCCTTCCAAATTAAGGTGTAATTGCTTTCCCTGAGTGACCCTTCCTCAGCGAGGCGAGTCTCTTGCAGGCCAGCAATATCAATGTTAAGACTATTGAGTTCAGCATCAATCACAGCCATTTTTCTCACATCGTCAATATTTGTCAAGTCAGTGGAAAATCCTGGACACATGGTTCTCAAGTTCCTGGTTGCAAGCCGTAGCTTGAGGTTTTTATTATTATTTTTATTAGTACCTGGTGCATTGGTTTTACAGCCTGCGATTCAGATTTTGTCCTAGCCCCAAGCACCCATTGAAGCAGGCAGGCTGTGGCGGATCAGCAAACAATTGGCTGGGGCTGCCCAGCTTGAGGCGGGCGGTAGCTGATCAGTGACACCTGTAGATGTCTCCCACCGTCAGAGGCAACGCGTGGCGCCCCATGTCTACGCCAACTGACAAGGACTTATAACCCGTAACAGTTGCCTCTCGCTTTGATTCCGAGACCAGTTAAGACCAGGGATGGAGTTATCGCCTCTCCATAGCACAAAGCCTGGGCTAAAATAAAGAAACCATGTGTTGCCCATGCAGCATGATCCCTCTCTCGGCCTGCCTAGTTCACTCCAGAGGAAAGTTAACACCCATACATCTGGAACAAGACAAGCTGCAGAAGCTGCCGGATCAGCAAAGCAATGCTTTAACTGTCCGCCTGTCGGAGCTTCGATCCTAGACCAGCTGCCAACCAAGGCTTAGGGCCTGGTCTGCCCTGCCATGACTTATTTTGTCTTTGGGTTGCATTCATTCGCACCAGGATAAGGCTAGTACTCTCCCAATTGCGCTCTTCCGCCCGAAGCCGTTGGCACGATGTGGGGTGTCGGGTTTGGTAAGCCCCGCCCAACATTTGGCGCTGACAGAAAGCAGGTAGTACCGTCTACTGTCATACGGTAGCTCAGTCATATCTGACTAAGACCTGACTATAAAACAGGTATATATATATATATATATATATATATATATATATATATATATATATCATCAAGTGCCGTGCCGGCTGGCGTAGGCGTTCATGGCTCTCCATAGATCTCGGTCTTTGGTTTTCTGGATCAACTCTGCTGCTGATATTCCTCCATGCCACCGTCTCAATCCATCCAGTATCACTTCTCTTGGTCTACCTCTGCCTCTCTTCCCCTCGATCTTTCCATTTGTTACGATGTTCTCCAATGCCTCTCTTCTCATCACATGACCAAGGAAAGCTGTTTGTCTCTGTCTTATTGTTGTATATAATGTTCTAGTTTCATTAGCCTGTTTCAGGCAGTCGTCGTTAGTTACTCTGGCAGTCCAAGGAATTCGCAACATTCGTCTCAGGAACCACATCTCTGTTGCTTCTAATTTCTTCTTAATTTGTTCATTTACATTCCAAGATTCACTGCCATACAGCAAAACTGGTTCTACATAGCATTTCAGCACTCTCTTTCCTACATTCAGTGATAGTGACTTATTGCATAAGATACTCTTCATTTTCTGAAATGCGGCTTTTGCCTGCCCTATTCTGCTCCTAATCTCTGTTGTACATCTTCTATCTGATGTTATAATTGCCCCTAGGTATCTAAAATTATCAACTTGGTTAAGGATTTTCCCTTCTATTTCTATGTCACATTTTGGTGTCACCATTTTCTTTGATATTACCATTGTTACTGTTTTCTTGATATTCAAGTTGAGTCCTTTCCTTGCACTCTCTGTTACTACAACGTCTAATAATTGTTGTAGGTCTGTTGAATTATCCGCCACCAATACTGTGTCATCTGCATAGCGTATATTATTTATATTATAACCTCCAACTAGTATTCCTGGCATCTCTTTGATCTCTCTCATTATTACTTCTCGCTATACAGGGAGAAAAGATCTGGTGACAAGACACACCCTTGTCGTACTCCTAGCTTTATCTGTTCGTAACTACCCTCTTTATTTCCAATTTTAATTGCTGCTACTTGGTTCCAGTAAATATTCTTTATTATTCTTAAATCTTTTCCATCAGTGTTGATATCCTCCAACATTTTAATCAGTTCATCATGTTTTACTTTATCAAATGCCTTAGTATAATCTATGAAGCACAAATATATGTCCCTCTGTTTCTCTATTGACCTTTCTATTAGTGTCCGCAATGTATAAATTGCATTGTTTGTTCCCTTTCCTTCCACAAATCCAAACTGTTCTTCACTAATTTCCATTTTTATTTTCTTTTTGGTTCTTCTCATTATGATTCTGAGTAGAAGCTTAGTGATATTGTTTATAAGGTTAATTGTACGAAAATCTTCACAATCAATTGCTCCTGGTCTTTTTGGTATAGCTATAAATACAGATTTCAGCATATCACTGGGTAAATATCCACTGCTGTAAATATCATTCAACATTTTGGTTAATATATCTACTCCAAATTCTCCCAATACTTCTAATTCTTCTATTGTGATTTCATCTGGCCCAGCTGTTTTTCCTTTCTTCATACGTTTCATAGCGTCAGCGACTTCTTCTTTCAGAATAGGTGGACCTTCTAAGTTACTATCTTCTGTTAATTCTGCCCTTTCTCCTTCATATAATTCTCTTATATACTCATTCCACCTCTTCATTATAGCATCTTCCTCTAATATTATCTTTCCTGTTTTTGATTTCAAACACCCTGTATTTATTCTTATTTTTTTTCCTGTAAGCTCACTGATTTGTCTGTGCATATTTTTTGTATCTTTAATGGAATTTAATTCAATTTTTTTGCATTGCTCGTTTAACCAACTTTCTTTAGCCTTCCCACATTTATCTTTTATTTCTTTTTTTTATCTTAGCGTATTCTTGTTTGCCATTTTTACTCTGTTTTCTTTTGTCCATCAGTTTTAAGATATCTTCATTTATCCATTTTTTTCTTAGCTATTTTGCCTCTCTCTGGTAATACTTCTTTGCTAGTTTGATGAATGGAGTCCCTTAACATTTCCCATTGTTCATCTATACTCTGTATTTTAGTTATTGCATTGTACCTATTTTTCACAGTCACTCTGTATTGTTCGTGCATTTCTTTATCTATTTTTAGAACATTTTTATTAAGTCTCATGTTCTTAACCATTTTTTTCCCTCTCTTTAATCTTACTTTTATTTGTCCACATAGTGGTACATGATCACTATTACAGTCAGCACCAGGCATTGTCTTTACATTAATTAAAGAATTTCTAAATCTTTTATTAATTAGTATGTAGTCAATTTGGTTGCGTATTTTCTTATCAGGGCTTATCCATGTGTACAGTCGTCTTTTATGGTGTTTAAACCATGTGTTTCCAATTATCATATCATTGATCTTTGCCCATTCTATTAGCTTTTTCCCTCTTTCATTTCTTGTACCTAAACCATAATTCCCCACTACATCCTCCATTTTTCCCTTTCCTACTTTTGCATTAAAATCACCAAGTATTATCTTTATTTCTTGTGATCCAATTTGAGCCATCGCTATTTCTATTTCATCGTAAAAGTGTTGTATTTCTTCATCACTACTGCTTGCTGTTGGTGCATATACTTGTAAAATATTTATGTCTATTGGTTTGCCTTTGATTTTTACCATAATAACTCTATCTGAAATACACCAGTATCCATTAATTGACTTGGATTTTTTTTCGTCTGATATTATTCCAACACCTTTTTCATGTGTATCCCCTCCAGAATAAATTATTGTGTGATTGTCAGCTATAATTTTGCCCGATCCCCTCCATCTCATCTCACTAACGCCTAGTATATTCATTTTCATGCTATCCATCTCTCTTAGAACATTGGTCAACTTTCCTAGCTCATTTAATGTCCTAACATTCCATGTTCCTACTCTAAATTTATTTATTTTAGTTAAGATTTTGCCATCAGTAGCTGGATGACGGTCTGGTGTCACCTGTGGCTCATGACTTTCCCTACCGGACGAGGATGCCCTAAGACAGCCATTAACGTCCTTCACTAACTTTGATTTATGTTTTGCCATGAAGTCTTGGGAAGATAATGTGGTGGTTTCCCCTTGCCTTCCACATTCACATGGTGGTCTTTTTACCTCTGCTTTTGACAGCCATCTGCTCAGCTGCAGAGTTGTCCACTTATTCCGGTGGATACTCGGTCCCCAGAGCTGTGTTAGCCACACCGTAGTGTGTTTCCATCCTCTACCGCGTGGAGGTGCAGTTGGGATTTTCCCTTCATAAAGTTATGGTCTCTGACCAAAACTCTCCAGTACTTTTAGAGGACTATATATATATATATATATATATATATATATATATATATATATATATATATATATATATATATATATATATATATATACATACACACACACATATACCTCGGGTTACGAACGCCTCAGGTCACGAACAATTCAGGTTACGTACAACAACTTTGGAAATTGTATGTCTCGGGTAACGAACAGTGCCTCGGTTTACGAATGAACGCGAGCAGGAGAGAGCAAAGTGTAAGGTTGGAGAGAAAAGATCGCGTACAGTACAAACAGTACTACAGATGAGCTTGTGGATCTTCAAAATGAACAGCTAAGGACATTAAAGGAGGAGCATTCGTCCGATGATAAGGTGTCAGTGACCGTTTCAACTGCTAGGATTAAATAAATCTGCAGCAAGTTGGCAGACGTCGAAGACTTCATAGTGAACCATCATCCAAACAAACTTGCAGCTAACAATCCCTATGTCCCTACATGTGATGAATGATAACACGATGACCCACTTCAGAAGGATTCTCCAGCAAAGGAAACGATAAATTTCCCTTGATAGTTTCTTGGTGCAGAAAGATTCCTAGTCGGCTACATAGAAACAGCGTCAAGATACTCCTGAAACTAATGATTCAGAATAACAAAGAAAGTGACAAATTTCCCATGATCAATTTCTTGGTAATAAAGATAGACTAAATCTCTTTTTATTTGACATTTAATTCATTTGGTTGTTTTCTTTAGTAAGTTCTTTTAAAACGTAAGTACTTGTATTCTTTGCGTATTGTCAGGTAAACGTCAGGATGTTAATTAATAAAAAAAAAAAAAACAACGATTCTTTCATATTGAAACGGATTATCTTTATTTCAGTGGTTTCAATGTGTCGGGTTACGAACGTTTCGGGTTACGAACCAAGTTATGGAACGAATTAATTTCGTAACCTGAGGTACCACTGTATATATATATATACATATATATATATATATATATATATGTGTGTGTGTGTGTGTGTGTGTGTGTGTGCGTGTGTGTGAGTGTTTGTGCGTGTGTGAGTGTGTGTGTGTGTGGGCGGGTGGGTGGGTGTATGAATGTGTGTGTTGTGTTTTCATGTGTGGGTGGGTGTGTGGAGGTATTATTGTCATCATTATAAAGTGCCATGTCAGCAGGGGTAGGCGTTCATGTCTTTCCACATATTGCGGTAATTTGCGTTCTAGATTAACTGTGCTGCTGATGTTATTCCTCCATGCCATTGTCTCAATCCATCCAGCATGATTTCTCTTGGGCGGCCTCTGCTTTTCTTCCTCTCGATTTTTCCAGTGGTAAGATGTTCTTCAATGCCTCTCTTCTCATCACATAACTAAGGAAACATGTTTGTCTCTTTCTTATTATTGTATATAGTGTTCTAGTTTCATTAGCCTCTGTCAGGCAATCGTCGTTAGTTACTCTTGCTGTCCAAGGAATTCGCAACATTCGTCGGGGGATCCACATCATTGTGGCTTCCAGGTTATCCCTAATTTGTTGAGTTACATTCCAAGATTCACTGCCATACAGCAAAACGGGTCTATATTGCAGTTAAGCACTCTCTGTCGTACATTCAGTGATATTGACTTATTGCATACGATACTTTTCATTTTTTTTTAATGCAGCTTTTGCTTGCAAAATTCTGCTCTTGATCTCTTTTGTACACCACACCCTCCGTCTGATGTTATATTGCCCCTTGGTATTTAAGAGCGTTCCCTTCTATTTTCATTGTACATGTTGTTGTCACAATCTTCTTTCATGTCACCATTATTACTATTTTCTTGATATTCAAGAAGACTCCTTTCTTTGCACTATCCGTTACTACATAGTCCAACAATTGTTGTAGATATTTTGCTTTATCCGAGACCAATACTGTGACATCTGCATGGCATATATTGTTTATATTATAACCTCGGATTAGTATTACTGATTTCTCTTGTCACCTATATCCAGATAGATCGCTAAACACACATTCGCATATATATGCAGGCAAACAGTCAGACAAACAGGTTGTTAGATAGGCCTATGGTAGGCAGATAGATAAACACATAGGTAAGAGAGGAGAGAGAGAGAGAGAGAGAGAGAGAGAGAGAGAGAGAGAGAGAGAGAAAGAAAGAGAAAGAGAGAGACAGAGACAGAGACAGAGAAAGAGAGAGAGAGAGAGAGAGAGAGAGAGAGAGAGAGAGGCAGACAGGCAGGCAGGCAGGCAGACAGGGAGCGAATAGTGACTGAGTAAGGTAGCGGATTCGTTGGAAGGAAGGTAGACGGGGAAGAATGCATATGAATGGATGGGTGAATGCATGGATGGTTTACTGAATACTAAGATAAATTTTAATAAATGCAACTTTTACCATGATTTAAATCTGTATCGTTGCCGTTCCTTTCAACAAATGGCGGGTAGGCGTGTATATCTGTTGGTACCGACGTGTCAATATATACTGATGGCATACGTGGCTGTTTCACTGTTGCTTATCACTGACATATCGTACTCCAATAGAGATTCACACTGCGCTCTACTGACGTGTCTTCTACCAACCAATCGTCTCCGGACATCTACCTGTCCCATGTGTAATAACTACCAATGGCTTCGTGACAGCTTTCGTTCACAGCTAGCTAGATAGATTGATGGATGGACGGACAGATAACTGGGTTGATAGACTGATGAATGGACGGATTAACAACTAGGCGGATAGATGGATGGATGGACAGACATATAACTGGGCTGATTGGTTGATGGATGTACGTGCTTTCGTCGCATTCGCAACTGCTAGCTCTAACAAGACAAGTAACCTGAACAAGTCAAGCAACCTGATACGGGAGGAAATGGCACTTTGCAAGACCACCAAAAGACACGCGGCACCCAAAATATGTAGCGTGGCAGCCGACAAGAAGACAAGCGGAGATAATCTACCTGCGAGCTGCAGCAAACAACAAGAACCTCAAGCAACCTCTAGCGAAGCTACAACGAGAAAGAACGACGATAACCCACCACAAACAAGAGCCAAACCTACTGAGAAGTAGAGAGAGGAGAAAGACACAAGAGGCGTATAACAGCACTCCCTGGAAAATAGGTAACTCCGCTCTACTTGACCCCACCAGCCTTTGGATACCTATCTCTCATTCACTCAACCTCGGGACGTGACCCTATCACACTTCGTCCTGAAGGGATGACTCAACTCTAAGGCATCTTCTCGCATCTTACTGCTTTCCTGTAAGAGTGATTTGTTTGAAAGCGGCAATTACCATCACACAATCGTCATCAAGGAAGCGTTTCAGTACATCAAACCGCCATGTCCATTATGTCAACCGAAAGAAAGGTGTACGGAACTTGCTCCTATATTTCGAGACCAGAAGAGATCCCGATCAACGTGTTCAGGATAGGCTGCGACTCTTCGAGCAAAGTCACTCAGTCACCTGAACCGATGAGAAGATACAACGCTTTGAGCCCTCCTCTGTACGGATGTCAGATTCCTCCGCCAATGCCGCCACCTCCGCCAGTGTCACCATTGGAATATTATGCAACCCGTTATAGTACTAGTGGACAATCTGCCCAGCTTCTGTGCTGGCCATGGGCAACAGTTCATTTACCAATGACAGATTGGAAAAAAAAAACATGAAGTTGTCAGGATAAGTGAAAGCAAGCAGTAGATACTAACTGTAAACCAGTATAGCTAGTGCTCGACTTACGACCACGATCGGTTCCGACAGACTGGTCGTAACACGATTTGGTCGTATGTTGAGTACGCAATGTGTACAGTAATGTGAAGTGATGTTATAAAAATATTTAAGTTAAATTATATCATAAATTTCTTTTATTATTGTTATAAATCATAATTTTCGATGTTCATTTTGTGCCATTTGTATCATCTCTACACATTTTGTTTCTTATTTTTACATCGTCAGGTTTAAGAAAAACACTGCATTAACTGTACATGTACAACTGGTTTAATATTTGCAAAACATACAAAATACAGGTGTGGAAAATACTACAGGAAACATGTTCCCATCGCAAAACACATCAAATTGTCATTAACATCAAAATATATAAACATGTACGAAACGCTTTTTTGGCCACTGGTGCTTGGCTGCAGATCAATAATGTCGTCATCTAAGGCAGCAGTTGGGGGTCTGGAGTTGGTTTTTTCATAAACATGGTGAGCTTTGTCTGAATTGTATGTTTCTTTTTTTCATCATAAATTTCACGATACTGACGAAACGCATTGTGCACTACCCGTTCAATCCTTGCAAATCGTTTGATGTTTGGGTCCATTGCTTCGAAATGTATAAGAATTTTATTCAGTAAAGATAAACCTTCTGATAATCCCTTAGTGGTGAACTTTCTTTCTAGCTCATCCTCTTATTTCTTGGCTTCTCTTCTTTCTTCTTCCGCCACTCTTTCTTCTTCCAGTTCGATTAACTCTTCATTTGTAAGTTCTGCGGAGTCTTTGTCTAGCAACTCTTCGATATCTTCAATTTCACACTCCAAAGAAAGGTCTTTGGCGAGTTGTACTATTTTTTCCCGAATCGTTTCAAGTTCGTGTTCACTGTAAAATCCATGAAAATCATTAACATAGAGCTTAACACAATTTTTCCAGATGCCATTCATGCACTTTGTCGTCACAGCCTCCCAGGCGGTAGCGATATTCTTGATACACATTAAAATGTTGTAGTGTTTCCAAAAATCTTACAATCTGTGTTCTGTGTCAGCATCTATTGCAGATATTGCTTGAACGAAGGTGGTTCGGAGATAGTTGGCCTTTACGGTCGCAATCAAACCTTGGTCCATAGGCTGGAGGAGTGGAGTCGTTTGTGGTCGTAAAGTCGAATGGTCGTAAGTTGCATAGGTCGTAAGTCGATCAATACCTGTACTATGAGAATTGAATCAACAAGAACTAGTCGTCGAATACACATTACCAACATCATATGAACAATGCTAAATAATAGAATAATTTACATCACTCATCGCAAATAAAAGAATTTAATGTTGTTCACACGTGTAACCAGCATGTGATCATCTTACATCATCATGCCACATCATATATAAATATTTTAAAATATAACTGCAGAGAACAGATATTGTACTTTCTAGATACTTGAAACTCTTTACATGTTTCAAGGGATGTTAGTTTAGGTGAATTGTTGTTGTTTTTCTTCTTTAGTTATAGTCATTACCCCTGTTTTACTTATGCTTATTTTAGGTTATGGTCCCTTCACATTTCTTTTAGACTATTCATGCGGTTTTATAACTCAGCTTATGATTTTGCTATTAGATCTTGGTCATCCGCAAACAGGAGTTCTCTAATGGTTAGATTTGCAGATGATTCTTCTTCTGTGTTCTCGTCATGCGGTGTTCTTGCGGTCTCTGTTTGTCTGATTTCTTTACATACGTTGTCTATATAGGTTATAAACAAGAGAGGGGACAAGACACAACCTTGCCGTACTCCGGATTTTATGATAACGGGTTCTGAGTGTCATCCAGTTGCCCTCTCTATGCATTCACTGTTGTTGTATAAGCTTCTACATAGGTTTGTTAGATGTGTACTCACTCCATATTGTTTAAAGATTGCCCACAGCATGTTTATATCTACTCTATCAGATGCATTTTCTTGGTCAACAAAGGCTTAATAGAGTGTTTCATTGACTGGGATTGATTTTTCTAGAAGCTGCTTGAGAACGGAAATGGCATATGTGCATCCTTTGATTTTCCTACATCCACGTTGAGTTTCGCTTAGCTGGAGTTTTATAATAGCTTGTAATCTTTTTTTCAAGGATTTTGCTACATATTTTCCCAGGATAACTCAAAAGGCAAATACTTCTGTATTGCATGCATCTTAAACAAACGTTAAAGACTATACGTATTTTAATATTACTACAATTTGGAAAGATTATATAAGTTATACATAACTATAAAACAGCAGATAGAATGTCACAACCCTGTGTTGCTCGTTCGTCTGGGTCTGGACACGAATACGTGTACATATATCAGAATCAGTCAATTCACGTACATAATGAATATAAGTTTAATAGCCCAAATTCAATATCACAATTCATACGTCAAAATTCATCATATTATCGAACATCATATTCGTCCACTCAACTAATCTGACTAAAGCTTACACGGCTAGCGCACACGCTGTTCATACCGTGCCCTCAATCCAGCGAGCGACCCGGCTCATCCAGTTTTCTGTACTGCCGTCTGTTTACAAGCCTGGTGTGTACTGGCCATCGCTCTTGCTGTAACACAGATTCTACAACAAGCTGGTCTTGTCAATTTTCAAGATGTGAACCTCGCTGTGTTTCCCGGACCAACTGCCTTCTCCCTGTCCGCCAACTGTGCGCCAACACCATCTCACGTACCCTCCGTCCTGGCGCTCGATTGGCTACTACCTTTAGACCGTTACCGGTGTCTTTCTCCTTATAGCTCTCCGTGATTATTTATCACTCTTTATGTCTCAACTATCTATGTTGCTGTTACTCAGGTCTTAAGTAACCCGACTCATGGCAATGATGATAGGTACCCATGTACAGTGCGTAGATTATGTGTATTTATTTTTAAATCTATATTTGTGTGTGGTCACGTTATGAGAAGAAATAAATTGGCAAAATCAATATAGGAAGAGAACAAGGGAAAGGCAGAGAAGTAAATATCTGATGGCTTGGCTACGTGGCATGGTCGAGAAAAGAACACAAAACTGATCAACAACTCTGGTGATCGAGTGAGATGGTGAAAAATGACCTACCATGCCTGTCGGCGTGGCACGTGATGATGATGATGATGATCTATATTTCCGTACAGTGTATAGGTTATGTGTTATAATATCTGTATCTCCGTACAGTGTGTAGGTTATGTGTTATAATATCTGTATCTCCGTACAGTGTGTAGGTTATGTGTTATAATATCTGTATCTCCGTACAGTGTGTAGGTTATGTGTTATAATATCTGTATCTCCGTACAGTGTATATGTTATGTGTTATAATATCTGTATCTCAGTACAGTGTATAGGTTATGTGTTATAATATCTGTATCTCCGTACAGTGTATAGGTTATGTGTTATAATATCTGTATCTCCGTACAGTGTGTAGGTTATGTGTTATAATATCTGTATCTCCGTACAGTGTGTAGTGTCAACAACTCAACTGACAGGCATCATCGGGTACTTCTGGCACACCATACAAGACAACTTGCAAGTCGTGTGCGAGGAAAATAAATGGTACATTTTATTGCCGTTGGCTCGCTACAATCAGTGAACAGTCGCTATTGAAACACACAACATAAAGCCACAGTATTATCTATCACGAGCTGCTAACCCCTATGCTAACTTTCTACACAAATAAACACAAGAAACCCGATCGCTACTCTAACGAAGTGTACACTACAAGTCCTGTCCTCCCGTCTGACAATCTTTCATTCCGTGGTCACACACCACGCAGATTGACCTTCACCTTGATGCGTGTTGCCTCACATGGCACGCTGATGGCAGACGTGGTACGTTGAGTGTATACTCAACTTCTCTGTGGCTACCACGAGGCGTGATGTTATCGTGATTAGAGTGTTAACTCTCTGAACACCGCCTGCGTGTCTCATGAGGGAATGCTTTACCATCTCACGTTACCTCATCTTCCCTGCCCTTGCCTCGGGCACCGTATCACCTCCTGGTCTCTTCAAGATTGACTGCTCTTCCTGGCGGAGGGGATGCGGTCGAGTCTTTGACACACACCCGCCCCTCCTGTGTTGCGTCATCAACTTTCACTCATTGGTTGTGACGCAAGAGGTTTCTAAAAAAAATTTAATGTCTAATTTTTTTGTCAAAGACTCTAGATAACCTGCCTTTTGGGTATTCTAATAGACTTCTATTGACTATTGTCACAATGTAGCAACACTTTACTTCGCTACTGGCAATCGCCACAAACTTGACTGGTTGGCGTGAGCCCTTTCTCACATGCTATATTATATTTATTAGAGGTATGTCTGAACCGGACCGTTGTCTTATAAGACCTGCCCTCACATAGTAAATTAACTTACTACCCATACAAAGTTGACTTTCTTAGGGTCAACACATGAATTGCTTCATGTCCCCCATATAATATTTAACAACCATTATACAAGAGTGTGTGCGACAGGCTTTACCTACATCGCTTCCGCGTGTAAAGTATTATTTCACTGTTAAGTTAGTTTTTCGTTGTCTATTATGTCCCCTGACCCGAAGTTATCTTCCTTTGATCTAGAAAAAGTGTATGTAATTTATCTGTTTGTTTTTCTGGTTGTTTGTGTGTTTGGATGTAATCTCTATACTAATCTAACTTCTAACCTATGCTTCTAACTCCTATGTGTATGTATGTTAGTTTTTTAAGTGTCATAATTTGGTTAAATGTGGTCACAAACAGGTGTATAATACTAATTCGTGACTACATTCCCTTGTTATGAAACTCAAATTACTGTAATCTACGTTGTAAACTATATTACAGCCAACACAATCACATTAGCACATTTTCACTAAAGAAAACCAACATTAACACAGACAAATATTAAAAGTCGAGCCAGACAGCAGAAGAATTCGCTGACTGATGTCACTCTCTTCTGTATATTTTACATTTGTTCTCACTTTCACACTTCTGTCACACATCTTTCACCTTTCCTTATGTCACACTTCTTTTACCCTCACTATTGGCACACATCTTTTACTTTCATTTCTGTCACACATCTTTCATCCTCATTTCTGTCACACTTCTTTTACCCTCACTTTTGTTACACATCTTTCATCCTCATTTCTGTCACACATCTTTCATCCTCATTTCTGTCACACAACTTTCACTCTCACTTTTGTTACACATCTTTCATCCTCATTTCTGTCACACATCTTTCATCCTCATTTCTGTCACACAACTTTACTCTCACAGCTATTTAAAAACCTTGGAGTGACACTGTACAGGTTTGGCTCAGTTTAAGATAGTTGAGCCCCATGACTGTGCGAAAGTCGCTGCACGAGTCATGTATTTACAGTATATTTACATTGATGAGAAAGGGTTGATGGTTTGCCCCCTTGATCTTATCACACTATATTACACTAACATAAAACTCTATATTCTAACATACTAATCCTAATTCTATAATTAAGTATTTAATGTGTTACCTAAATTTATTAAATTTGTTATGTTAATTATATGATATGTTTATATTACTTTTTATATGTTTATATTACTTATAAATTGTAGGAAGACACAGGTTATGGTCGTCACTAGGAAGAACGAAGTACCACAATGTAATATACAAGTAAATGGGAATATTCTTCAACAAGTGAATCGGTTCAATTATCTCGGAACAGTCATAACATCTGATGGCAGATGCCTTGAAGAGATTAGAACAAGAATCGCCATTGCAAAAGTAGCCTTTAGCAAGATGAAAAACATTCTGACCAATAAATTGATGTCAATTGAAACGAGAAAAAGAGTGTTGAGGGGATACATATAGCCTGTTCTTTTGTATGGATGTGAAACTTGGACAATGTGCAGTCAAGCTGAAAAACATCTGATGGCTGCAGAAATGTGGTTTCTGAGGAAAATGCAAAGAATACCATGGACAGATAGAAAAACCAATGACCAAGTACTACAAGAGACAAATGAAAATCGTAGATTGATTAGAGAAATTAGACGTAGACAGTCAAAATTTTTTGGACATGTTATGAGAAGAAATGGACTGGAGAACTTGGTGACAGCTGGCAAGATCGAGGGGAACAGACCAAGAGGAAGACCGAGAGGAAAATACCTGGATGGCTTGGCCACATGGCATGGACGAGACAGGAACACTGAGCTGATCCACGACTCTGGTGATCGAGTGAAATGGCGAATCATGACCGCCCACGCTTTCCGGCATGGCACATGATTGATTGATTGATTATATTACTTCTTATTTTTCTCTAATCTAAGGGATGTAATCTAACTATTTAAATGTAATTGTTGTGATGTGAGTTATGTACCTTAATTACATGGATGATGTGAACACAACTTATGTACTTTTCTAAATACTATGCTAACTAATGTTTTTAAATGCACAAAGGAATTATATGAGTGATGTTCTTAATCTAAATGGTGTAAATGATGTATGTTACCTTATCTACTCTTTTTAATCTATTATGATGTCAAATGATGATACTAATAAATGGTAATATTTGAAAGATGGTATGGTTTCATTAAGATGGAATAAACTAAACTAAAATGAAACTAAGTGAAATATAACAATCTAAATGGTACTATTCATATCATAAATTTAATTTAACTTGTAATAAACTATTCTTATGTCTAAACTAATATTTTAATTTAATTTTAAGGTAAGTAAATGGGATAACTACTGTACTCACTACACTATAAAAATAAATGAAAACTATTATATTTCTTAACCTACCTCTACTTTCTCACTATCTTAAAATATTATATTACATATCACAATAAGTTTATATACATAGTATTCGGTTTCCACAGGTTAGTAGTTGCCTTCATGTATGTACAATGGTTGTATAGGCATAATATATCTACACACTTTGCCTGGGTATCTGAAATACGTTGCACAGTCATCATAGTCTTCTATTGGTAGTGCACGTGTAGAGTTCGCTGGTGTCGTAGCTCAGTCTTTTCGTGTCTGTAATTAAGCACTGTTCTGACACTGTTTTCTGCGTTTCATATATATGATACACCGGAATGGAGCTTAGTTGGAAATGAGCTGTCCTAGTTCACACGGTGGTATCTACGTTTTGCAGCACAGTTCTTCACTTGATGTCTACGGACACATGATAGTTTACTGTTCTTGGTACATGATTAAGCACATAATGTCGATGTGTATGTAACCTATTTTACATAGAATATTATAATTTATTCATGTACTAACTATCACTCTATATTTATATGTGGGATTTCAGGTATTTCTACCCCAGATGGTCTACTAAGGGTATCAGCCAGAATATTGTCCTTACCCTTGATATGTTCTATACTAAATGTATAGTTTTGTAAAATAAGAGACCACCTGTATATCCGGTCATTTCGATGCACACCACTCTGGATGACCGTGATGGGAGAATTGTCGGTCTGGACGATGAAGTGCACACCCGCCAGATATCGATGGAGCTTTCTCACCGCATAGATGACGCTTAGGGCTTCCAACTCTGATATCGAATATCTGGACTCGGTAGGTGTGATCTTACGGCTCACGTAGCAAATCGGATGGAAGATGCCCTCATAGAATTGGCCTAGTACTGCAGCGATGGAGATCCTGCTGGCATCTGTCCTAAGATAATAAACGAGCCTAGGGTTAGGCAAGCGGAGGATTGGAACATTACTAAAAAGAATTTTCAATTTTGACAATGCAGAAATTAATAATGCATCTTTCACATCCAATTTTACAGATGCTTTTAAAACATTGGAAAATACGCTTGTAATTCCGCTAAATTTGGAATAAATTTACTATAGTAATTTACTAATCCTAAAAGGCTTCTGACCTGTTTTTTCGTGGTAGGAATTGTCAGATTTATAATTTTTGTAATAATCCTATTGTCAGTCTTCAGTTGACCTTGAGAGATGACATGACCCAAAAATTCAATTTCTTTTAGGCCTAATTCAACTTTGCTCGGTTTGACAGTGAGACCGAAGAGTCGCAACCTATCAAAGACATGTCTCAGTTTCAGTAAGTGTGTTGTCCAGTCTTCAGTATGGACACATATATCATCTATATAGGTCACAGTATTCGTCACTCCATGTAATAGATCTCTAGTTAAGCGTACGAAAGTGGCAGGAGCATTTCGAAGTCCGAAAGGAAGAAATCGCCACTCGTATAGTCCTAAAGGTGTTGAAAACGCAGTAAGATGCATAGATTGAGCCTGCATAGGGACCTGCCAATATCCTTTAGTCAGATCTAGTTTTGAAAAGATTTTAGAAGTAGACATGTCCAAGATAAGATCTTCGCAGGAAGGAATAGGTTCTGCGTCGATCTTAGTGATGTTATTGAGTTTTCGATAGTCTACGCACAGACGAATTGTGGAATCCTTCTTCTTAACTAGGACGATTGGAAAAGAGTACTCAGATGTAGACTTTTGGATAATCCCACTAGCTTCTAAATTAAGAATTTCCTTATTTAGATTTTCTCTATAGCTGAGTGGGATAGAGTACGGCCTGCATTTGATAGGCTTAGAGTCCGAAAGAAGAATGGAGTGTTCGATTCTGTCCGTCCTACCTGGGATGTCAGAGAATAGGTCTTTGTATTCAGTAACTAATTCCACTAATTGTCGTCGTTGAATGTCCGTTAGTCCCTGATCTATATGTATACTGTCCAATGTCGCAGTTTTGTCTACAATGGGAACAGGTAGTTCCATTCCGTCGTCGTCTGCCTGATTCAGTACAGTGGTGGTACTAAGTGCGTATTCTGTTAACTCACTAGGTGTATTGCCATTGTCTGAACTGCCAGTCTCGCTAACTAGTGTAGTTGCGTTATGTATGTCTGTCGTCTGATCACTAGGTGTTGGTGCCCTCTGTTCGTCTGTCACTACTTCTGTTTCGTGTCTTGAAAAGTAAGGTTTCAACATGTTGACATGGAATATCTTTAAGTGTCCGTTTATTGATATTTCATAGTCAACATCTGAAATTCTACGTACCACCTTGAATGGCCCTTGCCATGAGGTTAATAATAAATTTCTTTTGTCTGGAAGTAGCAAGAGTATGTCTTGATCTGGTTCAAGTTCAATTGTTCTTGCCCCTTTGTTGGCATATTGGCGGTAGATTTGACCCTTCCTCTCCAAAGCTGCCTTAGCTATAACACACGATTTCATGATCTTGTCTCGTGTTTCTGTCACCATTTCATAAGGTGTTTTAGGGATAGGAATTTCAATAGAATCAGTTATTACCTGATGGTAAATGGTTAGGGGTCCACGTGGGTTAGCCCCGTAAACTAATTCAAACGGTGAGAAACCCGTGCTTGAATGGGGAATCTCCCGATAGGCGAACAGCACTGTTGGTAACAGTGTATCCCAATCAGCTGGGTTTTCTGCTGTCACCTTAGCCAGCATATGCTTTAGGTCACCGTTAATTTTCTCTACTATTCAATTGCTGGCTGGATGGTATGCTGTCGTAAAATGTTGTTTAATACCTAACATTTTTGTAAGGGCTTGCGTTGCAGCCGATATGAACTGAGTTCCACGATCGGATAAAATGGTCCGTGGGAATCCGAATCGTGAGAACAGGTGTAGAAATACATTGGCAACGTCTTTGGAGGTGATGCACTTCAAAGCTACTGCCTCAACCCACCTTGTACATAGGTCGACCATTGTCAATATGAAGCGATTTCCTTTGCTGGACACCTGATTCAGGGGTCCAACAATATCTACCGCCACACTCTCAAATGGCCTGGAGGCCAGTGTAGAAAGTTGTACTTCAGCTGTAGGATGTTTACCCTTGCGTACTAATTGTTAACAGACATCACAAGACCGACATAATAATTTTATATCATTGCAAAAACCTGGCCAATAGAAATGAGCCTGAATTCTGGCCCTGGTTTTATCATATGCAAGATGACCAGCAAACGGTGACTCATGTGCAATCTTTAGCACAGTTAGACGATGTTGTTCAGGTAACACCGTTTGCTGAATCTCATGGTTACCAGTAGTATAATATCTAGTTAAAATGCCATTATTAAGTCTAAAGAACCATGAAGCATTTTTGGTCACTTTGGCTTTATCTTTTAATAATTTCAAGTATGGAGACACACTAGGGTCAGCTTTCTGCTGTTCTATAAATTTCTGTCTGCTGGTGTCATCTGTGCCAGTTGGAGAAAGCAACAGTAGTCTCTCATCTTGTAGTGTGTCTTGATGTTTCACACTGTCTGCTCTTGTTGTTGCATTAGCTGCATTTAATTTCTCCCATGCAACTATTTCCTCACTAGTACATTGTTTCAATTGAGGTAAGCACCCCAAAATTAAGTCAGTACACGGGTTGTTAAGTATTGCACAAGTAAAGGTACCGGAAAGAAAAGGAGAATCAATACGGGCTTTTGCCAAAGGGTAAATTTCAACGTTACCCGAAAAGGTTCGGCATTTGACACTGTCACCTGTGTAATCACCCGGACTCACTAGATCTTTTCGAAGACCAATAAGAGTGCTGCCGCTGTCCAGCAAACATTGGCATGGTACGTCATTGACCATTGCATTGTGGAACACTAAACTGCCTCTGGAGGCTAATGCTGCATTTACATTCTCAGATGAGAATGGTACTGTATGTCCACATTCTAGTTTTCCGTCTGCATGGAATTGGTGACATCGTTCACAGCTGTCAAAGCTTAACATATCGTTTGCACCACACACATCTTCTGCTTGGTTAGTAGGTAAGTCACTTTCAACCTCACACTCATTCTCACTACCACTATCTGAAGAGGTGTCAATCAAAATAGCATTGTTAGCTTTTAAACGTTGGCGGCCAAGGCACTTATTAGAATAATGGCCAAAGCTGGAACAAAAAAAACATTTGATTGCACGCCTGTATGCAGATCTTTTGCTTTGCTGCTTCTTGATAACATTTTCAAGATGCGCCGGATAATTCGGCGATTTGTCGCACATCGAATAAGTGTCGTGCATAAGTTGACAATACATGCATTTGGACACTTTCCTGTCTTTCTTGTCATACTTCTGAAAAGGTTTTCTGTTACTCTGATAGTTTTTTGGTTGGTCTTTCACAAAGGAAACTATCTCAGAGTCATTTGAAGTTTTAAAAATATCTCTGTTGGAAGAAAAATATGCTGAACCTTTTTTCTCAAATTGCTGGATGTTCTCAATGTCTGCTTGCTGTAAAAATTTAGCAAAAGGAGAAGGTATGGTGGATATTACCTTATCCATAGCTATTAAGTTTTTTAATCTCTCAAAGTCTTTTCCTATGTTAGCTGCTTTAAGCCACCTGTCTAGTACACTCTGTACATTTGAAACATAATCAATAAAGGTTTCACTAGGTTTAGGTTTTAGATTTGAGAATTGAACCTGATACCCAGGGGCATCAAGTAAAAAGTGCTGCATAATCCTGTCATGGATGTATTGATAGTTAGATCTAAGGTCAATTGGTATAGATTCTATTACTTTAAGGGGCTCACCACTCAGATTCTTCATATAAATAGGAGCCCACATCTCTAAAGGAACTTGGTGATATTTAAATTGATACTCTACATTCTCTGTCCAGGCAGATATGGAGTCCTCTTTACAATATGGTTTGATAATATTTTTGTATTTGTTGAACTTATTTTCCTCTTGTTGACTTCTTAGTTTAGTGGCAGAGATCTCTGCGTGTGAGTCTACATCCATGCTTTTCATTTTTAACTGTGTCTCTGATTCTACTTGAATTTGTTTTTCCTTAACATCTATTTCTTTTTGCTTTAGATCTAATTCCTTTTGTTTTAATTCTTTCTCTTGATCTAATTGCTTTTGTTTCATTTCTTTATCATGTTGTAACTGTTGTTGTTTAATTTCTAATTCTTTATGTTTATTTATCTCAGCTAGTTGTATCTGGTGTTGTCTATCTCGTGCGCGTTCATCTCTCTCCGCATTTTCTTTTCGTGTTTGTTCCTCTTTTGCTTCTTTAAATTTCTGATCTGCATATTGTTGTAGTTCTTTTCCTGTGTATTCTAGATCTTTACCTGCTTTTATGAAGTCAGATAACGTAGCCATGATGTTGACTAATTAGCTTGCGTTGACTTACACCGACCTGTTTATTTACCTATTTATTTATGATGTTATCTATTTGTTCCTCATTAAGGAATATTAATTTTATTTACAGTTTATATGCTGAACACAATTTCTATGTTGGCAAATCAGAGCACAAAAATATGATAGTGTATCACAAGCTGAAAAAGAGATGCACTATTAATCACATTGCATGCCAAAAATATAGGTATACTCAACTTAATGTTCCCGAGAATCAGGGAACGGAACTCCGTTGACACAGGTCACCTTGTTTGGTACTTTGGGGTGGAGACACGTTTCGTAAGTAGGACACTATATTTGGCCCACCGGCGTATGTACCCAGTTGTTATTTGCCCTCTGATATGCAGGGCAGCAGTAAACACGCCTATGCACGATATGATTTACCCGACAACTAAGGACAATGACTTAGACAATGACAGACTCACGAACAACTAGAACAAGAATTAATTAAATTTAATGTCACTGTCCTGTCTTTGTTCTAAACAGTAATTGCCTTTCGTTACTAACCTAGTTAATTTCTGTAAGCGTTGTGCAGCCAAGTCTCGTATGCTTGGCCGAAAATAGTTCCATCGTGACGATAAACAGAGAAAATAGAACCAAAAATATGAATAACTGCTTTTAAATAAATATAAATAACATAATAATGTTTAAATAAATCAATATATTCATTTAGTAATTTAAATAAACAAATAATAAATAATATAAAGCACAGATTCAGGCGAGCCGCCGCTAAGCGATCTTGTAAACAATTGACTGCTTTATGCTAATGACGCCGAACAACTGTTTGTCAATCATTCTACGTCACAGGCGCAGCGCTATTTTTAGTTTTCAAAAATCGATATTGTCGGCTGACAGTGTATCGCTCCGCTTTGAATCATGTTTGGTGCTTATTCAAGAATAAATTGGTAAATATATAAATCAATATAAGAAAATACGAATATTAATACTTACAGCTTTGAAGAATACATGATTTCATTAAATAAACATTTTATAAGCACATTTATACACTATTTCGTCACAATAGGCACATTTCTAGCCTGCAAATTGCTCTTGTCTGCACAAATTACCGTTACTACAAAAATTAAACCCTAGTCTGGAGCCCGTGGATGAGTGGATTAGCTTGAACTTTTCGTTCAAGCTTCACTTCTGACACCACAATTACCCTTGCCTGTCAACAACTCAACTGACAGGCATCATCGGGTACTTCTGGCACACCATACAAGACAACTTGCAAGTCGTGTGCGAGGAAAATAAATGGTACATTTTATTGCCGTTGGCTTGCTACAATCAGTGAACAGTCGCTATTGAAACACACAACATAAAGCCACAGTATTATCTATCACGAGCTGCTAACCCCTATGCTAACTTTCTACACAAATAAACACAAGAAACCCGATCGCTACTCTAACGAAGTGTACACTACAAGTCCTGTCCTCCCGTCTGACAATCTTTCATTCCGTGGTCACACACCACGCAGATTGACCTTCACCTTGATGCGTGTTGCCTCACATGGCACGCTGATGGCAGACGTGGTACGTTGAGTGTATACTCAACTTCTCTGTGGCTACCACGAGGCGTGATGTTATCGTGATTAGAGTGTTAACTCTCTGAACACCGCCTGCGTGTCTCATGAGGGAATGCTTTACCATCTCACGTTACCTCATCTTCCCTGCCCTTGCCTCGGGCACCGTATCACCTCCTGGTCTCTTCAAGATTGACTGCTCTTCCTGGCGGAGGGGATGCGGTCGAGTCTTTGACATGTAGGTTATGTGTTATAATATCTGTATCTCCGTACAGTGTGTAGGTTATGTGTTATAATATCTGTATCTCCGTACAGTGTATAGGTTATGTGTTATAATATCTGTATCTCCGTACAGTGTATAGGTTATGTGTTATAATATCTGTATCTCCGTACAGTGTGTAGGTTATGTGTTATAATATCTGTATCTCCGTACAGTGTATAGGTTATGTGTTATAATATCTGTATCTCCGTACAGTGTATAGGTTATGTGTTATAATATCTGTATCTCCGTACAGTGTGTAGGTTATGTGTTATAATATCTGTATCTCCGTACAGTGTGTAGGTTATGTGTTATAATATCTGTATCTCCGTACAGTGTATAGGTTATGTGTTATAATATCTGTATCTCCGTACAGTGTATAGGTTATGTGTTATAATATCTGTATCTCCGTACAGTGTGTAGGTTATGTGTTATAATATCTGTATCTCCGTACAGTGTATAGGTTATGTGTTATAATATCTGTATCTCCGTACAGTGTATAGGTTATGTGTTATAATATCTGTATCTCCGTACAGTGTGTAGGTTATGTGTTATAATATCTGTATCTCCGTACAGTGTATAGGTTATGTGTTATAATATCTGTATCTCCGTACAGTGTATAGGTTATGTGTTATAATATCTGTATCTCCGTACAGTGTGTAGGTTATGTGTTATAATATCTGTATCTCCGTACAGTGTATAGGTTATGTGTTATAATATCTGTATCTCCGTACAGTGTATAGGTTATGTGTTATAATATCTGTATCTCCGTACAGTGTGTAGGTTATGTGTTATAATATCTGTATCTCCGTACAGTGTGTAGGTTATGTGTTATAATATCTGTATCTCCGTACAGTGTATAGGTTATGTGTTATAATATCTGTATCTCCGTACAGTGTATATGTTATGTGTTATAATATCTGTATCTCCGTACAGTGTATAGGTTATGTGTTATAATA
The DNA here is from genome assembly GCA_963921405.1 of Cepaea hortensis. NCBI lineage: Eukaryota > Metazoa > Mollusca > Gastropoda > Stylommatophora > Helicidae > Cepaea > Cepaea hortensis. The sequence goes on along the minus strand of OY992888.1, from coordinate 78,370,985 downwards.
TCTGTATCTCCGTACAGTGTATAGGTTATGTGTTATAATATCTGTATCTCCGTACAGTGTATAGGTTATGTGTTATAATATCTGTATCTCCGTACAGTGTATAGGTTATGTGTTATAATATCTGTATCTCCGTACAGTGTATAGGTTATGTGTTATAATATCTGTATCTCCGTACAGTGTATAGGTTATGTGTTATAATATCTGTATCTCCGTACAGTGTATAGGTTATGTGTTATAATATCTGTATCTCCGTACAGTGTATAGGTTATGTGTTATAATATCTGTATCTCCGTACAGTGTGTAGGTTATGTGTTATAATATCTGTATCTCCGTACAGTGTATAGGTTATGTGTTATAATATCTGTATCTCCGTACAGTGTATAGGTTATGTGCTATAATATCTGTATCTCCGTACAGTGTATAGGTTATGTGTTATAATATCTGTATCTCCGTACAGTGTATAGGTTATGTGTTATAATATCTGTATCTCCGTACAGTGTGTAGGTTATGTGTTATAATATCTGTATCTCCGTACAGTGTATAGGTTATGTGTTATAATATCTGTATCTCCGTACAGTGTATAGGTTATGTGTTATAATATATGTATCTCCGTACAGTGTGTAGATCTCCAAGGTGTGGATGACGCCTGACCCTGCAGCCAGCAGGGTTAGGATCCGCTAGCCTCTCTCAAGAAGGGGTAAAAGTTTAAAGTTGGTAGACTGTCGATGACCCGCAGACTACACAAAACATGTTAATATCACCTCCTACTGGTGTAGACCGGAAAACCATGACCGCGTGGCATGCATGCATGCGTGCGTGCGTGCGTGCGTGCGTGCGTGTGTGCGTGCGTGCGTGCGTGTGTGTGTGTGTGCGTGCGTGCGTGCGTGCATGCATGCATGCATGCATGCATGCATGTATGTATGTATGTGTGTATGTATGCGCGTATGTGTGTATATGTGTAAGTGTATATTGGTGCATGTGTATAAGTGTATATCTGTATGTGTATATTGGTGCATGTGTATAAGTGTATATCTGTATGTGTATGAGGGTGTGTGTGTGTGTGTGAGTGTGTGTGTGTGTGTTTGTATGTGTGTTTGTGTGTGTGTGAGTGTATGAGAACGTTGACACACACCAGTCCACTCAGACTTTAATATTCCCTTAGTACTCACATCAGCACAGATCGTTATTGCAATCATACTTACATGAACAATTCGCTAATCTTTGAGATTTGCATACTATGACTACCTCCTCATTGGCACACATTCTTGTATTGTATCGGCGGACAGTTACAGCATTGATTTGCTGATTCTGCAGCTGCTTCAGTTTGTCTTTTCCCAGATTTATTGGCGTTACATCTCCTCTGGGGTAAACTAGGCAGGCCAAGAGAGGGATCATGCTGCACAGGAAACTCTCGGTCTCTACATTGAGCCCCATTTTTAAGGTATGGGTGGTAGTAATAGTAATGACACCGTGCCGCTTGACAGATGACCGTTCGTTATATTTATAAACATGTTTAACAACGTATCCATAACAACATCTTGGGTTGAATTGTAGAGACCATGAAGCATGATCCCTCTCTCAGTCTGCCTATTCCACTACAGAAGTAAAGGTGACACTAATATATGTGGACAAGACACATTTGATTGAGACAGATTTGAGAACAAATGTCTTAGGAGAATTTTAAACATCTAGTAGACAGATTTCAAAACCAATGCGCAAATAAGACAAGAGACTAAGCAAGATATCGTATCCAATTTTATAAGAGAACGCCGTTGGAACTACATCGGCCATGTACTCAGAATAGGCACGACAAGATTCCCCTACCAAGCCCGCATATGGTCACCAGTAGGGAAAAGAAAACGGGGAAGACCAAGAGAGACCCTGCGTAGAACCAAAATCAGAGAAGGCTCATTTAACGGCCAAGTGAACATCCAAGATCTACAACAGGTAGCAGCGAACCGCCAGACATGGATAGCCATGACTTCTGCCCTATGCGCGGTCTTAGGCTCAAGAGGAAAGTGTTGTTTGTCCATCAAGAATGATGATCACCATTCATTTCATTTAGTTGGGTTGAAGGTATGGAGCCGTGGGTTCTAAGATGTCTGATAAGGCCTATTTTGGCTCGAAATGTTCTTTGACAATGTGGGCAAGGAATGCTTGACGTTTCTGGAGGAGGATTTCCTGCAGTGGTTTTTCTGTTCTGCCTTTTCTTCACAGCTCTTGCAGTTCTGGTTGCTTCACATATGACTGCACCCTTGCGTAATGATGCACGCCACGAATTTCGGGCTCTGGCTGCAGCCTCCCAGGTGTAATGATGAATTCCAAAAGCCATCAGTGAAATTTTCAGAGTGTCTTTAAAGCGTTTCCTCTGGCCACCTTGGGAGCGTTTACCACAACGCAGTTCGCTGTACAAAATTCGTTTAGGGAGCCTGTGATCTGACATGCGAGTCAAGTGACCAGCCGAGCGAATCTGATTCTTCATCAATAGAGTGTGGATACTGGGCATGGACGCTCTTTCTAGGACTTCAGTGTCTGGAATCTTGTCTTGCCATTTAATCTTCAGTAGCTTCCTTAGGCAGACTGTGTGGAAGTGGTTTAATTTCCTAGCGTGTCGCTGATATACAGTCCAGCTTTCACAAGCATATAGCAGTGTGGATAATACAACTGCTTTGTAGATTTTGAGCTTTGTTTGCAGGCTTATTCCAGTTCTGTCCCATACATTCTTGTACAGTTTGCCAAAGGCCGCACTGGCCTTGGAGATTCTTGCATTCACTTCGTCATCAGTGGGGCTGGTCTGGTTCGCTAGATCAGTTCCGCGTCTACCGTTGGTTGTCTCGGATGGCTGTGTGAGGTGCACCAATATAGGATCTTCCCAGCCAACGTAAGTTAGCGAGGCAGGCGTTTCGAGAATGCAATCGCATTGTGCAGCCAGGGTCGTGGTTTGAGCGGGCAAAAGAGCAAAATGTGTACGACCGTTCGACAAAGTCTCGATAAGCGCCCCCCCCCTCTCTCTCTCTCTCTCTCTCTCTCTCTCTCTCTCTCTCTCTCTCTCTCTCTCTCTCTCTCTCTCTCTCTCTCTCTCTCGATGAGTAGTGGGCCTGCAGCCAGTAAGCTGGTATAGCTTTTTTTCCGTCAGTCATGTCGGCGTAGCTTGAAAGCTCGTCGGTAGGCATCCAGTGGTTTTGCATGTATCACCTTGTACCGGGAGGGCGCGCTTTAGCGATGCTACTCTTGGCTTGCGTGTGTGTGAATAGTCCGTCTGTCCGATAGATATCTGGTTGATCCTGCCAGTAGTCATATGCTGGTCTCAAAGATTAAGCCATGCATGTCTAAGTTCACACTGTCTCATGGTGAAACCGCGAATGGCTCATTAAATCAGTCGAGGTTCCTTAGATGACACGATCCTACTGGGATAACGGTGGCAATTCTAGAGCTAATACATGCTTACCAAGCTCCGACCCTCGCGGAAAGAGCGCTTTTATTAGTTCAAAACCAATCGTCGTTGCCCTTCGTGGTGCGCGGCGTTCCCACTGGTGACTCTGGATAACTTTGTGCTGATCGCATGGCCTTACGTGCTGGCGACGCATCTTTCAAATGTCTGCCCTATCAAATGTCGATGGTACGTGACATGTCTACCATGTTTGTAACGGGTAAGGGGGAATCAGGGTTCGATTCCGAAGAGGGAGCATGAGAAACGGCTACCACATTCAAGGAAGGCAGCAGGCGCGCAACTTATCCACTCCCGGCACGGGGAGGTAGTGACGAAAAATAACAATAAGGGACTCTATCGAGGCCCCGTAATTGGAATGAGCACACTTTAAACCCTTAGCATACCTCGTGAGCGAGTACAAAAAGTCAGAAAAGTGCCCCAGTCGAAGGAAATGGTTACGAAAGCTGTCTGTATCTAACTCATAGAGAGTGTTGACAAAAGTGGAACAACGTCTCAATGACGCGAAATGGAACGCACGGCGAGCGAACCTATTGCGTGGTCTGAAGTCAAAAGCTTACCGAGTGGATGTCGCTCGAAGTCTGACCGCTCCTGGTGTGTGCTTGAGCGATCAGTGGCAAGCTAGATGACCAAATCATGGAAGTGGGGAACTAAAGCAGCCATGAACAGGACGTGGCAACTCCTCGGGTGAGCCCAGTCTCAGAGCAATATGTGCCGGCTCTGCAATTATGGAAGCCTCTTTGGATAGCGAGGGAATGCCCATGGTCTGCCCCTGCCTTCCCTTGAGGGCCGACCGCGATGTCGTTGATCGTTCTATCTTGACCAGCTGAGATGTTGGCGACATCACAACAGTCTAATGTGCCTCGAAACCAGAGGAAGGCTAACCTCATTAAAAAATGCCCGCCGGAAGTCGGAAGTGTCGTCCTACTGGTGGCAAACTAAAAATTGACACTAGGCAATTACGTCCGAGTGAAATGTCTCGTCCGAATGTCTCTCGTGCTAGGAACAGCTCTGACTACCTAGTTTCCGAATGCCGCTCTTGTTTGGAACAGCTCTGACTAGGTAGTTTTCCGAATGTCTGTCGTGCCTGGAACAGCTCTGACGGGCGCAACGACACGCACATGTCCGAAAACTCGCTGAGTGGATACCGTCTGCAAACCTGTCTGGCCTGTGCAGGAATGGCCCGGGGCAAACGAAATGACCAATATATTGAAGTGAGGATTTAAACCAGCCATGAGCAGGATTCCCACGGTGAGCCCAGAACCAGGGCGCTATGTGTCGGTCCTGCAACTATGGAAGCAACCTTGGATGGCGGTAAATGCTATGGAATGTCCCTGCCTTCCTTTGAGGAATGACCGTTGTCTTCGACCGTTCAACCTTGGCCAGCTGGGTTGTAGATGGCACCACAAAAGTGAGAGTCTCCCAGGAATGCTACCTGGTCAAAAAAGCACGCTGTAATCGGATGTGTTGGCCTACGGGTTTCGGCCCAAGGGCGCATAACAGACACACCGCAATCACATCTGAAAAAACACTCTGGATGAACGAAAAGAAGAAGACTTCGTCATCAATTGTGGAAGCTTGTGACACAGTGCTACCAAGATAGGTGAATTTGTCCACAACACTTAGTCTATGATCATTCACTTTGATATTCGGCACAGTGTGATTATTCCCTGGAGCTGGCTGGTACATAACTACAGTCTTCTCCAAGTTGATATTGAGCCCAAAGTTGGCACAGGCATGTGAGAAAGCTGAAACATTATGTTGCATGTCCGCCTCTGAGTTGGCGTACAGAGCACAATCATCAGCAAACAGGAGCTCTCTGACGGTGTCGATGTTAATTTTGGTTTTAGCTTTCAGCCTTTTGAGATTGAATAACTTTCCATCCGTATGGTAGTTGATGTCTATTCAATGTCGTCGTTCTCGAAGGCATTCATCAGCATGGCTGAAAACATGAGGCTGAACAGTGTTGGTGCCAGGACACATCCTTGCTTCAATCCATTGGTGACAGGAAAGGGTTCAGACAGTTCGCCATTTTCCTGTATTCTTGCCAGCATTCCATCATGAAATAGCCGCACTATTTGGACAAACTTTCGTGGACAGCCATATTTTGCCATAATCTTCCACAGTCCTTCTCTGCTGACTGTATCAAAAGCATTGGTAAGGTCAATGAAAGTGGAGAACATTTCACAGTTCTGTTCCTGACATTTCTCTTGCAGCTGCCTTGCAGCGAAAATCATGTCAACAGTTCCACGTTCTTTTCTGAAGCCACACTAACTCTCAGGAAGAAGACCTTGATCGAGATGGGCTGTGAGGCGATTGAGAAGAATTCTGGCGAGTATCTTCCCTGCAATTGAAAGCAAGGAGATGCCTCGGTGGTTGTCACAGGATTGGCGGTTTCCTTTACGTTTGTAAAGGTGGACTATTGACACGTCCTTGAAATCTTGTGGCATGGTCTCGTTCATCCATATGTTTGTAAAAGCTTGGTGAAGCTGCTCTGTTAGGACCGGCCCACCTGCCTTGTATATCTCTGCTGGGATGGAGTCAGGACCAGGTGCCTTGTCGCTGGAGAGTTGCTGGATGGCTTTGTTTACTTTCACTATGGTTGGCAGGTCATCAAGTGTCTCATTGGTGGGAACTTGAGGAAGACAGTTGATGGTTTCATCATCGAAGAAGGAAGTTGCATTTAAGATGTTGCTGAAATGCTCTGCCCAGCGTTGAAGGATTTCTTTCTTATCGGTGATCAATGTTCCCCCATCTGCACTGAGGAGGGGAACTATGCCTGGTGATGTAGGACCATTGACCGCTTTCAGTGAGTCGTAGAAGTTTTTCATATCATGTCTGTCAGCAAAGCCCTAAATTTCATCAGCTTTGCTGCTCAGCCAGGAGTCCCGCATGTGCCGAAGTTTCTGCTGAATGTTCTTGAAGGCATCTTTTTTTTATGTTGACTTTGGGTCATTCAAATGTGCCTTGAGGAGAAGATGTTTCTCGGCCAGCAATTGGTTGATGTGTTCGGAATTTTCATTAAACCAGTCTTTATGCTTTCGGGGGGCTGGACCCAGGATTTCCATAGCAGTGTTGTAAATTATGTCCTTTAGGGCTCTCCATTCTGTTTCTGTATCCTGTTTAGCTGCAGCATTTGGCTTGAGGCGGTCTCCCAGCATATTTGCAAACGACTGCTGCACTTTCTTGCTGTTTAGGCGGGTGACATTTAGCTTTTTTTGCATTTTCACCCCTTGAGGACGCCTTGGTGGCCTGATGTGAATGTTTATTTTCGAGACAATGAGACGATGGTCTGTCCAACATTCGGCACCACACATGGATTTTGTCACTCGGACGTCTTGTCTGTCACTCCTCCTAACAATGACATAGTCAATGAGGTGCCAGTGTTTCGAGCGAGGGTGCATCCACGATGTCCTATTTCTCATGGGGAGACGGAAATTTGTGTTCGTAATCAGGAGATCATGTTCGGCACATGTCTGAAGGAGGCGAAGTCCATTGCTGTTACAATTTCCGACTCCATGCTTTCCAATAATGCCACTCCAAGATGGGGTGTCCGTGCCTACTCTGGCATTGAAATCCCCAAGGAGTATAAGTCTGTCTCCTTTGGGAACAGATGTTAATACATTGTGCAGGTCCTCATATAACTTGTTCTTGACATCATCTTCGTTGGTCATAATTGGGCGTAGACACTCACAATGGTTGTATGCTTCCTTCCATTCAGCAGGGGCAACATCATGGTCATGAGTCTGTCGTTTATAGCCTTTGAAAATCCAGCTACTTTGCCGACCAGGGCCGACTTAATGGCAAATCCCACACCTGATTGGCGTCTTTCCTTGCTTTTCCTTCCACTCCAGAAAAATGTGTAGTGGGCACCTATTTCACAGATTTGGCCTTCTTCTGCAAGTCGTGTCTCGCTCAAGGCTGCAATGTCGATGTTGTACCTGCCCAGCTCTCTCCCAATCAGTGCTATACGTCTCTCTGGACCCGACGCGTCGTCTCTGTCAAGTAGGGTGCGTACATTCCAAGTTCCAATTGTTAAGGGAATATGGTTTACTCTTTTAGCTTTGCTTGTTTTATCTTTGTTTGTATGTCGACCGCAGTTAAGGGTAACCACCAACCGCGGCTAGCTGGTTAGGTAGTGATGGAGCAGACAATGTTTAGGGCACCTTTTCTAGCCCCTTCCTCATGCTATGGAGGTGATCAGTGTGTTCCTATAGGAACAAGAGGAAAGACTAACTAACTAACTAACTAAGAAAAGCTGCAGGATCAACGAAGCTGTGCTCTATCTGTCCGCATGTTGGAGCTTCGATCCTAGACCAGTTGTCAACCAAGGTTCAATCCTGATCTGCCCTGCCATGGCATGTAGTCGTTAGGTTTCATTTTCTTGCATAAGGATAAGGCTTGCTTACTCCCAACTAGGCTCCTCCGCCCGAAGCCATGGCACAATGTGGGGCGTCGGGTTGGGTGGGCTCAGTCCAACACTCGGCGCTAACAGATAGCAGGTAGTACTGTCTTTATATACCGTCTATATAAACGCACATTTAAATACATACATTTATACAGATTTAAAGACACTCAGACAGACACATACATGCATGAACAGAAATAATAGTCAGAGAGACGGAGATAGCGAACGATTGTACGAGGGTAAGTCAATAGGTCGGCCACAAATGGCTGTAGAAAAATAACTAAATATGATAACAACTTGAAACCAGTTTATTTCTATACATACATTGTCCCTTTATTTATCAACATAATTTCCACCACCATTGATGCTGGCTCTGCATAACTTGGTGGC
>OY992888.1:78255239-78357739 GCA_963921405.1 Cepaea hortensis | reverse complement strand
ACAGTATGTACGGACAGTATAGATTATTTGACATGAATGTGTTACAGTATGTACGGACAGTACAGATTATTTGACATGAATGTGTTACAGTATGTAGCGACTGTATAGATTATTTGACATGAATGTGTTACAGTATGTACGGACAGTATAGATTATTTGACATGAATGTGTTACAGTATGTAGGGACAGTATAGATTATTTGACATGAATGTGTTACAGTTTGTACGGACAGTATAGATTATTTGACATGAATGTGTTACAGTATGTAGGGACAGTATAGATTATTTGACATGAATGTGTTACAGTATGTAGGGACAGTATAGATTATTTGACATGAATGTGTTACAGTATGTACGGACAGTATAGATTATTTGACATGAATGTGTTACAGTATGTACGGACAGTATAGTTTATTTGACATGAATGTGTTACAGTATGTACGGACAGTACAGATTATTTGACATGAATGTGTTACAGTATGTAGGGACAGTATAGATTATTTGACATGAATGTGTTACAGTATGTACGGACAGTATAGATTATTTGACATGAATGTGTTACAGTATGTAGGGACAGTATAGATTACTTGACATGAATGTGTAGGGACAGTGTAGATTATTTGACATGAATGTGTAGGGACAGTAAAGATTATTTGACATCCGTGTGTTCCAGATAATACTCTTCGTCGGTTTCTATTAGTTTGTTCGCTTTGAACCCAAGCGTAGTGCACACACACAACTACGTGAGAGATAACACATACAATTGTTTAACATGCGTGAGATAGAGATAATTTGGATACAAATTTGTGACAAAGATAATATACATTGTTTGGCATGCATGTGTTAGAGATAATATAAATTGTTTGACATTCATTTATGAGAGCTAACATAAATTGTTGACATTTGTGTGAAAGATATAACATATATTGGTTGGCATCCTGTAGAGATAATATATATGGTTTTCATTCAAGTTTTAGAGATAATGTAGACAGTTATGACATCCATGTGTGAGATATACTATAAATTCTTTGACATTTGTGTATTAGAGAAATTCTAGATTATTTGATATTCAAGTGAAGCCACAAAGTATGTTTGCATCGCATGCATGGTTGTATTAATTATGACTTAATATTTAACGGATACATTACGCAGTTCAGAATGTAATCGCCAGTACTATATGCCTGACAACTGCAGAAACCAAAACCGTCTTTAGGATGTTCATATAAAAGTTGTGGTGTGCCATCCTCATAGCATGTACGGAAAACGCCCATACAACCTGGCGGAGGAAAAATCAGATATAAACATCACTCAGTCCCGCGATAGTGCTGTGGTTAACGTGTGTTGTCTGCCTGCATTCAGTCTTGTGTTCGAATCTCTATCGAAGCAGAACATTTTTCTTTATTATTGACATGCGATCCCCTTTCGATTCAGCTAAACTAGTACAAGGGAATTTCTTTGGAACTAAAACAGGTCGGTGAGATGTGGATAACTACCGATGACTAAGTTTATTTAATTTTAGAAAGCAGAATATACACACTGCGTATGCAATAATACGTAAGGTCAAAGTGCAAGACTCATATGAATAAATGTACAACACCCACATACAGTGAACGTACAACACTCACATACAGGGAAAGTACAACACTCACATACAGGGAAAGTACAACACTCATAAACAGGGAAAGTACAACACTCATAAACAGGAAAAGTGCAACACTAACATACGGGGAAAGTGCAACACTCATATACAGGGAAAGTCCAATACTCACATACAGGAAAAGTACAATACTCATATACAGGGAAACAACAATACTCATATACAGAAAAAGAGCAATACTCATATACAGGGAAAGTACTTCACTCATAAACAGGGAAAGTACAAATCTCATAAACATGGAAAGTACAACACATATATAGAGTGAAAGTACAACACTTATAAACAGGGACAGTAACCACTCATATACAGGGAAAGTGCAACACTCATATACAGGGAAAGTGCAACACTCATATACAGGAAAAGTGCAACACTCATATACAGGGAAAGTGCAACACTCATATACAGGGAAAGTGCAACACTCATATACAGGGAAAGTGCAACACTCATATACAGGGAAAGTGCAACACTCATAAACAGCGAAAGTACAACACTCATATACAGGGAAAGTGCAACACTCATAAACAGGGAAAGTACAACACTCATATACAGGGAAAGTGCAACACTCATATACAGGGAAAGTGCAACACTCATATACAGGGAAAGTGCAACACTCATAAACAGGGAAAGTACAACACTCATATACAGGGAAAGTGCAACACTCATATACAGGGAAAGTGCAACACTCATAAACAGGGAAAGTACAACACTCATATACAGGGAAAGTGCAACACTCATAAACAGGGAAAGTACAACACTCATAAACAGGGAAAGTACAACACTCATAAACAGGACATGTACAATACTAATAAACTTGGAAAGTATAGCACTCGTATACAGGGACATGATTGATTGATTGATTGATTGATTGATTTAGGAACCGACATCACAGCATTCAGGGTAATCCCTTAAGCGCTCCGTCCCCATTCTCAGCAGCCAGCAAAGAGTTCCAACACCATTAGTTCCAGTAGTAATCTGATTATATGTCCGTCTCGCATTTCCTCTGAGCGTCGAGCATCGTCCAGATCCCCGGGTAACTTCTCGCTGCCTTATTCTTGCAAGACTATCATGATCCATTTGCTCCTCCGAGGTGTACACGTGCTCCCACAAGACCACAACCACGTCTGCCTTATTATGCATCAATACTCCACCAAGTTTTGCAGAGCCAGCCAATCTGTCAGCCTGTTCATTCCCCAGCACACCGGCCTGCCCCGGAGAAAGGATCCAGGTGATGCTTGTTACTCGTGACCTCCGAAGCGAAGCAAGCCACTCTGCACGAAACCTTCCTGTCCTCACCCTCCTCAGCTTGCTTTCTGAGTCAGTTACAATCACGATGTGTGTATCTATCGTGTTCTCCATCCAGCTGAAATCTGCACTGACCGCCATTCTTAAGCCAGATGTAGGGACATGGAAAGTACAACACACATTAACAGGGAAACTAAAACACTAGTAAACAGGGAAAGTAAAACACTAATAAACAGGGAAAGTACAACACACATAAACAGGGAAACTAAAACACTAGTAAACAGGGAAAGAAAAACACTAATAAACAGGGAAAGTAAAACACTAAAAAACAGGGAAAGTAAAACACTAGTAAACAGGGAAACTAAAACACTAGTAAACAGGGAAAGTAAAACACTAATAAAAAGGGAAAGTAAAACACTAGTAAACAGGGAAAGTAAAACACTAATAAACAGGGAAAGTACAACACTAATAAACAGGAGAAGTAAAACACTAATAAACAGGGGAAGTAAAACACTAATAAACAGGGAAAGTAAAACACTAATAAACAGGGGAAGTAAAACACTAATAAACAGGGGAAGTAAAACACTAATAAACAGGGGAAGTAAAACACTAATAAACAGGGGAAGTAAAACACTAATAAAAAGGGGAAGTAAAACACTAATAAACAGGGAAAGTACAACACTAATAAACAGGGAAAGTACAACACTAATAAACAGGGAAAGTAAAACACTAATAAACAGGGGAAGTAAAACACTTATAAACAGGGAAAGTAAAACACACATAAACAGGGAAACTAAAACACTAGTAAACAGGGAAAGTAAAACACTAATAAACAGGGAAAGTAAAACACTAATAAACAGGGGAAGTAAAACACTAATAAACAGGGAAAGTACAACACTAATAAACAGGGGAAGTAAAACACTAATAAACAGGGGAAGTAAAACACTAATAAACAGGGGAAGTAAAACACTAATAAACAGGGAAAGTAAAACACACATAAACAGGGAAACTAAAACACTAGTAAACAGGGAAAGTAAAACACTAATAAACAGGGAAAGTAAAACACTAATAAACAGGGGAAGTAAAACACTAATAAACAGGGAAAGTACAACACTAATAAACAGGGGAAGTAAAACAATAGTAAACAGGGAAAGTAAAACACTAATAAACAGGGGAAGTAAAACACTAATAAACAGGGAAAGTAAAACACACATAAACAGGGAAACTAAAACACTAGTAAACAGGGAAAGTAAAACACTAATAAACAGGGAAAGTAAAACACTAATAAACAGGTGAAGTAAAACACTAATAAACAGGGAAAGTAAAACACTAATAAACAGGGAAAGTAAAACACACATAAACAGGGAAACTAAAACACTAGTAAACAGGGAAAGTAAAACACTAATAAACAGGGAAAGTAAAACACTAATAATCAGGGGAAGTAAAACACTAATAAACATGGAAAGTACAACACTAATAAACAGGGGAAGTAAAACACTAATAAACAGGGGAAGTAAAACACTAATAAACAGGGAAAGTACAACACTAATAAACAGGGGAAGTAAAACACTAATAAACAGGGAAATTAAAACACTAATAAACAGGGGAAGTAAAACACTAATAAACAGGGAAATTACAACACTAATAAACAGGGAAAGTAAAACACTAATAAACAGGGAAAGTAAAACACTAGTAAACAGGGAAAGTAAAACACTAATAAACAGGGAAAGTAAAACACTTGTAAACAGGGAAAGTAAAACACTAATAAACAGGGAAAGTACAACACTAATAAACAGGGAAAGTAAAACACTAATAAACAGGGAAAGTAAAACACTAATAAACAGAGAAAGTAAAACACTAATAAACAGGGAAAGTAAAACACTAATAAACAGGGAAAGTAAAACACTAATAAACAGGGAAAGTACAACACTAATAAACAGGGAAAGTAAAACACTAGTAAACAGGGAAACTAAAACACTAGTAAACAGGGAAAGTAAAACACTAATAAACAGGGAAAGTAAAACACTAATAAACAGGGAAAGTAAAACACTAGTAAACAGGGAAATTAAAACACTAATAAACAGGGAAAGTAAAACACTAATAAACAGGGAAAGTAAAACACTAATAAACAGGGAAAGTAAAACACTAATAAACAGGGAAAGTAAAACACTAATAAACAGGGAAAGTAAAACACTAGTAAACAGGGAAAGTAAAACACTAATAAACAGGGGAAGTAAAACACTAATAAACAGGGAAAGTAAAACACTAATAAACAGGGAAAGTAAAACACTAGTAAACAGGGAAAGTAAACCACTAATAAACAGGGAAACTAAAACACTAGTAAACAGGGAAAGTAAAACACTAATAAACAGGGAAAGTAAAACACTAATAAACAGGGAAAGTAAAACACTAATAAACAGGGAAAGTAAAACACTAGTAAACAGGGAAAGTAAAACACTAATAAACAGGGAAAGTAAAACACTAATAAACAGGGAAAGTAAAACACTAATAAACAGGGAAAGTAAAACACTAATAAACAGGGAAAGTAAAACACTAATAAACAGGGAAAGTAAAACACTAATAAACAGGGAAAGTAAAACACTAGTAAACAGGGAAAGTAAAACACTAATAAACAGGGAAAGTAAAACACTAGTAAACAGGGAAAGTAAAACACTAATAAACAGGGAAAGTAAAACACTAGTAAACAGGGAAAGTAAAACACTAATAAACAGGGAAAGAAAAACACTAATAAACAGGGAAAGTAAAACACTAATAAACAGGGGAAGTAAAACACTAATAAACAGGGAAAGTAAAACACTAATAAACAGGGAAAGTAAAACACTAATAAACAGGGAAAGTAAAACACTAATAAACAGGGAAAGTAAAACACTAGTAAACAGGGAAAGTAAAACACTAATAAACAGGGGAAGTAAAACACTAATAAACAGGGAAAGTAAAACACTAGTAAACAGGGAAAGTAAAACACTAATAAACAGGGGAAGTAAAACACTAATAAACAGGGAAGGTAAAACACTAATAAACAGGGAAAGTAAAACACTAGTAAACAGGGAAAGTAAACCACTAATAAACAGGGAAACTAAAACACTAGTAAACAGGGAAAGTAAAACACTAATAAACAGGGAAAGTAAAACACTAATAAACAGGGAAAGTAAAACACTAATAAACAGGGAAAGTAAAACACTAGTAAACAGGGAAAGTAAAACACTAATAAACAGGGAAAGTAAAACACTAGTAAACAGGGAAAGTAAAACACTAATAAACAGGGGAAGTAAAACACTAATAAACAGGGAAAGTAAAACACTAATAAACAGGGAAAGTAAAACACTAGTAAACAGGGAAAGTAAACCACTAATAAACAGGGAAACTAAAACACTAGTAAACAGGGAAAGTAAAACACTAATAAACAGGGAAAGTAAAACACGAATAAACAGGGAAAGTAAAACACTAATAAACAGGGAAAGTAAAACACTAGTAAACAGGGAAAGTAAAACACTAATAAACAGGGAAAGTAAAACACTAATAAACAGGGAAAGTAAAACACTAATAAACAGGGAAAGTAAAACACTAATAAACAGGGAAAGTAAAACACTAATAAACAGGGAAAGTAAAACACTAATAAACAGGGAAAGTAAAACACTAGTAAACAGGGAAAGTAAAACACTAATAAACAGGGAAAGTAAAACACTAGTAAACAGGGAAAGTAAAACACTAATAAACAGGGAAAGTAAAACACTAGTAAACAATGAAAGTAAAACACTAATAAACAGGGAAAGAAAAACACTAATAAACAGGGAAAGTAAAACACTAATAAACAGGGGAAGTAAAACACTAATAAACAGGGAAAGTAAAACACTAATAAACAGGGAAAGTAAAACACTAGTAAACAGGGAAAGTAAAACACTAATAAACAGGGAAAGTAAAACACTAGTAAACAGGGAAAGTAAAACACTAATAAACAGGGAAAGTAAAACACTAGTAAACAGGAAAAGTAAAACACTAATAAACAGGGAAAGAAAAACACTACTAAACAGGGAAAGTAAAACACTAATAAACAGGGGAAGTAAAACACTAATAAACAGGGAAAGTAAAACACTAATAAACAGGGAAAGTAAAACACTAGTAAACAGGGAAAGTAAAACACTAATAAACAGGGAAAGTAAAACACTAGTAAACAGGGAAAGTAAAACACTAATAAACAGGGAAAGTAAAACACTAATAAACAGGGAAAGTAAAACACTAATAAACAGGGAAAGTAAAACACTAATAAACAGGGAAAGTAAAACACTAATAAACAGGGAAAGTAAAACACTAATAAACAGGGAAAGTAAAACACTAATAAACAGGGAAAGTAAAACACTAGTAAACAGGGAAAGTAAAACACTAATAAACAGGGAAAGTAAAACACTAGTAAACAGGGAAAGTAAAACACTAATAAACAGGGAAAGTAAAACACTAATAAACAGGGAAAGTAAAACACTAATAAACAGGGAAAGTAAAACACTAATAAACAGGGAAAGTAAAACACTAATAAACAGGGAAAGTAAAACACTAGTAAACATGAAAAGTAAAACACTAATAAACAGGGGAAGTAAAACACTAATAAACATGGAAAGTAAAACACTAATAAACAGGGAAAGTAAAACACTAGTAAACAGGGAAAGTAAAACACTAATAAACAGGGAAACTAAAACACTAATAAACAGGGAAAGTAAAACACTAATAAACAGGGAAAGTAAAACACTAGTAAACAGGAAAGTAAAACACTAATAAACAGGGAAAGTAAAACACTAGTAAACAGGGAAAGTAAAACACTAATAAACAGGGAAAGTAAAACACTAATAAACAGGGAAAGTAAAACACTAATAAACAGGGAAAGTAAAACACTAATAAACAGGGAAAGTAAAACACTAATAAACAGGGAAAGTAAAACACTAATAAACAGGGAAAGTAAAACACTAATAAACAGGGAAAGTAAAACACTAATAAACAGGGAAAGTAAAACACTAGTAAACAGGGAAAGTAAAACACTAATAAACAGGGAAAGTAAAACACTAATAAACAGGGAAAGTAAAACACTAATAAACAGGGAAAGTAAAACACTAATAAACAGGGAAAGTAAAACACTAATAAACAGGGAAAGTAAAACACTAGTAAACAGGGAAACTAAAACACTAATAAACAGGGAAAGTAAAACACTAATAAACAGGGAAAGTAAAACACTAGTAAACAGGGAAAGTAAACCACTAATAAACAGGGAAAGTAAAACACTAGTAAACAGGGAAAGTAAAACACTAATAAACAGGAAAAGTAAAACACTAATAAACAGGGAAAGTAAAACACTAATAAACAGGGAAAGTAAAACACTAGTAAACAGGGAAACTAAAACACTAGTAAACAGGGAAAGTAAAACACTAATAAACAGGGAAAGTAAAACACTAATAAACAGGGAAAGTAAAACACTAATAAACAGGGAAAGGAAAACACTAATAAACAGGGAAAGTAAAACACTAATAAACAGGGAAAGTAAAACACTAGTAAACAGGGAAAGTAAAACACTAATAAACAGGGAAAGTAAAACACTAATAAACAGGGAAAGTAAAACACTAATAAACAGGGAAAGTAAAACACTAGTAAAGAGGGAAAGTAAAACACTAATAAACAGGGAAACTAAAACACTAATAAACAGGGAAAGTAAAACACTAATAAACAGGGAAAGTAAAACACTAGTAAACAGGAAAGTAAAACACTAATAAACAGGGATAGTAAAACACTAGTAAACAGGGAAAGTAAAACACTAATAAACAGGGAAAGTAAACCTCTAATAAACAGTTAAAGTAAAACACTAATAAACAGGGAAAGTAAAACACTAATAAACAGGGAAAGTAAAACACTAATAAACAGGGAAAGTAAAACACTAATAAACAGGGAAAGTAAAACACTAATAAACAGGGAAAGTAAAACACTAATAAACAGGGAAAGTAAAACACTAGTAAACAGGGAAAGTAAAACACTAATAAACAGGGAAAGTAAAACACTAATAAACAGGGAAAGTAAAACACTAATAAACAGGGAAAGTAAAACACTAATAAACAGGGAAAGTAAAACACTAATAAACAGGGAAAGTAAAACACTAGTAAACAGGGAAACTAAAACACTAATAAACAGGGAAAGTAAAACACTAGTAAACAGGGAAAGTAAAACACTAGTAAACAGGGAAAGTAAAACACTAATAAACAGGGGAAGTAAAACACAAATAAACAGGGAAAGTACAACACTAATAAACAGGGGATATAAAACACTAGTAAACAGGGGAAGTAAAACACTAGTAAACAGGGAAAGTAAAACACTAATAAACAGGGAAAGTAAAACACTAATAAACAGGGAAAGTAAAACACTAGTAAACAGGGAAAGTAAAACACTAATAAACAGGGAAAGTAAAACACTAGTAAACAGGGAAAGTAAAACACTAATAAACAGGAAAAGTAAAACACTAATAAACAGGGAAAGTACAACACTAATAAACAGGGAAAGTAAAACACTAGTAAACAGGGAAAGTAAAACACTAGTAAACAGGGAAAGTAAAACACTAATAAACAGGGAAAGTAAAACACTAATAAACAGGGAAAGTAAAACACTAATAAACAGGGAAAGTAAAACACTAATAAACAGGGAAAGTAAAACACTAGTAAACATGGAAAGTAAAACACTAATAAACAGGGGAAGTAAAACACTAATAAACATGGAAAGTAAAACACTAATAAACAGGGAAAGTAAAACACTAGTAAACAGGGAAAGTAAAACACTAATAAACAGGGAAACTAAAACACTAATAAACAGGGAAAGTAAAACACTAATAAACAGGGAAAGTAAAACACTAGTAAACAGGAAAGTAAAACACTAATAAACAGGGAAAGTAAAACACTAGTAAACAGGGAAAGTAAAACACTAATAAACAGGGAAAGTAAAACACTAATAAACAGGGAAAGTAAAACACTAATAAACAGGGAAAGTAAAACACTAATAAACAGGGAAAGTAAAACACTAATAAACAGGGAAAGTAAAACACTAATAAACAGGGAAAGTAAAACACTAATAAACAGGGAAAGTAAAACACTAATAAACAGGGAAAGTAAAACACTAGTAAACAGGGAAAGTAAAACACTAATAAACAGGGAAAGTAAAACACTAATAAACAGGGAAAGTAAAACACTAATAAACAGGGAAAGTAAAACACTAATAAACAGGGAAAGTAAAACACTAATAAACAGGGAAAGTAAAACACTAGTAAACAGGGAAACTAAAACACTAATAAACAGGGAAAGTAAAACACTAATAAACAGGGAAAGTAAAACACTAGTAAACAGGGAAAGTAAACCACTAATAAACAGGGAAAGTAAAACACTAGTAAACAGGGAAAGTAAAACACTAATAAACAGGAAAAGTAAAACACTAATAAACAGGGAAAGTAAAACACTAATAAACAGGGAAAGTAAAACACTAGTAAACAGGGAAACTAAAACACTAGTAAACAGGGAAAGTAAAACACTAATAAACAGGGAAAGTAAAACACTAATAAACAGGGAAAGTAAAACACTAATAAACAGGGAAAGGAAAACACTAATAAACAGGGAAAGTAAAACACTAATAAACAGGGAAAGTAAAACACTAGTAAACAGGGAAAGTAAAACACTAATAAACAGGGAAAGTAAAACACTAATAAACAGGGAAAGTAAAACACTAATAAACAGGGAAAGTAAAACACTAGTAAACAGGGAAAGTAAAACACTAATAAACAGGGAAACTAAAACACTAATAAACAGGGAAAGTAAAACACTAATAAACAGGGAAAGTAAAACACTAGTAAACAGGAAAGTAAAACACTAATAAACAGGGATAGTAAAACACTAGTAAACAGGGAAAGTAAAACACTAATAAACAGGGAAAGTAAACCTCTAATAAACAGTTAAAGTAAAACACTAATAAACAGGGAAAGTAAAACACTAATAAACAGGGAAAGTAAAACACTAATAAACAGGGAAAGTAAAACACTAATAAACAGGGAAAGTAAAACACTAATAAACAGGGAAAGTAAAACACTAATAAACAGGGAAAGTAAAACACTAGTAAACAGGGAAAGTAAAACACTAATAAACAGGGAAAGTAAAACACTAATAAACAGGGAAAGTAAAACACTAATAAACAGGGAAAGTAAAACACTAATAAACAGGGAAAGTAAAACACTAATAAACAGGGAAAGTAAAACACTAGTAAACAGGGAAACTAAAACACTAATAAACAGGGAAAGTAAAACACTAGTAAACAGGGAAAGTAAAACACTAGTAAACAGGGAAAGTAAAACACTAATAAACAGGGGAAGTAAAACACAAATAAACAGGGAAAGTACAACACTAATAAACAGGGGAAGTAAAACACTAGTAAACAGGGGAAGTAAAACACTAGTAAACAGGGAAAGTAAAACACTAATAAACAGGGAAAGTAAAACACTAATAAACAGGGAAAGTAAAACACTAGTAAACAGGGAAAGTAAAACACTAATAAACAGGGAAAGTAAAACACTAGTAAACAGGGAAAGTAAAACACTAATAAACAGGAAAAGTAAAACACTAATAAACAGGGAAAGTACAACACTAATAAACAGGGAAAGTAAAACACTAGTAAACAGGGAAAGTAAAACACTAGTAAACAGGGAAAGTAAAACACTAATAAACAGGGGAAGTAAAACACTAATAAACAGGGAAAGTACAACACTGATAAACAGGGGAAGTAAAACACTAGTAAACAGGGAAAGTAAAACACTAGTAAACAGGGAAAGTAAAACACTAGTAAACAGGGAAAGTAAAACACTAATAAACAGGGGAAGTAAACCACTAATAAACAGGGAAAGTAAAACACTAATAAACAGGGAAAGTAAAACACTAATAAACAGGGAAAGTAAAACACTAGTAAACAGGGAAAGTAAAACACTAATAAACAGGGAAAGTAAAACACTAGTAAACAGGGAAAGTAAAACACTAGTAAACAGGGAAAGTAAAACACTAATAAACAGGGAAAGTAAAACACTAGTAAACAGGGAAAGTAAAACACTAATAAACAGGGAAAGTACAACACTAATAAACAGGGAAAGTAAAACACTAATAAACAGGGAAAGTAAAACACTAATAAACAGGGAAAGTAAAACACTAATAAACAGGGAAAGTAAAACACTAATAAACAGGGAAAGTAAAACACTAATAAACAGGGAAAGTAAAACACTAATAAACAGGGAAAGTAAAACACTGATAAACAGGGAAAGTAAAACACTAATAAACAGGGAAAGTAAAACACTAATAAACAGGGAAAGTAAACCACTAATAAACAGGGAAAGTAAAACACTAGTAAACAGGGAAAGTAAAACACTAATAAACAGGGAAAGTAAAACACTAATAAACAGGGAAAGTAAAACACTAGTAAACAGGGAAAGTAAAACACTAATAAACAGGGAAAGTAAAACACTAATAAACAGGGAAAGTAAAACACTAATAAACAGGGAAAGTAAAACACTAGTAAACAGGGAAAGTAAAACACTTATAAACAGGGAAAGTAAAACACTAATAAACAGGGAAAGTAAAACACTAGTAAACAGGGAAAGTAAAACACTAATAAACAGGGAAAGTAAAACACTAGTAAACAGGGAAAGTAAAACACTAGTAAACAGGGAAAGTAAAACACTAATAAACAGGGAAAGTAAAACACTAGTTAACAGGGAAAGTAAAACACTAATAAACAGGGAAAGTACAACACTAATAAACAGGGAAAGTAAAACACTAATAAACAGGGAAAGTAAAACACTAATAAACAGGGAAAGTAAAACACTAATAAACAGGGAAAGTAAAACACTAATAAAAAGGGAAAGTAAAACACTAATAAACAGGGAAAGTAAAACACTAATAAACAGGGAAAGTAAAACACTAATAAACAGGGAAAGTAAAACACTAGTAAACAGGGAAAGTAAAACACTAATAAACAGGGAAAGTAAAACACTAATAAACAGGGAAAGTAAAACACTAATAAACAGGGAAAGTAAAACACTAATAAACAGGGAAAGTAAAACACTAATAAACAGGGAAAGTAAAACACTAGTAAACCGGGAAAGTAAAACACTAATAAACAGGGAAAGTAAAACACTAATAAACAGGGAAAGTAAAACACTAATAAACAGGGAAAGTAAAACACTAATAAACAGGGAAAGTAAAACACTAATAAACAGGGAAAGTAAAACACTAATAAACAGGGAAAGTAAAACACTAGTAAACAGGGAAACTAAAACACTAATAAACAGGGAAAGTAAAACACTAATAAACAGGGAAAGTAAAACACTAGTAAACAGGGAAAGTAAAACACTAATAAACAGGGAAAGTAAAACACTAGTAAACAGGGAAAGTAAAACACTAATAAACAGGAAAAGTAAAACACTAATAAACAGGGAAAGTACAACACTAATAAACAGGGAAAGTAAAACACTAGTAAACAGGGAAAGTAAAACACTAGTAAACAGGGAAAGTAAAACACTAATAAACAGGGGAAGTAAAACACTAATAAACAGGGAAAGTACAACACTAATAAACAGGGGAAGTAAAACACTAGTAAACAGGGAAAGTAAAACACTAGTAAACAGGGAAAGTAAAACACTAGTAAACAGGGAAAGTAAAACACTAATAAACAGGGGAAGTAAAACACTAATAAACAGGGAAAGTAAAACACTAATAAACAGGGAAAGTAAAACACTAATAAACAGGGAAAGTAAAACACTAGTAAACAGGGAAAGTAAAACACTAATAAACAGGGAAAGTAAAACACTAGTAAACAGGGAAAGTAAAACACTAATAAACAGGGAAAGTACAACACTAATAAACAGGGAAAGTAAAACACTAATAAACAGGGAAAGTAAAACACTAATAAACAGGGAAAGTAAAACACTAATAAACAGGGAAAGTAAAACACTAATAAACAGGGAAAGTAAAACACTAATAAACAGGGAAAGTAAAACACTAATAAACAGGGAAAGTAAAACACTAATAAACAGGGAAAGTAAAACACTAATAAACAGGGAAAGTAAAACACTAATAAACAGGGAAAGTAAAACACTAATAAACAGGGAAAGTAAAACACTAGTAAACAGGGAAAGTAAAACACTAATAAACAGGGAAAGTAAAACACTAATAAACAGGGAAAGTAAAACACTAATAAACAGGGAAAGTAAAACACTAGTAAACAGGGAAAGTAAAACACTAATAAACAGGGAAAGTAAAACACTAGTAAACAGGGAAAGTAAAACACTAGTAAACAGGGAAAGTAAAACACTAATAAACAGGGAAAGTAAAACACTAGTAAACAGGGAAAGTAAAACACTAATAAACAGGGAAAGTACAACACTAATAAACAGGGAAAGTAAAACACTAATAAACAGGGAAAGTAAAACACTAATAAACAGGGAAAGTAAAACACTAATAAACAGGGAAAGTAAAACACTAATAAAAAGGGAAAGTAAAACACTAACAAACAGGGAAAGTAAAACACTAATAAACAGGGAAAGTAAAACACTAATAAACAGGGAAAGTAAAACACTAGTAAACAGGGAAAGTAAAACACTAATAAACAGAGAAAAGTACAACACTCACATACAGGGAACTGTCAACACTCACATACGTCCCATATATAGGGGAAGTGCTGTAAAAATATACAGGGACAGTACTTCGCACATATACATGGAAAGTGCTACACAAATACGCATAGAAATTTCAACATTCACATACAGGGATAGTTTATCTCTCATATACAAAGAAAGTAGCATACTCATATACATGGAAAGTGCTACACAAATATGCAGGCAATGTGCTACACAGATATACATGGGAAGATCGCCACTCATTTACTGGGAAAGTTCAACATTCATATACAGGGAAAGTGGTACACAACTATAAATTAGAAGTACAACACTCACATACAGGGATAGTTCAACATTCATATACATGGAAAGCGCAACACTGGCATACAGAAACAGTTCACCGCCCATATCAAGGGACAGTGTAACATAAATATACAGGACAAATATAAGAACGTATAACCCTTAACTACTACCTCTCGCTTTGATTACGAGACCGGTTAAGACCAGGGATGGAGTTATACCTCCCTATAGCACAAAGCATGAGCTGCCCAGGCATCATGATCCCTCTCTTGGTCTGCCTAGTTCACTCCAGAGGAAATGTAACACCAATCCATCTGGAATAAACAAGCTGCACAAGCTACCGGATCAGTGAAGCACTTCTCTAACTGCCCTCTTTCAGAGCTTCGATCCTAGACCAGCTGCCAACCAAGGGTCTGGTCTGCCCTGCCATGCCATTTTGTCTGTAAGCTGCATTTCCTCGCAACTGGATAAGTCATGTACCCTGCCAATGGCGCACCTCCGTTAGAAGACGTTGGTACAATGTGGGGTGTCGGGATTGAAAAGCGCCGCCCAGCATTCCGCTCTAATAGAAAGCAGGTATTACTGTCTACTGTCATACGGTAGCTCAGTCATATCTGACTAGGACCTGACATGCCTCACAATAAATGCCAGAAACGTGAATAGAGAAAGCAGCCTGAAGTATTTGATAATAACCTTCGATAGAAGGTGTCCTACATGGATCATGTTGAAGTGGTGGTTACAAAGTGTCAGACAGGGCTCAATGCAGTGAAGAGTATGGCAGCAAGGGACTTTGAGCAGAATATGATATTCACACATTGTCAGCACTTGATCATTTCAGTGGTGGAGCATGGACTAGGAATGCTCACTGTCTCAAAGAGACAGCTAGTGAGACTAGAGTGCACACAGAATGTAGCAGTGGGTGATGTTTCTGGGATATGCAACGGACACCCCAATAGCGTGTATGCGCTACATCTTGGCGCTGCCGACCATTGCAGACAGACTCAAGGTATTGCAGGCAAGGTCATACATCAAGGTAGTTGCTGACATGGAACACCTCCTACATGATCCCCTGGATGCCGTCAAGAGCCTCATGCTGTTAAGAGGAAGATCATTGATCGCTCAGGCAGAAGATACCATCAGGGAAATATGAAAACTTGAGAAGATTGTCAGAGGCAGGGAGCTGGTCAGAAAACTGAATAGAAATTCAGACCTGTGTGGGGTTATAATCACATAGAACCGTGAGTGTGGAGCGTGATCAGTAGGAAGTACGGAAATAGAAATTCAGAAATCCATTTTGACTATTCTCGTACCGGCGATTGATTGATTGATTGATTGATTGATTGATTGATTGATTGATTGATCTAGGAACCGACATCACAGCATTCGGGACATTCCCATAAGCGCTCCGTCCCCATCCTCAGCAGCCAGCGAAGAGTTCCAACACTAATAGTTCCAGTAGCAATCTAATTATATGTCCGTCTCGCCATTCCTCTGAGCGTCGATCGTTGGCCAGATCCTCTCGTCACACCTCGCTGCCTCATTCTTACCAGACTATGGTGATCTATTTGCTCCTCCGAGGTGTACACGTGCTCCCACAAGGCCGCAACCACTTTTGTTTTGTCATGCATCAATACTCCACCAAATTTTGCCAAGCCAGCCAATCTGTCCGCCTGTTCATTCCCCAGCACACCGGCATCCCCAGGAGAAAACATCCAGATGATGCTTTCTACCCGTGACATCCGAAGCGAAGCAAGCCACTCTGCACGAAGCTTGCCTGTTCTCACCCTCCTAAGCATGCTTTCTGAGTCAGTTACAATCATAATGTGTGTATGTATCGTGTTCTCTATCCAGCGAAAAGCTGCACTGACCGCCTCCACCTCCATTCTTAAGCTAGATGTTGTGTTATCATACGCCAGGCTCTCCTGCACCAAATGCCGACCATTAGCTTTTGCCAAGAACCCCCAGGCACTTCTCCTACCTCTCAACACCGACCTATCCGTGTAGATAATCACATCACCCGGGCGAGAATTAACCTGAATTAGTTGCTGAATTTCCACTTCTGTGGCCCCTGCTGGCCACTCCCTGCACTCCCGGCTCAATGTGATTATAACTCTGAACAAGTCTGACTGCTCGGCTGGCACTCTGACCCACTCCTCTACTCGCCTGATGTTCTCCAAGGGGCACACCTGTCTGATCGTATCCTCCGCCTGAGCCATCCATGATTTCTCTCTTATCAGTCTCTGACCCTTAACTACGACCAGCGCCTCATGCAACGGGTGATCTGTGTCTGCAGCTACTCTGAGGTATGCCTTCGCTTGCATCACCTTGTGCCTACCCGCAACAGTAGGCAGACCAAGGATGTACCGCATACACACTACTGGAGTATCTCTGGTGCATCCCAGAATGACTCGCATAGCTTCGTTCTGTATGCGCTCTAATTTCACCAGCACTGGCGATGTGATTATCTATTCCGATGGCCCTGTGTTAAGCGGCATACGGTTGCCTGAGGATTCATAGCAAAAGTAAATGGCCAAAGTTTAGTAAAGGAGAGCTTGGCATTGGGTACCACAACCTTAAGTGTGAGGTTGGAGGTGGAGGCGATTGCTGCAACTGTCTGCTGGTTGACGAACACACTTTATACGCATGTTGTGATTATACGAGGGGAAGTCAATATGTATGTCACAAATGGCTGTAGAGAAATAACTAAATATGATGACAACTTGAAACAAGTTTATTTTTAAACATACATTGTCCCTTTATTTCTCAACATAATTTCCACCAACATTGATTCACTTATTCCATCGTTTTATCAGTCCTCCCAAACCGGCTGCATAGAATATTGCGTGCTCTGTTTTCTAAATCATGTTTTTACTTCACATTAAACTTCGGCGTCATTAACATTTCTCCCGCCAAGGTGGGTTTTCAGTGGACCAAAAAGGTGGAAATCGCTAGGGGCTAAGTCGGGGCTGTAAGGTGGATGTTCCAGAACTTTCCACCTTAGTTGGTTAATTTTCTCCTAGATAGCCGTGCCGTATGTGGTCTGGCATTGTCATGAAGAAGCAAGACTCCTATAGTCAGCAGTCCTGGATGTTTTCTTCGAATTGCATTGTCATATATTTTTGAAGGGAGTGGGAGATCACTGTAGTGCATGCCCCATTTCTAACAAAAGAAGTAGAGCCCCATCCTCTTCTATCTTCAATAACCCCAGAATATGAACCTTGAGTTATCTGCAGGCCTCGTCTTATTAAATTATGTCTAGGAGATATAGATTATGGCCCTGGTGAGAATAATGATTACTAACTGGGATTCTGCCCCTTCTCCAAGGATTCTGTAGCTCTGGAGCCCCCTTTTTGTTTATCAAATCTGAGGAAAGTCTGGAGAATTTTCTCAGCCTGATTTAGATGAAGGAAACATGGATGTTGAGCAGTTGATAGATCTAGAGTCTTCTCTCCCCCATTTTAGTAAGTCATTATGAGTGGATTTATTTTTAAACAATCAAACAAATAATCAATCACATTAGATTCTGACAACATGATGTACAAAGAAGCTGGTGACTCACAGATAGGTTTGAACTGATAAATTAACAGAAGGTCAATTCAAGTTAATCATTTATTGACTGAGCCCGAACCTTCTGGCCAGTACACACATCTCTATTGTGATTTACACAAAATATTAGAAAAGTTGCACATTGGACCATTGTCCCAGACAATCAATCAAGCATCAATATATGAGATGTCAACAAGTGTGAAACATAGTAAACATTTTGATGTTGTACATATTAAGTGTGAAGATGATGAATCAACAATTAACTATCAGTTTCCTGAAATTTGGTGTGGTGTGTACCAAGGAAAATGTAACCTGGTGACTGGAAGATTTGGTAAGCCAGGGTCCATTGACTGATGGATCCACTTCAGGTATGCCCGTATAGCTCCTCTGAAGGCCTCCCCATACTTTGCTCATAGCCAAGTCATCTTCCCTCTCACTTGTGGTTCATCTCTTTCTCTCGGCCTCCCTCTTCCAGGTCTGATTTAGGTGGTTAGTTTGCTGATGTGTTGGGTGGTTGTTGGTATGTAGCCACCAAGAATCACTGTTTAAAATTCACATAAATATATATAATCTTCCCAATACAATCTTTTAAAAGTAGGTAAAAGAACCTAAATTCCTGGAGTAGGAACTAGTTCCCCTCCCCTCCTTTTTTCTCTAAGCTAGTGTTGGGTTAATTTGGGGTGGTCAGAGTTTATCACACTGTGTACGCCTTGTATCAACTGGTTATTGCTGTATGCAAGTTCTCATTTGACCTGGGGTCAGTGAACGTGTACAGTAAGACAGTGACAAGAGTGAGAATATGTCAAGATGCATGTAAATAAATGACATACATTTATAACATTTCTTCCACTAAATGGTGTTTATAGTGTGTATAAATAATTATCTGTGTTTTCCCAATTAACCAACTTCTTCTTCTTCTGTGTCTAATAACTCTCTCCCATTATCTGTTGTTGTTGTGATGTTGAGTGTTTGGTTGTGTGGTGATGAGTGGTGTTGAGTGGTGTTGTGTTTTAAGTTATGTTGAGTAATGAGTTAAGTTCACTTCGTGTGATGGAGTTCCACGAAGCTCAACTCTTCTGATGTAATGCAGTTCATAAGTGCTCTTATCTAAGTGAAATTTGACATAAATATAAATATTTATCCTTCAAACCCTATCCATTCAATAGATGAAGCAGAAAGAAAAGATTGGATTTCTCTCTCAACTTTCTAAATTGAAAATAGACATAGATAAGTCTGTTTTAAAACAAGGCACTTATTCTAGTACACGAACTGTCATTTTAGCTGTAGATAGTGATAGCATCTTTAACAGTGTTTCTGACAAAATGCACAAGATTGCTTTCGAATCATCACTTCGTACAGTTGTTCAGAATAGAATGGAGTAGTATAATGCACTTCTTAAAGTTAATAATTATCCTTAAGAATATCAGAGATTGCAGTTTCATCGAAGAGAGTATTGGAGTGTCAGTTTGCCCGGGAACGGCTCTGCGTCGTTAGAATCTACAGTCGAGCATTTTTACATTTCAGAGGTTTTAATTAATAATAATACATTTCAATTGACATTACAAACACTGGATACCATTTCTGGATACCTGATACATCGGGTTCTTAGTCTAATCTCGGGAATTACAAGCTTACCTCAGATCTAGACACCCCGCAATTCCATGTTTGAAAATTTGGTCACACCAGCTTCTCACATTTATTCATCAGGCTGGTTGCAGGAAAAGTGCGGGCTTACCATATTCTGATGAAATATTAACATATGCAAATTCGGCGTTGGCGCGAAAGCGGGTCACATGTCTCCTCCTATCCAATGGGGTTCCGAGCTTTGTCTGATGAAATCTTTCTAAGAATCCACGTCATCTGTCACTTATGCAGTTCCAGTTTCGATGTTAAGTCTTAAGTCCTAGTTCCAGTTTGCGGTTGTGTAGTCAATTGTTTTACCATTTCCTCTTCTTGGCTTGCGGTCTTGGTAACTGAATAATGGTGGTTAGCCATTATGCTACATGCATCATGAAGCATCGATATAATTTTTCAGTGCGATTCAGAATTCACATTGTCATCTTTCTTCTTGAAATTAGTTAAAAGTAATATTTGACAATCCTAGAACAATGTCAGCATAACCTTCCCTGCTAATGGCGTAACTTTGAATTTGTGGACACAAGGCGAAGAAGGATGTTTCCATTGCATTGAAGCGCGCTTTGATACGGGCTGGTAGTGATCCACCCATGATTCGCCCACAGTAAAAATCATGTTCAGCATGTCTTCCCCTTCATCTTCGTATCGACAGAGATGATGCAAGGACAGGCCAAATCTGTTCATTTTGTGTTCCTTTTTCAATTGTCTGGGTACCCACCTTGAGCACACTTTCTTAAATTTCAATCGACCATGCATTAAGCTGTATCCTGAACCATGTTAGCACCAAATTGCAGATAATACAGAGTCTATCGTTACTCACCTGTCACCTCTAATCATCTCCTCCACCCTCTGCACGGATGCTCCTGTTGCAATCTCAACAGGACGACCAGATCGGATTTCATCAACAATTTCAGAGCATGCTTGAGCAAATTTTTTCTACCCAGCTATGCGCCTTTACGGGACAAACATTTGTCAGCATAAACATGACGCATTTCCTTATGCATGTCCTTTGCAGGCAGTCCTTTGTCCACAAAAAAAAAACACCACAACAGCACGTTGCTCTTTGGTTGTACACTCCGTAAGCACAGTCGCCATTTTGTTTATTCATTTCGCATGCGTTTGAGACACGAAGCGCTACCTGAATATAAAGTTCGATGTTGCTGTCACCTAATGACACCTGTAGAAAAGACGAGCTACATTTACCTGCCATTTCATAGAACTGTGAGATTCACTTTTTGACCCCCCCCCCCCCTCGCAACTTATTCACAAAGCATGCTGTCAAAGGTGAAGACTGGCATGCTTCGTGCAGAATGAAATGCATCAATTCAGAGAACGCGGGTTGTGAGCACTCGCTAGATCTTTTCTCCAGGACATTCTGGTGTTGTTGGAAATGAACAAGCAGACAGGGTACATACATGTTAATATGTCAACAGGTCATGAGGCAGCACAGCACGTTCAGACTGGCTGGGACTAGGCCAGGTTTGGTCAAGTTTTCCCGCAGGTTGTCGGCATTTTATAGTCAATAGAGTCTAGACCACAGAACGGCAGATACACATAATACCTACGTGTTCTCGTTATATGTAAGATACACATAATACCTACGTGTTCTCGTTAAATGTAAGATACACATAATACCTACGTGTTCTCGTTATATATAAGATACACATAATACCTATGTGTTCTCGTTATATGTAAGATACACAAAATACCTACGTGATCTCGTTACAAGTAACTGGTATTCGAATTTTGAGCCCATTGGAATCTTTGCGCAAGTGATATTTCTGCATTTGTATTGAAAGGAGTCGTCCACGTAAAGACAATGATCGCCTACTTCACACGCTGCAACATGAGAACAGATTGGTGTCAGTTCTTTGCTTTCAAAAATAGTTATTGACATTACATATCCCAGTCCTGCTTCTATTTGTCTTTTCTCAAATACGATTACAAGATAGTGTCATTTATTATCCTCATTTCTTTCTTAAATTGTTCGGTGTCTGTGTGTGCGTGCGTGCGTGTGTGCGTGTGTGTGTGCGTGGGTGGGTGGGTGGGTGGGTGAGTGTGTTTGTGTGTCTGTGTTTTCCGCACAGTCTTTATTCCATCCTGAATATAATTCCCACTGTTTCCATTTGGACTAGTTTTTGGAAAGGGGAAAGGTTCTTCCAAGAGGCCTGGGGAGATACAGGCCAGGGAATGATACCTGGTCAAATGCAGCCACTTTTGCCTTTGACGTTTATGAGGGGTTCCAGAGTAGACAGGAAACGATGGCGGCAGCGCTTGATCTCGAGGATGCGTACAATAGAGTTCGATATGATATATTTTGATGACCGCACTGATGGAGAAGGGGGTCAATCCCTGGTTGGTGAACTGGATAGCGGCCGTCCTACATTCTCGACGGATTGCTCTCCGTCTGAGTGCATGGACCTCAGAGCCACATATTTTAACCCCGGGACTGCCACAGGGATCCGCAATCTTACCGGTGCTCTATAACGTGTATACGAGCAAAATAGGAAACCTAGAAGCACCTGGGGTTGGAATGATACTAACATTTGCAGATGATATTCTTGCATATAGGCAGGGGAGAGATAGGGAGCAAACAGCCCAGGAGCTACAGGCGACAGTAGACAAAGTGATTGACTGGTGCAATGAAATGGGTGCTGTCATCCACCCGGAAAAGGCGGCTGTTTTGTGGTGCTCTCTGGACAACAGGATTGTAAGAGCTGATGTCCCAACCCTCACGATAGATGGTAGAATCGTCAACAGAGAGAATAAACTGAAGTATCTGGGAATCACATTTGACAGAAGCCTGTCATTCAAGGATCATGTGGATACGGTTGTGACAAGATCTCAAAAGGGACTCAACGCAATTAAAACTATGTCTGCAATGGACATAGAGCAGAGAATGTTTTTTTTATACTATACCAGCACTTGATCCTCTCAACGATTAATTATGGACTAGGATTGCTCAGTGTCTTAACGAGTCAGCTGGTGAGATTGGAGCGCATACAGAACAAGGCATTTGCGGGTTATTCTGGGATGCACCAGAGACACCCCAGTTGTATGTATGCGGTACATCCTTGGTCTGCCGACTGTTGCTGGTAGGCTCAAGATGATGCAGGCGAAGGCATACCTCAGAGTAGCTGCTGACACAGATCACCCGTTGCATGAGGCGCTTGACGCAGTTAAGGGCCAGTGTCTGATAAGAGGGAAATCATGGATGGGTCAGGCGGAGGATACGATCAGACAGGTGTGCATCTTGGAGAACGTTAGGCGAGCAGAGGAGTGGGTCAGAGTGCCAGCGGAGCAGTTAGACTTGTGCAGAGTTATAATCACATTAAGCCGGGAGTGCAGGGAGTGGCCAGCTTGGGCCACGGAAGTGGAAATCCAGCAACTAATTCAGGATAATGCTCGCCCGGGTGATGTGATTATCTACACAGATGGTTCGGTGTTGAGAGGTAGTAGAAGTGATTGGGGGTTCTTGGCAAAGGCTAATGGTCGACGTTTGGTGCAGGAGAGCCTGGCATATGATACCACAACATACAGCTTAAGAATGGAGATCGAGGCAGTCAGTGCAGCTTTCCGGTGGATGGAGAATACAACACACACACACACACACACACACACACACACACACACACACACACACACATCGTGATTGTAACTGACTCAGAAAGCATGCTGAGTCGGGTGACGACAGGCAAGCTTAGTACAGAGTGGCTTGCTTCGCTTCGGAAGTCACGGATGACAAGCATCGTCTGGATCTTTTCTCCGGGGCATGCCGATGTGCTGGGGAATGAACAGGCAGACAGATTGGCTGGCTCTGCAAAACTTGGTGGAGTGTTGATGCATGATAAGGCTGACGTGGTTGCCGCCTTTGTGGGAGCACGTGTACACCTCGGAGGAGCAAAAGGATCACCATGGTCTGGCAAGAATGCGACAGCGAGGAGTGACGAGGGGATCTGGCCGACGCTCGACGCTCAGAGGAAAGAGACGCACATATAATCAGATTGCCACTGGTACTATTAGTGTTGGGACTCTTCGCTGGTTTCTGAGGATGGGGACGGAGCGCTTATGGCAATGCACACACACACACACACACACACACACACACACACACACATATATATATATATATATATATATATATATATATATATATATATATATATATATATGCATTGAAGTATAAAAATATCTATGTAGAAAGCCGAGTGTCAGACATTTTAGCTATAAATATTTCTTTTGGTGTGCAGTTAACTAGCAGATGTCAACAAACACACGATTACAACTTGTAGATAGTATGATTTGTAGCGAAGTAAATACCAGGGACTATATGTGATGTATTGCTTCACAGATGATTTAGATTATTCCAAATGTGATTAACAGTTCGTGGTTTGTTATACATTAATTAGTACGTTATTATTATTAAAACTAAGCGTTATGGTATAAAGCGGTAATTTATTAGCAAACAGTATGTAGTTATTTGTACACGTATATTAATTGATAGTGGTACAGGCAGGCCCTGCTATACGTCGCTTCGGTTTACGTTGTTTCGCTTTAACGTCGTTGTCACAATGTGACATAACTTTACTTTACGCAGATGCGTTTCGCCATAACGTCGTTTTGAGGGTGGTGCAGACAAAACCAAAGAGGGTGCTAAAAGCGTAATCTTTTTGAGTGCTTCCAAGATCACTCGTACCAGACGTATTCTTATGGACAACATGGAAGCACTATTGGCCGTCTGGATTGAAGACCAGAACCTTCGGAATATGCCTGTTAGCAAGATGGTGATGCAAGAGAAAGCATTGTCTTTCTTTGAAGATCTAGCTAAGAAAGCTGGTGAGAGCAGTACTAGCAGTGCTGATGATAGTTTTGGAGCGAGTCGTGGTTGGTTTGAGCGCTGTAAGAAGCGTTCACACCTGCACAACATTCAGGCAACAGGTGAAGCGGCGAGTTCTGATACTGCAGCTGTAGTGCGTTTCCCTGCAGAGTTAAAGGCCATGATTGAGGAATATGGTTACTGTGCAGCAGACATTGGACAATTTATTTGTTCAAGCACAGAAGAGCCAGGAAAAGAGGCAGTAAGATGTAACAGTTTCATCTTCAGATGAAGAGGGAGAATGTAATGCCTCTACGTCCCAATAACTCTACCACTCGCCCTCCAGTCCACCTCTATTAGCCAATAATTATCAGCAACCATCAAAATGAACATTACTGTGGTACACAATACACTGTATTTCATTTAATTCTATGGGAAATAGTGTTTCGCTATACGTCGTTTCACTTAACATCCCGTTTTCCAAGAACGTAACCCCGACGTTAACCGGGCCTACCTGTATAAGTTACTGTTTACTGTTGCCGGTTGAGCATTTGAATACGGGGGTTTAGAATTAATAGATAATGAATTCATATGTTATCATTACAATTAACTTTAGTTATGTTTTTAATTAGTATATTAACATAATTAGATTATTTGGAATGTTTTGGGAACTCATAGATGATAGTTGATATCTATGATTGTTGAAATTGTTTGACATTATTTAATACTGCTTGATAGCAAGAATTACATTTTCATGTGTTGTTTAGAATGTAACTAACATGTTGAATTAACATCTAACAATTTGGATTGTTTCATTTCGCATCGGTGGAATTCCAACGTTGCCTTGTTGGTGTTGTACTTTTTCGTAACATCTTGCTTGTCTTCTCGGGTACAGCACTGACATGGCGATTGTGGGAAGAATTGGTTCGACTTTAATACTTGCATGGATTCCGTATGGTGTTTTGTCGCGTCTCTGTGTATCGACAAGTGCGCTTTTCAGGGTGTGAGGACAAAATTGATTAGTATGTCAGATAACGTTGCATATTTGACTAACCGCTGTTTTGTTCTGGTTAATAATTCATAGCAGTGGGTGGTTGATCAAGCATAATCTCAAATAATATCGGTTCTTATTTTATTTTATTTTTTGGTCATTGAATAATTTGTTTTCTGAAATAGATTTTATGCATCCCAGATTACAGTCAAATTGGCAGCATGTGAAGTGACTTGCCGATACATGGTGTTTTCCCGTGCCTCTATGAATCGACAGGTGCGCTTTGCAGAGTGTTTTGACATAATTAGTTGTTTAACAACATGAGAATTGGTTCTACGTTTTAAAGTTAAACTGGAATGCAGATAGTAAACTAAATACTGGGGTACACTGTGCGGTATTGGCATGGAAGCGACTTGTCTAAGCTGATATCATATGCCAATGCACTATAGTTGTGCCAGTTTTGAGGTAATAACTCTGATCTCATGTAAGATTGTCAGAATTATCCCCTGAGAAGAAAATCTTGCTTTCAGAAAGAGATACGAAAGAAACAAAGGACATTAGAATAATCCCTCGATGGGAAAAGATTACTTATAGAGAATGCCGTTGGATTACTAGATGATTAAGGTTCTATACTAATATAGTTGAGTGGTGGATTGATTGATAAAGTAGATATATTTGATTCATCGTTCCGAGTCATTGAGGTTCTTTGCTGCAGATACAATCCGTCTCCATTCGTCTCTCTAGTTGACCTTCTCTTCCCAGTCGTTGATTCCAAGTGCTTGTAGGTCTGTATATATTATCTCTCCGCCGTCTTCTTGGTCTACCTCAGGATCTACGATCATTTATTTCCTGAGTGTAAGCGAGTTTCCCTATTATCTTCTATTCTTTCTATATACCCCAGCCATTGTAGGCTATTAGCCTTCATGATACAAGTGATTAGCGGGGACTTAAACGGATGATACATGTCTTGGTTACTTCTTCTTTTCCACTCTCCACTTTGTGTATTCTTAATAGGTCCAAAGATGCGTCTTAAAACTTTGTTCTCAAAGGTTTGTAACAAGGCTTCGTCTCCTTTCTTTGTACTCCAGGTTCAGAGCCATACAGCACAGCTGGTCTGATCAGTGTTTTTGTATATTGTGATTTTGGTGTTACGAGATAGCGCATTCAATTTTAGTAGATGTTGTAGTGCATAGTATATCTTATTTTCAGAATTGATTCTACTTTGTATTTCTTCCCTTATGATGTTGGAGCAGTTGAAGATTGTACCCAGGTATTTGTATGTTTCCGTTCTGTTAATGGTCATATTATCTATTTGTATGTGGCCAGAGTTTTTAGCCGTTCCTTCTTTGAAATTACCATATATTCTGTCTTATCTTGGTTGATAACCAGCCCCATTTGTTGAGCCTTGTCCTTTGAGTGAGTCAATATTTCTGATGTGTTTTGTTCATTTCCCCCTATAATATCTATATCATCTGCATAACCAAGCAGTCTGGATGTTCCTCCAATAACACATTCCTCCTTTACCTTCCTTATAAATTTCTCTAGAGCCAGATTGAAAAGGAGCGGTGATAGTGCATCACCCTGTTTCAAGCTAGATGTTATTTGGAAAGGATCTGATTTCCTGCTTTTATATGTTACTATACTATAAGTATCTTCCATGCATAGTCTGGTCATGTTGATTAACTTCCTTGGTATTCCAAATTCCTGCATAGCATTCCATAGACTATTTCTATGGACACTATCATAAGCCTTTTTAAAATCAACAAAAATGTTATGGAGATCTCTTTTATATTCCCAATGTTTCTCGGCTATTTGTCGTAAGATAAATATCTGATCTATTGTTGATCTGTTTTGTCCAAAACCCGCCTGGTAGTCACCTAATATGTATTCTGAAT
The DNA here is from genome assembly GCA_963921405.1 of Cepaea hortensis. Classification (NCBI taxonomy): domain Eukaryota; kingdom Metazoa; phylum Mollusca; class Gastropoda; order Stylommatophora; family Helicidae; genus Cepaea; species Cepaea hortensis. The sequence continues at coordinate 78,329,972 of OY992888.1, read as the reverse complement.
ATGATTTTAGTCTATTTAGTAATACTGCGGATAGTATCTTATAGCGTGTGTACAGTAGTGATATTCTTCTATAATTTTCACATTGAAACTTGTCTCCTTTCTTAAAGATAGGTATCAATACTGACTCTTTCCAGTCATGGGGTAATTCGTCTGTCCTCCATATTTTTATTATTAGTTCGTATAGCTTTAGATGCAATGTATAGCCACCTGCCTTTATGAATTCAGCAGCAATTCCATCAGCCCCAGTTGCCTTATTGTTTTTAAGTCGTGTGATTACATACATGATTTCTTTAAATGCAGGTTCTTCAATTTGTGGTTCACACGTTAGAACCTCTTCCTGTGGGAAAGTGTTACTTGGAGGTTCACAATTTAGTAATTCAACAAAATATTCGTTCCTTGTGTTGCACATTTCCTCATTAGTATTGATCATATTCCCATTTTTGTCTTTAAAACCATATGTGTTGTGTTGGTGCCCTCGTTTCATTGACTTCAGTTCTTTAAAAAAAACTTTCTGGATTCGTTTTTCTGGTGATTAGTTTCCATATCTTTGATTATATTACTCATATATTCTCGCGTCTGCTGTCGAACTATTTTTGTAGCCTCTTTACATTCATTTCTATATTCCTCTTCCTTATGGATGTTATTGATGTCAGTTAACCATAAATGGCTGGCATTCTTTTTCCTAATGACTGCTTCTTCACATTTTTGATTGAACCATCTGTTCTCTCTATGTTTAGTTAACATACCGAGACATTCTTCTGCGGTAGATTGAATTGTATTCTTGATGTTCAACCAAGTTTGGTCAACGCTTTCCTCCAACGGGTTTTGCAGAGTTTCAAGTTTACATTTTTTTAAATCTGTAAATTTCTCTTTGACTGTAATGTCTTGTAGTTTTTCTCTGTTATATGTTGGGTGTAAACTTTGTAATTTAGTATAGAAAGATCTCTTAAGTTTTAATCTAAATTTTGCTCCAACGAGGAAGTAGTCGCTGTGGCACTTAGCTCCTCTATAACTTCTAACTTGTTGTATGCTTGATGCATTTCCGTTGTTAATTAAAATGTGATCTATGTGATTATAGGTTCTCTTGTCACATGATTTCCAAATTTGTTTGTGTATATCCTTTCTTTGTAGTCTGGTACTGCTAATCTGCAGTCCTTTGGCTTCTGCCAGGTTGATGACTCTCCATTCATTATCATTTGAAGTTGTATGTAGGCTTTCCATAACGACCACTTTTTAAATAAGTTTTCTCTCTACCTATTTTTGCATTGAAGTCTCCCAGCACAATCATGATTTACTGTTTTGGGGTTTCTTCTATGACATCTTCCAAATCATTAAAAAAAAGTCTTCTTTAACGTCATCTTCTTTGTCTTCGGTAGGTGCATGCACATTAATCATCGTTATATTTTTCCATTTACCTTTTATTCGTAATTTACTAATTCTGTCATTAACAGCTTTAAAGTTTAGAACGTTCCCCCATAACACTTTTTTGATGACAAAACCTGTTCCCAATTCATGTTTATTTTGGGTGTTTCCTCCATATATTACAATCATTCCATTTTGTTCTAAAGTACCCTCTCCTGGCCACCTTATTTCTTGAATTGCTGTTATATCCATTTGATATTCAACCAGCTCTCGGGTTAGTTCTTCAGCCGCTCCAGCTCGATATAGTGTCCGTACATTCCATGTTCCAAATCTCAAAAGTCCTTTAACGTTCCAAGGTCGTTGTCCAGATAAGTCAGTCCGAATTCGAGGCTCATGTATCTGTTTCGTAACAAAATAGTTTTTACAAAGGTGAGGATGTTAACCCCACGCTTCAACCCCCAACTTCAAGGACCAGGGTGTTTCTCTTTGTCTGTTCTCTATGACATCTTCGAGGGAGAGAAGACACAGTATTATGCATAAAAAATGACATTGTTAGTTCACTTGTACACAGCTGGTTTCAAGATGGAGTTAGTTCATTAATGACACACTGAGCCCTTTCACAGTTTTCCTCCTACTATTGTCTGATCTCAATTTTAACCATTTTCATAACATTATTGTGACACACCCCTGCTTCCAGTTTTCTGCCATTATTTATTTTTTGTGAAAAAGACATGGTTCAGAATATGCAGCAAAACTTCCTTTTGTGTAATTTTAATGAGCAAAACTGTTTATATTGTTGAAGACAAGTGGTGTTTGTTTGATTATTCAGTAAATTAAACATGATTAGCAATAGAGCAGTATAGAAAACACCTTATAAGTGCAATTTGTAAAATAATTTTTACTTCTTTAATTTCAGTTGTTATTATTAAACCTCTCACTATTGTCATAATATTTGTAACCTATCAATCAATTATTACCACTGTCATGTTCCTTGTCCAATCCTCTTTAATTTGGTATGTAATACAATAGATCTGCTACCATTTTAACCATTTTAAAAGCATTATTCTGACACACCCCTACTTCAAATTTTCTGCCATGAATTTCTGTTTGGTCAGGACCCAATGTTTGTTTGGTAGGGAAAGAGTTAAATATTCTTGATAATGTTGATGATTTAATGAATTCATTATATATATATATATATATATATATATATATATATATATATATATATATATATATATATATATATATATATATATATATATTCACATGTATAACAGACTAAAACAGAGATAGTATTGCATAAAAAATAGCTATACAATATAAAATAAAAGACCATGCAGTGATGACGATATAATGAGAGCTACCACAATTTTGAGTATAATGATTTTGCTCAAGTCAGACTGGAGTAGTTAATGGAGTTGTCTTAATCTTTTCTTACTGCAACTATATTCATTGATTATGAGCTGAGTCAACGATGCCAGAGCAGAATAGGGCTAGCAACGCGTGCCAGACTGTCTACCATGTAACTCTGTCTTGCGGTATGCAAGTGGTCAGTTGCGGAACACGAGAACAGCTAATACGCTGGTATTGCCTGGAACTTGTTATGAGCATGGGCGGTGGTGGCAGATTGGGTTTGCAATAGTTGAATGCAGGTGGTGAGGTGCGGAACACGATAACAGCTAAGATGCTGGTGGTGTCTGAAACTTAGTATCTTCGGTGGGAATCCTTGCTGTTCTGAAGCTTGATATCTTTGTTGAGAATCCCTGCAGACCTGACACAGGCGATTTTTGCAATTGATTTTGAATGTTGGCAGATGAAGTTGAGTGTTGGTCAATTTATTATGGCCACCATTGACGCTACCAACCGACAAAATGCCAGATTGTTAAATAACAGTATAAGAAATATGTGGAACTAACTTTCTGTTCTAGAAGTTTTCATATTGAGGACTGTACGTTTCATACTGAGATACAATGAAACTTGCATATGATAATTTTGATGTAATATTTAGAGAGAATACTTATACATGGATTGAATAAAGTAAACTTAAATATATGGATACTAAATTAATTTGTCTGTATTGGATATATATATATATATATATATATATATATATATATATATATATATATATATATATATATATATATATATATATATATATATATATATATATTAGTAGATTCTTGTCTTTTCAGAGGTGCGATGATTTAGTGTCAAGAATTACTCCCGGGGAACAGATAACTCAAGTTACAATTAAATTAGAGGATTAAGTAGATTTATTAAATGATAAAACTTTCATTTAAAAAAAAATACATTGTTATATAGAACTAAGAAGTTAAACAAGAAAAAAATGGTGCCCAATTATTTTTCCTCAGGCTGCCAGTATAAAGACATGATCTAGTTTATAGCTCACAGCATGGCAAAGCATGGTCACGTTACAGTGCATGGCAAGCATAGATCTTGGGCCACGAAAGGCACGACGAGTAGTCACCGAAGAGGATAAGCCAGATTCTCGAAGGTGAAAGGGCAGTCAGGCCGTGGCTGTCGTTGAGTGCGGACACCGCATTATGAACGATCGCGATGGACTGATAGAGTGCCGCGTAATATATTAGATTGAGAATGATAGATATGTTTTTGTGTGCTGTTAGATAACTTGACATTTGTTGATCTGTAACTTGTGTTAGAATAATAGAAGGAGTGACACTGATTCTGAGTAATCTTAAGCGTGTACATTTCATATTGTGATTCTACGGATGATAGTGTAGAGAATGCATCGTTACTATTAATAGGTAATCTGAGAGTCTCTTCAGTAAAATCTGAGGAAGTCAAAGATATGTGAACGTATAGACAAGAAGCTGAGAGAAATAACCACGGTGATCGACTTATGTATTGTCATCAACAAATAAATATCAACTCCTAGACAACTACTACCATTGCAGTAGCGCCGTGGCACAAACATGTCAAGGAAATATGTCAAGAGGTACTTTTTCTTGACACAATGCAACCTTACAATTAAAGCAATGGCTGTAACCAATGCCCTGTATTGGCTCGGCACCCAGAACTAGCCATATGTTTGTATACTTGGCGATTCTATGAGCGTATTCAAGAAGATCCAGAGTGGCTTCAACATGGGTGGCTCGACACTGAGTACATCCCTATTAGCCACGCAAAATGTCATCTATATACGGGAGAGCCCGGGCGTATAAGGGAAAGAGCGAGCCGATCTGTTGGTGAACATGGCTATGATCGAGGAGGGAAGAGCAAAGGAATGGTCTGACATTATCAGCTCTATAAGAGATGCTGGATGCACAGGTGCATTAAAACCCAACTGGGAATCTGATTTCTTGTTAAGAGTGAGGGAGATGGGAGTGAAGCGGGCAGCCGAGTCAAGAACTCATGACGCTTGATTAACCAACACGTAACTGGTAGGATCAGTCAATCACAATCGAATGTACCAACCTGCATTAGTGTTCTCACATTCCTTGCAACAAATGCGTATCTTATTGATTTTCATACAGTCTTAGGATGTTATGGTTGCACATGTAGTACATGCTTTACCATACTGGCTGATATGCAAAGCATGTGCAATATAGGTAGCTTGATATTGCTTTTAAGGAAGTTACATGTATAAAGGCCGAAAGAAATATATTCTGTGGCATATGTTTTGTAGTCTAGGTGAGACAAATAGTATGTAATAGCTGTAATTAGCCAATCCTAATGTACGGAAGCCAATTATGGACTATTAATAACTAGTCAAGCTTGAGCGCATACAGAATGAAGCTATGCGAGTGGTTCCAGGAGAAACATTAGTTATGTTGTTGTTGTTTGTCTATCAAGAATGATTATGACCATTCATTTCATCCAGTGGGGTTGAAAGTATGGAGCCTTCGGTTCTAAGATGGCTTATACGGCCTAATTTGGCTAGAAATGTTCTTTGACAATGTCGACAAAGAATGCTTGACGTTTCTGGAGGAGGATTTTCTGCAGTGGTTTTTCTGTCCTGCCTTTTCTTTACAGCTCTTGCAGTCCTGGTTGCCTCACACATAACTGCACCCTTGTGTAATGATGCACACAATGAATTTCGGTCTCAGCCTGCAGTCTCCCAGGTGTCATGATGAATTCCAAAAGCATTCAGAGAGATTTTCAGAGTGTCTTTAAAGCGTTCCCTCTGGCCACCTTGGGAGCGTTTACCACAACGCAACTCACCGTAAAAATTTCGTTTTGGGAACCTGTGATCTGGCATGCGAGTCAAGTAACAAGCCCAGCGAATCTGATTCTTCATCAGTAGAGTGTGGATACTGGGCATAGACGCTCTTTCTAGGACTTCAGTGTCTGGGATCTTGTCTTGCCATTTAATCTTCAGTAGCTTCCTTAGGCAGACTGTGTGGAAGTGGTTTAATTTCCTAGCGTGTCGCTGATAAACAGTCAGATTTCACAAGCATATAGCAGAGTGGATAATACAACTGCTTTGTAGAATTTTAGCTTTGTTTTCAGGCTTATTCCAGTTCTGTCCCATACATTCTTGTACAGTCTGCCAAAGGCCGTACTGGCCTTGGAGATTCTTGCATTCACTTCGTCATCAATTGTTTTAGCTTGTGACACAGTGCTGCCAAGATAGGTGAATTTGTCCACAACACTTAGACTATGACCATTCACTTTGATATTCGGTACAGTGTGATTATTCCCTGGAGCTGGCTGGTACATAAATACAGTCTTCTCAAAGTTGATATTGAGTCCAAAGTTGGCACAGGCATGTGAGAAAGATGTAACATTATGTTGCATGTCCGCCTCTGAGTTGGCGTATAGAGCGCAATCATCAGCAAACAGGAGCTGTTAATTTTGGTTTTAGCTTTCAGCCTTCTGAGATTGAATAACTTTCCATCCATACGGTAGTTGATGTCTATTGCAATGTCGTCGTTCTCGAAGGCATTCATCAACATGGCTGAAAACATGAGGCTGAACAGTGTTGGTGCCAGGACACATCCTTGCTTCACTCCATTGGTGACAGGAAAGGGTTCAGACAATTCACCATTTTCCTGTACTCTTGCTTGCATACCATCATGAAATAGCCGCACTATTTGGACAAACTTTCGTGGACAGCCATATTTTGCCATGATCTTCCACAGTCCTTCTCTGCTGACTGTATCAAAAGCCTTGGTAAGGTCAATGAAAGTGGAGAATATTTCGCAGTTCTGTTCCTGACATTTCTATTGCAACTGCCTTGCAGCGAAATTCATGTCAACAGTTCCTAGTTCTTTTCTGAAGCCACATTGACTCTCAGGAAGAAGACCTTGATCGAGAAGGGCCGTGAGGTGATTGAGAAGAATTCTGGCGAGTATCTTCCCTGCAATTGAAAGCAAGGAGATGCCTTGGTGGTTGTTTTGTGATGTGTGTTTTGCTAAGTGGTTGCGGGTGTGTGGGTGGGTGGTGGCGAATATGTGGGTGGGTGTGTGCGTGTCGGTTATGGGATGGGTGGGGGATGTATGTGTGGGTTGGGAAATGTGTGTGGGTGGGGGATCAGTGGGTTTGTGGCGACATGTATGTTTGCCTGTGTCTGTGTGAGTGCGTGGAGGTATGTGTGGGTGGGTGGGAGTGTGGTGGGTGTGGGATGTGTGGGTGGCTGAGGGATGTGTGGGGTGGCTGCGGGGTGTGAGGGTGGATGGGGAATGTGTCTCACAACATTGCAATATGCACTTTTTATGTTTACAACTTTCATTTGACAATGTTTTGTTTTTTTCATGTGAATGTACCATGCGTAATATGCATTGTTTATGCTTACAAAATCCATTTGACAATGTTGTTTTTTTTCCTATGTAAATGTAACATGCACATTTGATGAATGAAAGATGAGTGAGCGAAAGGGCCGAATGTAAGACGGGCCTGCGTGCCCAATTTGTTACCCTTTTAAAATAAAGTTTTTTCCTTCGTTGTTCGTTCGTTCACAGGATTGGCGGTTTCCTTTACGTTTGTAAAGGTGGACTATTGACTTCTTCTTCTTCTTCTTCAGCGTTCCGAGCCATTGAGGTTCTTTGCTGCAAATACAATCCGTCTCCATTCGTCTCTCTGGTTGACCTTCTCTTGCCAGTCGTTGATTCCAAGTGCTTGTAGGTCTGTACATGTATTATCTCTCCACCGCCTTCTTGGTCTACCTCGGGGTCTACGGTCATTTATTTCCTGAGTGTAAGCGAGTTTTGTTTCCCTATTATCTTCCATTCTTTCTATATGCCCCAGCCATTGTAGTCTATTAGCCTTCATGATACCAGTGATTAGCGGGGACTTAAACAGATCATAAATGTCTTTGTTACTTCTTCTTTTCCACTCTCCACTTTGTGTATCCCTAATGGGTCCAAAGATGCGTCTTAAAATTTTGTTCTCAAAGGTTTGTAACAAGGCTTCGTCTCCTTTCGTTGTACTCCATGTTTCAGAGCCATACAGCACAACTGGTCTGATCAGTGTTTTGTATATTGTGATTTTGGTGTTACGAGATAGCGCCTTTGATTTTAGTAGATGTTGTAGTGCATAGTATATCTTATTTCCAGAGTTGATTCTAGTTTGTATTTCTTCCCTTATGATGTTGGAGCAGTTGAAGATTGTACCCAGGTATTTGTATGTTTCAGTTCTTTTAATGGTCATATTATCTATTTGTATGTGGCCAGAGTTTCTAGCCATTCCGTCTCTTGAAATTACCATATATTCTGTCTTATCTTGGTTGATAACCAGCCCCATCTGTTGGGCTTTTCCCTTTAAGTGAGTCAATATTTCCAATGTCTTTTGTTCACTTTGCCCTATAATATCTATATCATCTGCATAACCAAGCAGCTTGGATGTTCCTCCAATATCACATTCCTCCTTTACCTTCCTTACAACTTTCTCTAGAGCCAGATTGAAGAGTAGCGGCGATAGTGCATCACCCTGTTTCAAGCCAGATGTTATTTGGAAGGGGTCTGATTTCCTGCCTTTATATGTTACTATATTATAAGTATCTTCCATGCATAGTCTGGTCATGTTGATTAACTTCCTTGGTATTCCAAATTCCTGCATAGTATTCCATAGACTATTCCTATGCACACTATCATAAGCCTTTTTAAAATCAACAAAAATGTTATGGAGATCTCTTTTATATTCCCAATGTTTCTCGGCTATTTGTCGTAAGATAAATATCTGATCTATTGTTGATCTGTTTTGTCTAAAACCCGCCTGGTAGTCACCTAATATGTCTTCTGAATATGGTTTTAGTCTATTTAGTAATACTGCGGATAGTATCTTATAGCTTGTGGACAGTAGTGATATTCCTCTATAATTTCCACATTGGAACTTGTCTCCTTTCTTAAAGATAGGTATCAATAATGACTCTTTCCAGTCATGGGGTAATTCTTCTGACCTCCAGATTTTTATTATTAGTTCGTATAGCTTTAGATGTAATGCATGGCCACCTGCCTTTATAAATTCAGCAGCAATTCCATCAGTCCCAGTTGCCTTATTGTTTTTAAGTCGTGTGATTACATATAGGATTTCTTCAAATGTAGGTTCTTCAATTTGTGGTTCGCATGTTAGAACCTCTACCTGTGGGAAAATGTGACTTGGAGCTTCACAATTTAGTAATTCAATAAAATATTCTTTCCATGTGTTGCACATTTCCTCATTGGTATTTATCATATTCCCATTTTTGTCTTTTAAACCATATGTGTTTTGTTTGTGCCCTCGTTTCATTGACTTCAGTTCTTTAAAAAATGTTCTGGATTCATTTTTCTGGTGATTAGTTTCCATATCTTTGATTATATTACTCATATATTCTCGCTTCTGCTGTCTGACTATTTTTGTAGCCTCTTTACATTCATTTCTATAATGCTCTTCCTTTTGGATGTTATTGATGTCATTTAACCATACATGTCTGGCATTCTTCTTCCTAATGACTGCTTCTTCACATTTTTGATTGAACCATCTGTTCTTTCTATGCGTGGTTAACACACCGAGACATTCTTCTGCGGTAGACTGAATTGTATTCTTGATGTTCAACCAAGTTTGGTCAACGCTTTCCTCCAAAGGGTTTTGCAGAGTTTCAAGTTTACATTTTATTTCATCTGTAAATTTCTCTTTGACTGTAATGTCTTGCAGTTTTTCTCTGTTATATGTTGGGTGTAATCTTTGTAATTTAGTATAGAAAGCTCTCTTAAGTTTTATTTTAAATTTTGCTCCAACGAGGAAGTGGTCACTGTGGCACTCAGCTCCTCTATAACTTCTGACTTGCTGTATGTTTGATGCATTTCTGTTGTTAATTAAAATGTGATCTATTTGATTATAGGTTCTCTTGTCACATGATTTCCAAGTTTGTTTGTGTATATCCTTTCTTTGTAGTCTGGTACTGCTAATCTGCAGTCCTTTGGCTTCTGCCAGGTTGATGACTCTCCATCCATTATCATTTGAAGTTGTATGTAGGCTTTCCATACCGGCCACTTTTTTATTAGTTTGCTCTCTACCTATTTTTGCATTGAAGTCTCCCAGCACAATCAGGATGTCCTGTTTGGGGGTTTCTTCTATGACATCATCCAGATCATTATAAAAGTCTTCTTTAATATCATCTTCTTTCTCTTCAGTAGGTGCATGTCCATTAATCATCGTTATATTTTTCCATTTACCTTTTATTCGTAATTTACTAATCCTGTCATTAAAAGCTTTAAAGTTTAAAACGTTCCCCCATAACTCTTTTTTGATGACAAATCCTGTTCCTAATTCATGTTTATTTTGGGTGTTTCCTCCATATATTATAATCATTCCATTTTGCTCTAAAGTACCCTCTCCTGGCCACCTTATTTCTTGAATTGCTGTTATATCCATTTGATATTCACCCAGCTCCCGGGTTAGTTCTTCGGCCGCTCCAGCTCGATATGGATTCATACTATTGACGCGTCCTTTAAATCTTGTGGCATGGTCTCGGTCACCCATATGTTTGTAAAGACTTGGTGAAGCTGCTCTGTTAGGACCGGCCCACCTGCCTTGTATATATCTCTGTTGGAATGGTGTCAGGACCAGGTGCCTTGCCGCTGGAGAGTTGCTGGATGGCTTTGTTTACTTCCACTATGGTTGGCAGGTGTGGCATAACGCAGCCAACATTATTCATTTTATCAACACATGCCGCAAAAAGAGGAAACAACATTAAAAGAAATTGACTTCACAAACGCAATTGGAGATTGGGACTTCAAACTTAACATCAAAACTGGAACTGAACAAGTGACAAATGACGTGGATTCTTGGAAAGATTTCATCAGACCAAGCTCAGAAAACCATTGGATAGGAAAACCACGTGACCCGCCTTCGCGCCAGTGCATAATTAACATATATTACTATTTCATCAGAAATGTTAATAAGCCCGCACTTGTGTCTGAACTCGCTCCATGGACGGATATGAGAAGATTGTGTGACCAAAATTCAATGGGCAAGGCAAAAGTCTGGATCCGAGGTACGTTTGTTAGCCCTTGATTAGACTAAGAACCCGATGTATCAAGTATCAAATAATGTAAACCCATGTTTGTGATGTCAATTGAAATGTATGATTATTAATTAAAACCTCTGAAATGTAAAAATGCTCGACTGTAGATTCTAACGACGCAAAGCCATTCCCGGGCAGAATATTCTCTTCGATGAAACTACAATCTCTGATATTCTTAGAGCTAATTATTAACTTTAGGAAGTGCATTCCACTACTACATTCTATTCTAAACAACTGTGAGAAGTGATGATTCTAAAGCAATCTTGTGCATTTCACCAGAAACATTGTAAAAGATGCTATCACTCTCTACAGCTGAAATGACAGTTCGTGTACTAGAACAAGTGCCTTGTTCTAAAACAGACTTATCTATGCCTATTTACAATCTAGAAAGCTGAAAGTGAAATCAATCTTTCCTTTCTCCTTTATCTATAGAATTAATAGGGTTTGGCGAAATAAATATTTATATTTATGTCAAATTTAATTAGATAAGAGCACACATGAACTGCAACACATGAGAAAGTTGTGCTTCGCGGAACACCATCACGCGCAGTGAACTTAACTCATTACTCAACATAACTTAAAACACAACACCACTCCACACCACTCATCACCACACAACCCAACACTCAACATCACAACAACAACAGGTAATGGAAGAGAGTTATTAGACACAAGAAGAAGAAGTAGTTAATTGGGAAAACACAGAATTATTTATACACATTGTAAACACCATTTAGTGGAAGAAATGTTCTAAATGTATGTCATTTATTTACATGCATCTTGACATATTCTCACTCTTGTCAATGTCTTACTGTACACGTTCACTGACCCCGGTCAAATGAGAACTTACATACAGCAGGAACAAGTTGATACAAGGCGTACACCGTGTGATAAACTCTGACCACCCCAACTTAACCCAACACTAGCTCAGAGAGAAAAGGAGGGGAGGGGAACTAGTTCCTACTTCAGGAATTTAGATTTCTTCCGACCTACTTCTTATTTATTGTATTGGTAGGAATGTATATATTTATGCGAATATGCATCAGTGATCTTGGTGGCTACATACCAACAACCACCCAACACATCAGCAAATTAACCACCTAAATCAGACCTGAGGGAGGGAAGCCGAGAGAAAGAGATGAACCACAAATGAGAGGGAGGATGACTTCGCTATGAGCAGAGCCTGGGGAGGCATTCAGAGGAGCTATACGGGCAGACCTGAAGTGGATCCATCAGTCAATGGACCCTGGCTTACCTAATCCTCCAGTCACCAGGTTACTTTTCTCATAGGTAGAAACCACACCCAATTACAGGAACACTGATATGTTTATGGTTGAGACAACACTATCATACTTAATATGTACAACATCAAAATGTTTACTATGTTCTCACACTTGTTGACATCTCATATATTGATGCTTGTTATTGATTGTCTGGGACAATGGTCCAATGTGCAACTGTTCTATTACTTTGTGTAAATCACAATAGAGATGTATGTACTGACCAGAAGGCTCGGGCCAGTCAATAAATGATTAACATGAATTGACCTTCTGTTAATTTGTCAAGTTCAAACCTATCTGTATCAACAACTTCTTTGTACATCATGTTGTCAGAATCTGATGTGATTGTTTATGTGTTTGATTGTTTAAAGATAAATTAACTCATAATGACTTACTGAATGGGGAAATAAAAAGACTCTAAATCTATCAACTGCTCAACATCCATGTTTTCTTCATCTAAATCAGGCTGAGAAACTTCTCCAGACTTTCCTCAGATTTGATGAACAATAAGGGGGCTCCAGAGCTATCAGAATCATTGGAGAAGGGGCAGATTCCCAGTTAGTAAATTACCATTCTTACCAGGGCCATAATCTATATCTCCTAGACAATACTTAATAGAACGAGGCCTGCAGATAACTCAAGGTTCATATTCTGGGGTTATTGAAGATAGAAGAGGATGGGGCTCTACATCTTTTGTTAGAGATGGGGCATGCACTACAGTGATCTCCCACTCCCTTCAAAAATATATGACATATTGTGGGCTAAGTCCTGGATGGTTCCCATATGTTAACCTTTAACCAATCACCTAAAAATACATGAACACAGTTATCTTTAGATTATTAACACAGTTATTTTCTAGAATGTTTATCAGATACCATGTGGGGTATTGATTGACAGCCACATGATATGAATGACATTTATAGATAAATAAGAGTAGGTGACTGATTTTACTCCTGGAGAAGGGGGCCATGTTCAAATAGGCTTATACTTCAGAGAGAGTTGCTCCAGGTGAAATATATAGTGTGTATCTACTCTACCAACACTACTTCTCTTTCAGAGAAGGTGTTCTATTCCTGTGGAGTCTGAACTTAACAGCATTTCATCAACCACCGGAAAATCTTATCCGTTGGGAAAACTCTGTCTAATTTCAGATTCTTTTCTTTGCTAGGAATTAATTGTGGTTACTTCAGTGCCTGCTGCCTTTGGCTTTTCCAGCATTGACAGACAGACATAACATAGGGTGTTTTTAATATTGCACATGCTCTGTTGTATCTTTGCAGATCAGGGACTGACAAACTTACGCGGATCAGACTAACTGCAATTATATTGATAGGCAGAGCAAAGCAATAAATTATAGACATGGCGGAAACTGCAAAGTTTAGAGCCCAAATAACAGAAACAGGTAGAGAATGCGGGTTAGATGGCCTTGAGCTAGCTAACTATGTTTCGGATGCATTTGACAAAAGGGAAAGACTGCAGGCTGAATTGACTCTCAAAGAAAAACAGCTTCAAGCAGAATTGGAGGAGAAAGAGAAACGATTTCAAGCAGAATTGGAGGAGAAAGAGAAACGACTACAGGTTGAAATGGAAGATAAGGAGAGAGAGCGTCAATATCAACTGGAGTTGAGGAGAATGGAGATTGAAGTGGAGATCCGGAGGATAGAGAAAGGGAGTGGTCCTACACCCTCAACCTCATCAGGATCGCCAGTGACAGAACCACCTCACGTCTCTCAACTTAATTCAGGAGCTATGTCATTTCCTCTGGAACCCTTTAATGAACAGACTGACCACATCGAAGGATTTTTATCACGCTTCGAGGCAATGGCTGTCAGCTGTGGGCTTGAAGAAAGTAGATGGGCGACGAAGTTGGCGCAGGCCTTAAGATCCACGGCGTATGAAGTGTTCTCAAGACTCACTAGAGAGGAACAACAGAACTACACAACACTCAAGACGGCACTCTTGAGCCGATTCGAAGTGGACGCCGAATCTTATAAACTCAGGTTCAAAGCCGCAAGGAAGGAACCGGGTGAGAGCTACGCACAACTAGTGGAAAGACTGAAGTCATACATACAAAGATGGACTTGCTTGGGAGGATTTGAGGAAAATTATGAAGGACTCCGTGAAATGATTATCATTGATCAGATCAAGGGGAAAATGCAGAACGAAATGAAGGCATTCCTAACCCAAAACGGGGCTGACCGCCTGGAAACTATAATCATCCTGGCAGAGAGATTTGAGAAATCTCAAAAGGAGATGGGAGGAAAGGGACGTTCGAACAACACCCCCTCTCAAAACAAAACTCCACAGCCAAAAGAGGGTGAAAACACTGTAGCCACCGGGAAAAAGGGGAAATCCCCGAAAAACACTCAAAATTCAGTCCAAACAGCGCCGAGGGAGGACAAACCATTCTGTACCCATTGCAAGATTAGAGGTCACACATTTCAGAATTGCAGGAAGAAGCCACCTCCACACACAGCGGCATGTTTGGCCAACCGAAAAGAGAAAAGTGAGCACTGGTGAAACGTCCAAACAGACACCTCATCAAGACACCTCATCTCGTATTCCGGTTGTAGAATCCATCTTACTAAATGGATTCAAAACGACCTGTTTATATGATACTGGATTATCATATGACTGTGTTGTTTCATCATCCTTAGTTCACCCTGAACAGGTGACAGAGGAAATAGTGGAATTACAGGGACCACTGAAGAGTTCAACAAATATGTCTCTTCCAGTGGCAAAAGTGAACATAGCCTCGCGGTATGTCACTGGGACGATCAAGGCAGCAATCTTGGACGATCCGATATATCCTGTAATCCTCGGCTGTAGATTTATCGTTCTAGGAGAACCTGTTCAACCTGTGGCGATGGCGACCATGACCACTCGATCACAGGCAACAAAAACTCCAGAAACAACTACGCCAATCCCTCGAACGGAGGAACTGAAGAGGGCACAAGAAGCCGACAGCACCTTGGAACCCTGCTTCAGAAAACTGCCAAAATCACATTTACCTCTACGTAAAGGTGATCTGTTCATGAAGTCAGCACTTCTTTACAGAAAAGCAGGACGAGCTGGACAAGAGTTTAATCAACTTGTTGTACCAACTCAATACAGGACTCAGATCTTAGAGATGGGTCACAGTCTACCATTCAGTGGGCACATGGGTATCAACGCTACTACACAGCGGGTTACCACTCACTACTTTTGGCCAGGGATGAATTCAGACATACAACGGTTTGTAAAATCATGCCCACAGTGTCAGAAAGTATCACCAAAACACCGGACACCACCGGCAATGTTGGGTGAATCGCCAATCACTGGAATTCCATTTGAGAAAGTGGCAGTAGACATAATCGGACCTCTCTCAGCAACGAAGAGGCGAAACCGATTCATATTAACGCTTGTGGACACAACAACCATGTGGGCCGAAGCAGTTCCTATGCCCAGCTGTGACTCCAAACACGTCGTTGATGCATTATTAGGAATATTCACACGTCTAGGATTCCCACAAAGGATCTTGACGGACAACGGTTCACAGTTTCGTGGTAAGCTCATGGAAGAGACCTTCAGACTTTTTCATGCACGCCATATCTTCAGTTCACCATATCACCCTCAGTCAAATGGACTTGTGGAAAGGTGGAACGGGACATTGATTAGTATCCTGCGCAAAATTGCCCAGGAGAAGACAGAGGATTGGGACTTGTATTTACCCGCAGCTTTATTCGCTTACAGGGAAGTACCCCATCACTCAACAGGTTTTGCTCCAGCCACACTGTTGTTTGGACGACCAATCAAAGGACCCCTTGAGGCGTTACTGCGAACATGGACTGATAATACTACAGATGATACAGTCGTGACTGCATCTACATATGTTGCCGAGTTGAAAAATCGTTTACAACACAGTTGGAAACAAGCGAATGTCAATCTACGTCAAGCCAGACGAAGAATTGCTCGTAACTTCAACCGCAAGGCAAAGGATAGAGAGTTAGAGGTAGGAGAGAAGGTGATGTTGCTGCTTCCAACCAGTCAGAATAAGCTGCAAATAGGATGGAGAGGACCTTATGTAGTGACGGAGAAGATCTCACGTACCAAATACAGAATTTCAGTCAAAGGCAAGATGAAAGTATTTCACATAAACCTCTTGAAGAAATATCATGAAAGACCCTCAACCACCGAACCTGCACATCTGATGGCCATGAGTGTGACTACTGAAGTCGAAGAAGGATCAACAATGGGAGTCGAGTGCCAACTGCAAGCCAAAGAGACCTTTAAGGATGTGGAAATCAATCCCAACTTAACAAAGGATCAGCAAAAGCAGATTAGGGAACTTATGGCAAAATATGCAGAAGTACTTACTGATAAGCCAGGAAGAACTGATTTGGAGGAATTTGACATGAAGTTGAATGACACAGTGCCTGTGCGAGTCAAGACTTACCCAGTTCCTTATGCAAAGCAAAAGACTTTAGAGGAAGAAATACAACAGCTGCTCACCGCAGGAATAATCTCACCATCTGAATCACCTTACAGTGCTAGCGTCGTATTATTGAGAAAGCCAAGTGGAGAACATAGATTGTGCATCGATTATCGACAGCCCAATGCTATAACTGAATTCCAAGCAGAACCTCTGCCTGATCAGAATAAACTCTTCACAGCACTCAACCGAGCTAAATACTTTACTAGGATTGATCTCAGTAAGGGATATTACCAGATTCCTGTAAAACCGGAAGTTAGACCATGGTTAGCTTTCAGCACGCTTGGAGGACACTATGAGTTCAACGTTCTTCCATTCGGATTAAGTAATGCTCCCAGCGTCTTTACACGTATGATGAGAAAATTACTTGACCCACTACAGCATCCAGACATCAGTCACTTCATGGATGACATCCTGATCGCAACTGAAACATTTGAAGAGCATGTAGAAACCCTGCATCTTTTGTTCAGGCGCCTCAGAGAAACTGGATTGACGGCTAGACCAAAGAAGTGTCAGATAGGATTCCAAGAATTGGACTTTCTAGGTCATAAGATATCTCATGGACTGATAACTCCACAAGAGGGAAATGTGGACAAACTCCAGAGAGCACCTCGTCCAAAAACAAAGAAGGATGTAAGATCATTTGTATCCTTATGTGGATTCTATCAAAAATACATCAAGGACTTCAATACTCTGTCAGCACCTTTAACGGTTCTTACCAAAAAGGGGAAACCAGAGAAAGTCACTTGGTCAGCTGACTGTGAGAGAGCTTTCACAGCATTAAAGCAGGCATTAACTGCTCATCCAGTCTTACATCTACCAGACCTCGACCAACCATTCGTGCTGCGACCCGATGCCAGTAACATAGGAATTGGGGCAACGCTGTTGCAGAGAAAGGGAGATGTACCATCAGAGCTATTCCCTGTAGCCTATGCTAGCAGGAAATTGAATGCAGTAGAGAGAAAATACAGTACTATCGAGAGAGAATGTCTTGCGCTCGTATGGAGTGTACAGAAATTTCAAGCATACCTATATGGCAGACACTTCACAGTGCAATGTGACCATCAACCACTCATGTTTCTCGCAGCATCTAAGACTCTGAATGCCCGACTTATGAGGTGGTCGCTGCTTCTTCAACCTTACTCGTTCCAGGTTGAGTATGTTCCTGGGAAAATGAATGTGGGAGCGGACTTCCTGAGTCGACACCCAGTGCCTGATGAACCAGGTCAATCAGATGCAGAAGAGAATACAAGGGAGGAAAAATGGGAACAACTTGATAACTGAAAATGTTGGAAACATAGTTCCATACCATAGAACAATCTGGAGTGGGGCCATGTGGCATAACGCAGCCAACATTATTCATTTTATCAACACATGCCATGCCGCAAAAAGAGGAAACAACATTAAAAGAAATTGACTTCACAAACGCAATTGGAGATTGGGACTTCAAACTTAACATCAAAACTGGAACTGAACAAGTGACAAATGACGTGGATTCTTGGAAAGATTTCATCAGACCAAGCTCAGAAAACCATTGGATAGGAAAACCACGTGACCCGCCTTCGCGCCAGTGCATAATTAACATATATTACTATTTCATCAGAAATGTTAATAAGCCCGCACTTTTGTCTGAACTCGCTCCATGGACGGATGTGAGAAGATTGTGTGACCAAAATTCAATGGGCAAGGCAAAAGTCTGGATCCGAGGTACGTTTGTTAGCCCTTGATTAGACTAAGAACCCGATGTATCAAGTATCAAGTAATGTAAACCCATGTTTGTGATGTCAATTGAAATGTATGATTATTAATTAAAACCTCTGAAATGTAAAAATGCTCGACTGTAGATTCTAACGACGCAAAGCCATTCCCGGGCAGAATATTCTCTTCGACGAAACTACAATCTCTGATATTCTTAGAGCTAATTATTAACTTTAGGAAGTGCATTCCACTACTACATTCTATTCTAAACAACTGTGAGAAGTGATGATTCTAAAGCAATCTCGTGCATTTCACCAGAAACATTGTAAAAGATGCTATCACTCTCTACAGCTGAAATGACAGTTCGTGTACTAGAACAAGTGCCTTGTTCTAAAACAGACTTATCTATGCCTATTTACAATCTATAAAGCTGAAAGTGAAATCAATCTTTCCTTTCTCTTTTATCTATAGAATTAATAGGGTTTGGCGAAATAAATATTTATATTTATGTCAAATTTAATTAGATAAGAGCACACATGAACTGCAACACATGAGAAAGTTGTGCTTCGCGGAACACCATCACGCGCAGTGAACTTAACTCATTACTCAACATAACTTACAACACAACACCACTCCACACCACTCATCACCACACAACCCAACACTCAACATCACAACAACAACAGGTAATGGAAGAGAGTTATTAGACACAAGAAGAAGAAGTAGTTAATTGGGAAAACACAGAATTATTTATACACATTGTAAACACCATTTAGTGGAAGAAATGTTCTAAATGTATGTCATTTATTTACATGCATCTTGGCATATTCTCACTCTTGTCAATGTCTTACTGTACACGTTCACTGACCCCGGTCAAATGAGAACTTACATACAGCAGGAACAAGTTGATACAAGGCGTACACCGTGTGATAAACTCTGACCACCCCAACTTAACCCAACACTAGCTCAGAGAGAAAAGGAGGGGAGGGGAACTAGTTCCTACTTCAGGAATTTAGATTTCTTCCGACCTACTTCTTATTTATTGTATTGGTAGGAATGTATATATTTATGCGAATATTCATCAGTGATCTTGGTGGCTACATACCAACAACCACCCAACACATCAGCAAATTAACCACCTAAATCAGACCTGAGGGAGGGAAGCCGAGAGAAAGAGATGAACCACAAGTGAGAGGGAGGATGACTTCGCTATGAGCAGAGCATGGGGAGGCCTTCAGAGGAGCTATACGGGCAGACCTGAAGTGGATCCATCAGTCAATGGACCCTGGCTTACCTAATCCTCCAGTCACCAGGTTACTTTTCTCATAGGTAGAAACCACACCCAATTACAGGAACACTGATATGTTTATGGTTGAGACACCACTATCATACTTAATATGTACAACATCAAAATGTTTACTATGTTCTCACACTTGTTGACATCTCATATATTGATGCTTGTTATTGATTGTCTGGGACAATGGTCCAATGTGCAACTGTTCTATTACTTTGTGTAAATCACAATAGAGATGTATGTACTGACCAGAAGGCTCGGGCCAGTCAATAAATGATTAACATGAATTGACCTTCTGTTAATTTGTCAAGTTCAAACCTATCTGTATCAACAACTTCTTTGTACATCATGTTGTCAGAATCTGATGTGATTGTTTATGTGTTTGATTGTTTAAAGATAAATTAACTCATAATGACTTACTGAATGGGGAAATAAAAAGACTCTAAATCTATCAACTGCTCAACATCCATGTTTTCTTCATCTAAATCAGGCTGAGAAACTTCTCCAGACTTTCCTCAGATTTGATGAACAAAAAGGGGGCTCCAGAGCTATCAGAATCATTGGAGAAGGGGCAGATTCCCAGTTAGTAAATTACCATTCTTACCAGGGCCATAATCTATATCTCCTAGACAATACTTGATAGAACGAGGCCTGCAGATAACTCAAGGTTCATATTCTGGGGTTATTGAAGATAGAAGAGGATGGGGCTCTACATCTTTTGTTAGAGATGGGGCATGCACTACAGTGATCTCCCACTCCCTTCAAAAATATATGACATAAGCAGGTCATCAAGTACCTCATTGGTGGGAACTTGAGGAAGGCAGTTGATGGTTTCATCATCGAAGAAGGAAGTTGCATTTAAGATGTTGCTGAAATGCTCTGCCCAGCGTTGAAGGATGTCTTTCTTATCGGTGACCAATGTACCCCCATCTGCACAGAGGTGGGGAGCTATGCCTGGTGATGTAGGACCATAGACCGCTTTCAGTGAGTCGTAGAAGTTTTTAATATCATGTCTGTCAGCAAAGCCCTGAATTTCATCAGCTTTGCTGCTCAGCCAGGAGTCCCGCATGTGCCAAAGTTTCTGCTGCACAACGCAGCATGTTCTGAATGTTCTTGAAGGCATCTTTTTTTTATGTTGACTTCGGGTCATTCAAATGTGCCTTGAGGAGAAGATGTTTCTCGGCCAGCAATTGGTTGATGTCTTCGGAATTTTCATCTAACCAATCTTTATGCTTTCGGGGGGCTGGACCCAGGATTTCCATAGCAGTGTTGTAAATTATGTCCTTTAGGGCTCTCCACTCTGTTTCTGTATCATGTTTAGCAGCAGCATTGGGCTTGAGGTGGTCTTCCAGCATATTTTCAAGCGACTGCTGCATTTTCTTTCTGTTTAGGTGGGTGACATTTTTTTTTTTTTTTTTTTTGCATTTTTACCCCTTAAGGACGCCGTGGTGGCCTGATGTGAATGTTTATTTTCGAGACAATGAGACGATGGTCTGTCCAACATTCGGCACCACACATGATATATGACGTTGGATGAAGAATGACTTGCGCGATGACTTGGATTAATGTGAGGAAGAGTTGCGCAATTCGTCGACCTCACTCTCTCCCCTGAGTTCATCTGAGTCCAGTGACAAGACAAGTCGAGACGACTGGAGACGAATACAGGTGCAGTGGATGACCAGGGCGCTCTACGTGCCCTGCCGTGCTCATTACATTCCACAACGCTTTGCACGTAAACGTCGTCTTGCCCGTTGAATCAGGAATGATTTCTTCCGCGCAGTCTGACGAATCCTGTCTTCATATGCTGGGTAGGCATACCCTTGTTTACCACTTGGTTTGACACCAGATAGGCTACCCACGCCTGGTTTAGCCAGCCTCTCACAGCTGTTGCCCGGGGGTTGGCCGCTGTCGCATTCTGACAACTACTAGGAGCCACAGCCGCGAGCTGGGTGTCAGGATTGGACCAGTGGGGGATGGGTCCTGAAAAGGACATGAGATTCATCCTTACCAAAGGTGCTACCAATGTCTGACACCCCGTACCCCTCAACACATTAGTAGTGTGTATGCTATACATACCAACGGACATGCTCAAGATGCTAAAGGCTAAATCAAGCCTAGGGGTGACTGCAGACAAGAACCACCCTATTGGATGAAGGCGTTGGCACAGACAAGCGCCACAGTCCGTTA
Organism: Cepaea hortensis; assembly: GCA_963921405.1. NCBI lineage: Eukaryota > Metazoa > Mollusca > Gastropoda > Stylommatophora > Helicidae > Cepaea > Cepaea hortensis. Next base: position 78,308,190 of record OY992888.1, on the reverse strand, counting down.
AGAGGGAAATCATGAGTGACCAAGACAGAGATCTCAATCAGAAATGTGTGTATGCTTGAGAACATTGTGAGAGGAAAGAAGTGGCCATGTAGTCATCTACACGGATGACTCTGTGCTAGGAGATAATATAAGCGCCTGGGAGATCATAGCGGGGGTTCTTATCCGGTGTTTGTGCAGGAGAGACTGCCTTTTTTGTTTTGGCGCTCGATGGCTTGAACTCAAGCGTAGTTATACATACTGCTTCTAGTGATGCTGGACTGAATTTTGCTTGTGGATTAGCTTCCCCTATTATCATTGACCCTCACCATTAGTCGAACCCATTCCGACTTCAGAGGTACTTGTAATTTACATCTTCAAGTCAAGGACGATAGGGCAACATTTTAGTCCATCTGTCCATGTAGGGGTTAAATCCCTTACCTCTGCATCAGTACACCGGTGTTTAAGAACACACGCTCTTATCCATTCGGCCATGCTGACCTACGTATGACATTTGATAACAGAACAACAAGTCTGCGAATGGAGGTGGAAGCAGTCAGTGCGGCGTCCCGCTGGCTGTAGGACAAACATCACACACATATTATGATTGTAACGGACGCACAGAGCATAACGATAAAGGTGAAAGCAGACATGATTCGTGCAAAGTGACATGCTTCAATTTGTAAATACATAAAGAAGAGTGGGAGAAGAGACAAACACAGAGAGAGAGAGAGAGAGAGAGAGAGAGAGAGAGAGAGAGAGAGAGAGAGAGAGAGAGAGAGAGGAAGAGAGATAGGGAGAGATAGAGAACGATCGGAAGAGAGAATGAACGAACGAACCATATTTTCAAATGGCAAAAAATGTGTAAGCAGGTCATTCTAACATTCTGCCCTTCTAAAGGAAAAAAGAGGGGGGGGGGGAGAAACATAGAGGATCAGGGAGAGGGAGTGAGCGAGCGAGCGAGAGAGAGAGAGAGAGAGAGAGAGAGAGAGAGAGAGAGAGAGAGCGACAATATACCTGCATCATCGCAAATCTGCTGCGGTGTTATGGAAGTTGTGAAGGAACTACTTTCCTAGTTAATATCAAGTGTGAACAAACATTACAGGTAATAGAACAAGCGCTACATGTAATAGAACAAGCACTACAGGTAACAGAACAAACACGACCGGCAATAGAACACTCACTACAGGTAATAGAACAAACATGACCTGCAATAGAACACTCACCACAGGTAATAGAACAAACATGACAGATAATATAACACGCACTAAATGTAAGAGAACAAGCACTACATGTAATATAAATAGCACTAAAGGTAAAAGAACAAACACCACCAATACTAGAGCAACACAACAGGTAATGGAACAAACATTACAGGTAATATAGCACTCACTAATGTCAATAGAACAAACACTACATATAATAGAACAAAAATTACTATATGTAATAGTATAAACTCTACAGGTAATAGAAGAAACACTACATGTTATAGACCAAGAACATCATGTTATAGAACAAACATTACAGGTAATGGAAGAAAAACTGCATGCTCTAGAACAAGCACTACATATAATATAAAACTCTACAGGTAATAGAAGAAGAACAACATGTAATAGAACAAACTCTACTTGTAATAGAGCAAACACTTATGACAACATAATAAACACTACAGTTAATAGAACAAACACTACAGACAATAGAACAAACCCTACAAACAATAGATAAAAACACTACATGCAATAGAACAAACACTACAGGCAATAGAACACACACTACAGACAATAGAACAAACCCTACAAACAATAGATAAAAACACTACATGCAATAGAACAAACACTACAGGCAATAGAACAAACACTACAAACAATAGATAAAAACACTACATGCAATAGAACACACACTACAGACAATAGAACAAACCCTACAAACAATAGATAAAAAGACTACATGCAATAGAACAAACACTACAGGCAATAGAACAAACCCTACAAACAATAGATAAAAACACTACATGCAATAGAACAAACACTACAGGCAATAGAACAAACACTACAGGCAATAGAACAAACACTACAGACAATAGAACAAACCCTACAAGCAATAGATAAAAACACTACATGCAATAGAACAAACACTACAGGCAATAGAACAAACCCTACAAACAATAGATAAAAACACTACATGCAATAGAACAAACACTACAGGTAATAGAACAAACACTACAAACAATAGATAAAAATACTGCATGCAATAGAACACACACTACAGACAATAGAACAAACCCTACAAACAATAGATAAAAAGACTACATGCAATAGAACAAACACTACAGGCAATAGAACAAACACTACAGACAATAGAACACACACTACAGACAATAGAACAAACCCTACAAACAATAGATAAAAACACTACATGCAATAGAACAAACACTACAGGCAATAGAACAAACACTACGGGCAATAGAACAAACACTACAGACAATAGAACAAACCCTACAAGCAATAGCTAAAAACACTACATGCAATAGAACAAACACTACAGGCAATAGAACAAACACTACAGGCAATAGAACAAACACTACAGACAATAGAACAAACACTACAAGCAATAGATAAAAAAAACTACATGCAATAGAACAAACACTACAGGCAATAGAACAAACACTACAGGCAATAGAACAAATACTACAGGTAATAGAACAAACACTACATGCAATAGAACAAACACTACAGGCAATAGAACAAACACTACAGGCAATAGAACAAACACTACAGATAATAGAACAAACACTACAGGCAATAGAACAAACACTACATGCAATAGAACAAACACTACAGGCAATAGAACAAACACTACAGGCAATAGAAAAAACACTACAGGCAATAGAACAAACACTACAGGCAATAGAACAAACACTACATGCAATAGAACAAACACTACAGGCAATAGAACAAACACTACAGGCAATAGAACAAACACTACAAGCAATAGAACAAACACTACAGGCAATAGAACAAACACTACAGACAATAGAACAAACACTACAGGCAATAGAACAAACACTACAGGCAATAGAACAAACACTACAGGCAATAGAACAAACACTACAGGCAATAGAACAAACACTACAGGCAATAGAACAAACATTACAGGCAATAGAACAAACACTACATGCAATAGAACAAACACTACAGGCAATAGAACACATACACTACATGTAATATATCAAACACTATAGATAATATAGCAAACACTACAGGCAATTTAAAAAAACAAAAAACAAAAAACACTACAGTTAATAGAAAAAAACAGCAGTTTTTTTTAGCAAGAACTACGGGTAATGGAACAGTCTGGTTTAAATATTAGCTGTCTACCTTCTCTGACGACGGTAACATCTCCCTTAGAGCAGTGGAACTTGATGCATTCAGTGTCTCCAGGAGGGGTGAAGGTTTGCCCATCTTGAAAGACAGTTCTCCTTACACAGCATGTATCTGGTATGTGTAGACATATTTTGCCATTATTAGCGCAAATACACACGTGATGTAAGTAAATACCCAAGGACTATCAAAGCCGTGCAGCCGACAAGATAGCCAACAGACCAGACAATGTGGCAGCGCACCAAGTTTTGTAGTAGGCTTCCCTACATCTTTCATTTACCACTATAAGTGCGATATATGTCTGTCTGTTGTGTCAGGTCTTAGTCAGATATGACTGAGCTACCGTATAACAGTAGACGGTACTACCTGCTTTCTGTTAGCGCCGAACGTTGGGCGGCGCTTACCAAACCCGACACCCCACATTGTGCCAACGGCTTTGGGCGGAAGATCGCAATTGGGAGGGTACAAGCCTTACCTTGGTGCGAGGAAATGCAACCTAAAGACAAAATGTCATGGCAGGGCAGACCAGGCCTTAAGCCTTGGTTGGCGGCTGGTCTAGGATCAAAGCTCCGACAGGCGGACAGTTAGAGCATTGCTTTGCAGATCCGGCAGCTTCTGCAACTTGTCTTGTTCCAGATGTAGGGGTGTTACCTTTCCTCGGGAGTGAACTAGGCAGGCCGAGAGAGGGATCACGCTGCATGGGCAACACATGATCTCTACATTTTAGCCCAGGCTTTGTGCTTTTGAGAGGCAATAACTCCATCCCTCATTTGGTCAGTCGTGAGGGTCTGTTCAAGGCACTAAAGAAGATTGGCTGCCCACCAACTCTTCTGTCCATTGTGAAATCGTTCCACACAGGTATGAAGGGTATAATCAAGTTTGATGGTGCATCTTCTGAAGAATTTGAAATCAAGAGTGGAGTTAAGTAAGGTTGTGTACTAGCTCCCGCCCTCTTTGGAATATACTTTTCACTTCTACTGAAATATGCCTTTCGTGATCAGGATCGTGGTATATACATTCACTCACGCTCAGATGGCGGCCTTTACAATGCTCAGAGATTGATGGCCAAGACCAAAATTAGGAGGGTACTGATCAGAGAGTTGCTTTTTTGCAGATGATGCTGCAGTTACGACCCAATCTGAGAAAGAATTGCAATGTCTACTATGTTCATTCTCCAATGCTTGTTCTGAATTTGGTTTAACAAGTAGCAAAAAGAAGACACAGATTATGTCACAAGGTGCACATGGAGTACCATCAATCTTTATTGAGGACGCCGAACTAGAGATGGTAGACCATTTTACATATCTAGGATCAGTGGTAAATAGCAAATTATCCCTATATCAGGAAATCAACATCCGGATTGGTAAGGCAGCAACAACAATGAACAGGTTAAGAAAAAGAGTCTGAGAGAACAGGAAGCTTACTGTCAAAACAAAAGTCAGTGTCTATCAAGCCTGTGTCCTTAGTACTCTTTTTTATGGCAGTGAAACCTGGACAACTTACTCACACCAAGAGAAACATTTATGCGGCGTCTGCGAAGAATTCTTGGTATTAAGTGGCAAGACAAAATCACAAATACTGAAGTATTGGAAAGATCAGGTTGTGTGACAGTTTATTCCATGCTCAGTCTTCGTAGACTTAGATGGATAGGACATCTTAGGAGGATGGATGATGGTAGAATACCAAAGGACATCTGTTTTGGAGAATTACAGATGGGTAAGAGATCTCAGGGTCGGCATCTACTACTATACAAAGGTGCGTGTAAGCGGGACATGATTGATGCAGGCATTGATAATGCACAGTGGGAGCAAGTCACAGCTGAACGTGTTGCATGGAGGGCAAACATCATAAATGGAATACATACAAAGGAGAAAATTATTGCAGATAAGTTAGACACCGAGCGTTTGAGTCTTAAAATGGTGCATTATGGTGGAAATGACCACGTGTTCACATTCACCCACTGTGAACGGACATTTACAGCGCAAATTGGCCTTAACAGCTACACTCGCTACCGCCATAGTTAAAAGTTATTATGGCTTTTTAAAGCACAAACTATCGTCTGTCAAGACGGCAAAGTGCCAATGTATGTGTAGGTCTGTCTGTCTGCCCTTCTCTCTCATTCCCTGTATCAGCCTGCCTGCCTCTGTCTCTGCCTGTCTGCCTTCCTGTCTCTGTCTGCATGACTTCCTCTCTGTCTGCATCTCTGCATCTCCGTGTGTCTGTCGGTCTGTCCGTCTGCCTCTTTCTCTGTCTCTTTCTCTACTTCTCTATCTGTCTGTATGTCTGCCTGCCTGTCTGAATCTCACTTTGCCTGCTTCTCACTCTATTCTTTGTCTGTCTGCTTGTCTGTCTGCAGTGCCGGCTCTCTGTCTCTCTGCGTGTGTGTCCACGTGATAGATGTCCCGATGCCTCAATGTTTGTTTGTCAGCCTGTCTGACTGATTGTCTGTTTGCCTGTCTATCTGATAGTTGCATGAATGCTTCGATGTATGTTTGTCTGTCTGCCTTTTAGATGCCCGTAAGCCTCGATGCCAGGGTGCATCGATGCTTGTCTATGTGTCTGTCTGCCTGCTGGATAACAGGATGCCTCGATGTTTGTTTGTATTTGTGTCTGTCTGTCTACCTGCTAGATAACAGGATGCCTCGATGTTTGTTTGTGTTTGTGTCTGTCTGTCTACCTGCTAGATAACAGGATGCCTCGATGTTTGTTTGTGTTTGTGTCTGTCTGTCTACCTGCTAGATAACAGGATGCCTAGATGTTTGTTTGTGTTTGTGTCTGTCTACCTGCTGGATAACAGGATGCCTCGATGTTTGTTTGTGTTTGTGTCTGTCTGTCTGCCTCTTGGATAACAGGATGCCTCGATGTTTGTTTGTGTATGTGTTTGTGTCTGTCTGTCTACCTGCTGGATAACAGGATGCCTCGATGTTTGTTTGTGTCTGTGCCTGTCTGTCTGCCTGCTGGATAACAGGATGCCTCGATGTTTGTTTGTGTTTGTGTCTGTCTGTCTGCCTGCTAGATACCCGGATGCCTCGATGTTTGTTTGTGTTTGTGTCTGTCTGTCTACCTGCTAGATAACAGGATGCCTCGATGTTTGTTTGTGTTTGTGTCTGTCTGTCTACCTGCTAGATAACAGGATGCCTCGATGTTTGTTTGTGTTTGTGTCTGTCTGTCTACCTGCTGGATAACAGGATGCCTCGATGTTGGTTTGTGTTTGTGTCTGTCTGTCTACCTGCTAGATAACAGGATGCCTCGATGTTTGTTTGTGTTTGTGTCTGTCTGTCTACCTGCTAGATAACAGGATGCCTCGATGTTTGTTTGTGTTTGTGTCTCTCTGTCTGCCTGCTGGATAACAGGATGCATCGATGTTTGTTTGTGTATGTGTTTGTGTCTGTCTGTCTACCTGCTGGATAACAGAATGCCTCGATGTTTGTTTGTGTTTGTGTCTGTCTGTCTACCTGCTAGATAACAGGATGCCTGGATGTTTGTTTGTGTTTGTGTCTGTCTGCCTGCTAGATACCCGGATGCAGCGAGTTCTGTCTGCCTGCTTTTCTGCTAAATGTTCCGATGTCTCGATGTCTGGCTTCCTGCCAGTCTGTTAAATGCCCTAGAGTCTCTATGTTTGTCTGCCTGCCTGCCTGTTTGCTAAATGGGTCTATGTCTCGATGTCTGCTTGTCTGCCTGTCTGCTAAATGCCCCGATGTCTCGATGTCTGTCTGCCTGCCTGTTTGCTAAATGCCGCAATGTCTCAATGTCCGCCAGCCTGTCTACTAAATGCCCCGATGTCTCCATGTCTGTCTGCCTGCCGGCCTGCTAAATTACCCCATGTTTCGATTTATGTATGCCTGGTGTCTGCTAAATGCTCAGAGGTCTTGATATTTGTCAGTCTGCCTGTCTGCTAAATGCGTCAATGGCTCGAATTCGCTCTGGCTGCCTACATGCTAGATGCCAGAGTGTCTCGATGTCTGTCAGTCTTCCTGTTTTCTAAATACCTCAATGTCTCGATGTCTGGCTGCCTGCCTGTCTGCTAAATGCCCCTATGTCTCAATGTTTGTCTGTCTGTCTGCCTGTCTGCTAAATTCCCCTATGTCTCGATGTCTGGCTGCCTGCCTGTCTGCTAAATGCCCCTATGTCTCGATGTTTGTCTGTCTGTCTGCCTGTCTGCTAAATGCTCCGATGTCTCGATGTCTGTCTGCCTGCTTGCCTGTTAGATGCCAGAGTGTCTTACTGTCTGGTTGCCTGTCTGTCTACTAAATTCCCCCTTGTCTCAATTTGTGTATGCCTACGTGTCTTCTAACTGCCCCGATGTCTCGATGTCTGTCTGCCTGCCTGCGTGATTTCTAGATGCCAGGATGTCTAAATATCGGGATGTCTCGATGTCTGTCTGCGTATACAGGCACGTATGTAAGCACTTACATCTATGCCTACCCGACTGCCTGCGCCTGTATTTGTGTGTGAGTGAATACATGCATTGCATGCATGATTTGATAGCTGGATGGATAGATGGATACATAGATGGATGGATGGATGGACTGATGGAAAAATGGGTGGATGGATGGATTGTTGGGTGGATGGACGAATGTATGGTGGATGGATGGATGAGACGATCTCATAATCAAGTGCCGTGCCGTGCCGACTGGCATAAGCGTTCATGACTCTCCACAGATCTATGTCTTTGGTTTACTGAGTCAACTGTGCTGTTGATATTCCTCCATACCACCGTCGCAATCCATGCAGCATAATTTCTCGTGGTCTGCCATATATAATATATATAAGATTCTACGAGTTGTAAAGTACATGGATACAATGAGCCGTAGAATGTCTGACAGAAATAAAAGAATATTAGAGCATGCAGAAACATAATTTTATAAATTGAAGAATATCTGATGTAACAAATCCTTATAAATTTAATTTAAAATATAAAAAACAAAAAAACAAAACAAAACAAAACAAAACAAACAAACAAGCAAACAAAAAATAATCATTTCGTATTTCACAGAAACAGTTGTAATGTATAGATGTGAATCATGGACAATTATTTAACAAGCAAAATAACATATCGGAGCACATTGAAACTGACATTGAAGAATAATTATGAAAATAACATGGACAGCCAAGATAACGAATTCAAAGTAATTTAAAAATAGGCGATAACATCTACAATCAGATCTCGGAACAGTTATAACATCTGATGGGAGTTGCCTTGAAGAGATTAGAACACGAATTGCCATTGCGGATGTAGCCTTTTACAAGATGGAAAACATATTGACCAATAACAAGATATCAATTGAAACGAGAAAAAAGAGTGTTGAAGTGGTACATAGAACCTGTACTTTAGTATGGATGTAAAGCGTGGACAATGAGCAGTCAAGCTGGAAAACATCTGATGGCAGTGAAAATGTGGTTTCTGAGGACAATGCAAAGAATTCCATTGACAGACAGAAAAACCAATGAGCATGTCTTTCAAGAAACAAATGAAGTTCGTAAACTGATTAGAGCCAATATACGTAGACAGTCAAAATTTATTTGGCAGTTTATGAGAAGAAATAAATTGGAGAACTTGGTGACGACTGGCAAGTTCGAAGGGAAGTGACCAAGGGGAAGACCGAGAAGTAAATATCTGGATAACTTGGCCACGTGGCATGGCCGTGATAGAAACATGGAGCTGATCCACGACTCTGGTTACCGCGTGAGATGGCAAAACATGACCGCCCACGCTTATCGGCATGGCACATGATGGATGGATGGAACGCTCAAGGACGACTTAGCACACATATACAAATAAGGAGGACGGCATCGTGGCGTTATTATGAAAACATAAAATGTAAAACATAATGTAACAACGACAAAATGTATGGCGAATGATACAGAGGTTATTAATGATAGAAGATTATTAACAGTTATTCATGATGGCATCGAAAACACAAATATATAAACTGATTTGTTACGTGCGGATTGGTGGTTGTAAAGAAATGTGATCGTGATGACAAGTCATCGTGTAATTATGATGATGACGCTGAGAATGACAATGATGATGACGATATTGTGTATGTTGATGTATACAAACTCACAATGACATACTTTCTTTCTGAAGCACGTAGTGAAATGTATCGTTTAATTGTCTGGTACAGACATTACGTTCGCAGCCATTCATATAGTACTCAGAGTCCACGGCATGGCATGTGTCCCCATCCTGGCAATCTATGTGTCAGACATACAACTGATTTAACTCAATTTGTAAGTTACTCAACATAACCACCATCATGTACGAAATACATTACTGTATGGGGCATGAACAAGTCATGCATTTATGTATGTGTGTACTTTAACATCAGCAGATGGAAGAAGTATTACGGAAGTTAAATGTTGAATAGCCCAAGCAATAATAAGACTAAATATATTATCTGGATTACATCTTTGTCAATCGAGACTAGAAAAGCGTTCTTAAGAGCTGCATAGAGCCAGTCATTTTGTACGGAAGATACGTGAGCAATAATGTGGAAGCTGCGGAGATGTTGTTTAACAGAATAATGATGAGAGCACTGTGGACGGATGGACAGAATAGTTAAGATATATTTAAAGGAGTTGTCTTACAAGGACAGCTGGTTACTGGCATCAGAAGGAGACTGTTCACATTCTCGTCACACCTCACGAGAAGGGGAAACCTGTCGTATCCTCACCAATATGAATTCCAAATAACGTCAAGAGGGCCTATAGGTGAGCCTCTGTGCTTTGTATATAATATTTAATTTTACAAATTCGTACTTCACTCACAATTTCCAAGACATACTCATATAAGAGAAGGAAATTATTCTTAAGCTTTATAATAATGTGTGTAACATAATCTAGAATAATTGTTAATATTCATTCATTCATGCTTTCATTGAGATGCATGTCTTTTGTAGAACTTCGCTCTCATAACAACCGTCTGGAGAACTTCTGGGTGATAAGCAAGATGTCCCCCGTCGCCAATTTTTCTAACCGCTGGTTTTTGGTCTAGATAGAGCAATGTAATTATTTCTACTACACGTGATGGAAAGCCCATTATCTTCATGATTTCCCAAAGATTCTGATGTTTTACACAATCAAATGCCTTTCAATAATCCTAAAAACATGAGAATGGATTTACATTAAATTATCTGCATTTCCCAATTATTAAACGCATGCAGAATATGTGATGTCTTGTTCTTTGTCCTTGTCTAAATCCAGTTTGAACCACATTAATCTCTTCTTCCACGTTCTTACCAAGTCTTTCCATTATGATAATAAGTAGAAGTTTACTCGCAGGATTGTTCTGGGCAACAGTTCTATAGTAGGTGCATAATTTCAGTTTGCCCTTTTTTGGTATTGGAATGAAGATAGTTCTCTTCCAATATTTTGGTCATATATCATGTTTCCATATCATTTTACATAATGCATGCTAGATTTGTATACTTGCTTCTTTACCTTCACTTCTTCTGATGTCGTTTGAGACGTCGACTTCTAGGATTGAGTACATTTTCTGGGGTAACCGGACGAACTCGGCCTTCCTGCAGTAGAATGGCTTTTTCAGTTTGATTCTGCAGTTGATTCTGTGCACCGCAACCAGTCCACCGTCAAGGAGGTGCGTGATTCGAATTTGGGGCTGACTAGTAGGCTTTGGAACCGGCCGGTCTCTGAGGCCCCGACTAGGTCAACTCTGACACGTTTGCGGACATTGTCCATGCACTCTCCGAAGACGGCGTTGTTCATCAGTTTGAAGACGTCCTTGTCGAATTCCGACTTGTCCTGGGCTGGCAGGACTGTGTTCATGTCTGTGTATGGCTTCATCCACGCGGATTGATTGAACTTGATGGCTCTAAGGATCATTGTAACCTGCAGGCCGAGTCTGTAATAGAGCTTGAGATTGCGTCGTGGACAATGTACCGTTCCTTGTCTCAGAGGTTGGGGACTAGCTTCGTATGCTTCGTTAATCTACCCTCCCACCCACCCCCCACCCCCCCCCCCCCCCCAACTCGTTCTGAAGTTACGCTGATAGTCACTCAACCACCACTCTGTGGTGGACATCGTTTATGGTACTAGCGGGTAATCGCTGTGTACTTGAAGCAGATGCGGTGGGTACAACGTCTCCACTTCGACGAGCCAGTCCTCGGGCGCGTTGTCTGGCGTGTTCAGAATCCCCTCGAGAGTAGGAATGACCAATCGAAACACGTCGGTGGGGAGGTTTTCAATCATCCCCCCCCCCCCCATGAAGATTATTCACGTCGAGGTACATGATTCACGTTTATGTGGCCTTGGGGGTGTAACCCGGGGTGATAGGGTTATTGAAATTCACATAACGTTTCCCGACAATGGCAACGCGCCCTCGGAGGCCCTAATATTAGGAAGGAGTTCTACGAGGCGGAAAAGTGGGCTATATCCTCTCAAAAAACGAGGATATATCTCCCTGTATAGTTCTTTCCTAAGGTAAGTTTATATTATGAGAAATCAGTATCCACCAAGCTGTTATAAGTTATGAATAATCGAATGTGTCGGGGTATTTCGTGTGAGTTGGCCATACAACACTTATGAAAACATTTGATATTGCCCGCCTATGTAGTGTCGGGTTCGAGACGCAGTCAGGAGGTTGCTGGTGGTGGCAGCTGACGTTATTAATAAGATCGTCGTTATAACTAATAATAGAGAGATCGATTGAGTCGTGTGTCTAGATAGTAACCAAGTGGAGATGACAGGATAACCGATGTGAGATATGGAGGGTATCACTAGTGTCTAACGGGTCTATTTGGTACCATAGGCTCACCTCATGTGGAGGTGACAGGTTCGAATCCTACGGGGCTGTGTGGGGGAAATATTGGTTGTGTTAGTTAGATGTGTTAGTGACAGCTGGTGTGGTGTTTATGTTTGTCAGTAGTGTTATTATAACACAGTAGGCTGTTATACGGGGTTTAGTTAGGTGGCAAGGTGTGCAAGGGGAAACAGACAAATGGCTGATGAACGCGTGAGCACCGTAGCTAGGTAGTTAAGGACGCTCACGTGCTGACGTAGAAGTAAATAGGGGATCAGTTACCACCCAGCGGCCAAGCCAGCAAGATGTATCTACATTTATAGTCGGTGTATTAATTTTGATATGACTTGAAGACTCTCACAATAAACTGAGTCATTTCTAATCATCGTTGGCTTGACTTCCTCCATTCAGTTGCCTTTGTGCTTCACTGTTACAGAAGCCAAACTGGTGCCGTGACCAGGAAAGAAGAAGTGGAAATCATAATATAGGAACAGTAATTTTTTTTGGATGGAAAGCCATGGAGGTTGGGAAGATGGTTATAGATAAAGGATAGATACTAACATAGTATAAACAAGGGGGAAAGTGCAGTCATATATTGCTGGCTGTAGTTAGCAGTGCAAATAATACAGGTTGGAGAGTAGAATAATATTTTTTTTAATACTGAGAGTAGAAGGGTGGAGTTTTAGATCGATGTAACTTTTGACAAGAGGATTTATTATGAAGATAATTGAAGATTAGCGGATTATATGATTTGGGTTTTTGAAAACTTTATTTTATAAAGTTTTGAGAGTGCATGGGAGGATAAATGTGATAAATGTGACTACTTCTTACTACTTTATATTCTTCGGTGCGCAGCAACCACTTTCCTGTCTATCCTGCGTTGTTGATGTTAGTGAGAGTATGATAAGTTGTAGAAATACATAAGAATCTTCAATTTTTGTTAACCATAATTTCGATCGACATTTTATCAATGAAATGAAGCGGGTTGCTTTGCGAAGAGTATTACCAGATGAGCTTTTGTGATATAGACTTACGATATGTAAATAATATATGTGGATATTATAACGAAGAAGCAGTATAGGATATGGGTCGTGGCGGCTGGCTATAAGATAAATTGTTGGGATAGTTAGAGGTATATGAATTTAGTAGGTGGGAGTTGAGATAGGTTCAGATTGTTTGGTGCAAGATATGTAAGCGGATTGCTTATGATTTTATAGAAACAAGGAAGAAGTAATTGTGTGGGATAATTTGATTAAGTGTCTTGTGGGGTCATAGATTTGGGGTAAATGAGTTGTGGAAGTAAGACTTTTCGGGGAAAAGTCTTGTTAGGGTAGAAAGGTAATATAACAGAGTAGGCTGCTATACGGGGTTTAGTTAGGTGGCACGGCGCGAATGGGAAATGAGACAAATAGCTGCTGAACGCTTGAGCACCGTAGCTAGGTAGTTAAGGACGCTCACGTGCTGACGTAGAAGTAAATAGGGGATCAGTTACCACCCAGCGGCCAAGCCAGCAAGATGTATCTACATTTATAGTCGGTGTATTAATTTTGATATGACTTGAAGACTCTCACAATAAACTGAGTCATTTCCAATCATCGTTGGATTGACTTCCTTCATTCAGTTGCCTTTGTGCTTCACTGTTACATTATGTTAAGCGATACAAACAACAGGTGATAAGCACTGTGTGGAGGTGACAGGTTCGAATCCCGGTGCTCTTTTGTTGGAAAGGTAAGCAGGCGGCAGAGTATGGGGGTGTCTAGTTGGTTATACTGGGTGTTTGTGGGGTATTACCAGTGTATAACTGTGGTGTCTAGTGGGTTCCTTACCATGCGACAGGTGCGAATCTCATTGTGTGGTGGGGTAGTATGGTGTTGGATGAGGTGTAACAGTGCTATATGGTTCCCTAGGCGTCGTTTGAAGTGATTCCGATGGTCGCCGTGGCTGGGTTATGATGTATGTACATTACTAGATCGGCGAAGCAGAGGATGTGAGTCGTATGATTAATTCTCTCTCTCTCTCTCTCTCTCTCTCTCTCTCTCTCTCTCTCTCTCTCTCTCTCTCTCTCCCACTCTGTTTCCGTTCTTGTGTGACATTGGTGTAATACCAGTACTTTGACTGTCTTTTGACTGTGTGTGTATGTGCGTTCCTAAAAGTCGGTGTGATTCTATCCTTTTGTCTGTCTGGCTGTCTATCTGGCAGTCTGTCTATCTGTCTATATATTTGTATATCTCTATGTCTGGATGTGTGCCGGTCTGTGTATATCAGTATATATAATTGGTCGTTTTTCTCTGTATGCGGCCGCGGGTGACAGTCATGGGATGTCAATATGTATCCTCCTAATGACTGTGTATGTGTATGTATAAGTAGCGAAGAATAACTACATGGCCTGGTGGCAGTTAATTAGCTGGCGGGAATAAGGCGTGTGTCATAGTAAGTAGTATGTTCGGAACATGTGGTGCATAATTGTTGGTGATCAGTTCAGAACGAACCTGAAATTCTTTCTTATATCGCTTATGTGTCGTCACAATAAACATTAAGACAAGGAATTTTCAAAACTCACACTTTAGGATACGTAAGTGCTTCGTATTGTGTATAGTTAAAAGGGTACGCTGTAATTAATAAGTAAACTGTAATTACTAAGTATATTAAAAATAGTATTTGTGATGTGTAAATAAAGATGGCGGCACGGGTTAGGAGAACATCGACAACTTTGACTCATACTTGAGAATCCAATCCTCAGAAGACATTGGGTTTTCTATTATATATCTAATGAAAAGTGACCGATTATATATTACAATATCGGTTATTACTATCTGTTGTGGCCTGGGCGTAAACACTAGCACCATACAAATGGCGATGTGCTAGGGATACAATCATCATCCTCGTGCTATGTGACGATGAACAGCCAGTCAAATGTTATAGTATAGTGATAAGAGGTCTACAATCAACAATTTCGATGCATTTTACGGATCCGATCGCGAAAAGCCATTAGAATATTCCGCTAGATAGCTATTGTAAAGCAATCGATTGTATATTATAATTACGGTTTTAGTGTCTGTAGTGAATGGGCCTTAAACACCATCGTTATACCAAGGGCGATGTGTTAGAGATACAAGACTCGTCCTCGGCCTGAGTTCTAGTGTACAGCCAGTCGCACGTGGTCACATGTTTGAGGAATACTTCCGCACACGTGGTTAATGGCTACAACCGAACTACCTTGTTGCGATTCATCAGGTAACATGCATAATGGTACATATAGGAAACGTGGGTAATGGCTACATTCGGCTAAATGGGGCGGTGCTGCCGGTTGCAAGCATAAAGATACAACCGGGAAAAGTGGGTAATATTTACATCCCGTCAAAGATGGCGTTGTATCCGGTCACATGTGTAAGGGTACATCAGAGACACGTGGTTAAGAGGGATACTAAATAAAACTAACGGTTATCTGTTGGCTGTCAATCCAGGGAACATAACTCGTGATGACTACCGTGTATGGGAGTGATTCTGCTCAGGCGGAAACAGGGCATCGGAAGTTTAAAATTGTCTCCCTTCTCTCACTTTTCTATGTCCGCGTCGTCCTAGGGTCATCAAGTAAAATCAAAGAACAATAAACTACTACTACCAATGCATCAATACAGCACAAGGCAGTTTCGAATGTAGTATACACAATTATAACCAATGCATCACTTTGTCCGAAAAACCTTTTCTCAAAGACATAGAGAAGAGATGTGATCACCGATGCAAATCGGGAAAGGCGTACCATTTACTTAACAGCTAGCGGGTCATACACCGACGACTGTTTAACGAATGTTATCACCTGTATATTATTACACACGAACACAACAAGCTTGTCCGACTCAACCTTAGGCGTCTCGTGAAACGTGACATATAATGAACTGTCCTGAACAGCGATGTTATCGCGTCTCAGATCAAACATTTACACATTCATTAATTCTTATGTCTGCCCTTGAGGACCATTAAGTCTTTCCCCAGAAACACATCTCCAAGGCCGATATGTTTTTCAATGTGTCTGCTCATTGCCACGTTGTTTCACATCCAGGCAAAAGTGCAGGTTCTGTCTAACACTTCAACATTCAAATAGGAAACTGTGTTAGCCAAAATAGCAAAACATGTTAGCCAAATCAAGAAATATCACAACAAAACTTATTAAAAAAAAATAGGGGAAACAGTGTTAGCCAAACTATTAAAATATGGTCACCCAAAGTAAGAAAATATTTCTACCAAACTTATAGATACTTCGACCAAAATTATAAAAAGTAGGGACATATGTAAGCCAAGTAATAACAATGTTGGCCAAAGAAAGAAATATTCAATCAAATTTAGAAATATATCAACAGAAATAAGAAAATATGTTAGCCAAATTAATAAATATATTTGCCGAAATAAGAAACAGCTTGTCAAAACTTATAAAAAGTAAGAAAATATGTCAGGCAAATCAAGAAATATGTGGACCGAAGTAATAACATATGCCAAACTATAGACATTCTAGGAAATATTAATGACAAAGAAAAAAAAATGATTACCAACAGGAGACAAATAATTGGCGACTAAAGAAACATGATGGACAGTCTAAGAAACATGTACATCAAAGTAAGAAATTTGTTAGCCAGATGGGGGAAAAGGTTGGCCAAACTAATTAAATATTGACCAGGATAAGAAATATCTCAACAACACTTATGTTATGTCAACCAAAATAAGAAAATAGGTTAGCCAAATTAATAAATATGTTGACAAAAATAAGAGACAGCTCGACGAAAACGTGATTTAACCCTTTGAAAATAAAGTTTGTTGGTTGGTTCGTTCGTTCGTTCGTATACAAAGTCAGAAAAATATGTTAGTCAACGCAAGAAAGACATCGACCGAGTAAAATAATATATACAACGATGGTTAAACTTTCATGTATGAATGGCAAAGTAAGAAATAACGATTACCAAGATGAAAACAAAATAATTGCTGAATTAAGAAAAATGATGTTCAATCTAGAAAACATGTAAACAAAAGTAAGAAATATGTCAGCCAAACGTTTAAATATATCCACCAAAATACGAAATATGTTAGCCAAATATTAAACAAAAAATGTTGGCCAAATTTACAAATATCTCGACCAAACTTATAAAATGGAGGAAAATTTGTTAGATGCATGTGAAACATATTGGTCAAGTAAAGAAATATCTCGTCCAAATTTATAAAATGTAGGAAAATCTGTTACCCAAATGGGGAAAACAAATATCGACAAAGTAGGACATAATGTTAGCCAAATGGAAAAAAAAAAAATATTGGTCAAGTAAGGACATATTTCAACCAAACGTATAAAAACTAAGAAATATGTTAAACAAATGGGATAGATACTAGGCAAGTAAAGAAATATAGCGTCCAAACTTATTTTTAAAAAGGGAAAATATGTTAACCATAGTAATAAAAGGAAAATTTGGTTGGTCAAATAGGGAAATATGTCGAACAAACTTATAAATATCTCCACCAATATTATAAAAATTAGGAAACTTTGTTAACCAAATGTGAAAACAATTTCGGCCAAAGAAAGAAATATTTCAACACAACTAATAAAAATGTAGGAAAATGTGTCAGCTATAATGGGAAAAATGATGAAACACAGACATATCGGAACCCAATTTATAGAAAAAAAAAGTATTAAAAGTATTGACCAAGTGAAAAATATCTCTGCCAAACTTATAAAAAGTAGAATAATCTGTTAGCCAAATGGGGAAAATACTGGTCAAACTAAGAAACATGTCGACCGAAGTAGGAACATACGGGAACCAAAGTAATAAACATGTTGGGTAAATAAAGAAATATGTCCTTTGCACGCAGGACAGCAGTGGCCGCGTCTACAAGCTGTCGCTACTCCATGGTGAGCTGTGCTTCATTGTAAAGCTCCCACCAACCCCCTGAAGTCTGGGTAGCTTTCGGTTGTCCTGACTCGCATTAGCAGCTCTCTTTGGGCCATAATCTTTGCCAGGTATATTTCGTTTGCAATAGTTGCTTTATTGCGCCGAATGTATGCAGCCTACACTGTTGCTTTTTCTCCTGTAGTTGATTAAAAGTTACCGTAATTTCTTGTGTACCGGTACACCCTATAGGATTTGTGTCTCAACAGAGCGGGCAAAATTTGCTCGCAACACAATGTACACCCCATAGGATGGGTGTCTCTAAATGTCGGGTGGGGGTGGGGTTAATGTTTGGCTATGGGCCACTAGGCGAAACTCATCTCTGAGGGGTTTAACGACCATTTCAAACGGTCGTGAACACATCCAGGCGTAGTGTTAAGTGGCTCTTCACCCAACTACTACATAGACGGCATGGCTTTGTGCACGACCACTTTCGCAGTGGAGCCAAGTGGACTTTACACTAATTCCCAACACATCGGCTGCTGCAGTGATCACTAGAGTATAGGCGCAGCCGTTGGCATGTGTTCTTGCCTAGACGCATCTTTATTAAAAGATGTAATTTGTGGCGTTTCTCTAACAAGTTATCACGCCGGCATATTGGAGCACCCTTGGGGCTTTGGCATCCTATCATATACCAGATGCTTCGTATCTAAACAATGCTGTAATCTTGCTGGGACCACCGCTGCTACGGGTGGTTCTTGGTCGGCGATGGCCCCGTACCCCCTCCCCCCAAGCATACTGTTATATCAATGACAATTTGTCTTATGTATGTTAGCAAACACGATGTTTCTATTCACTTTATATAAGATTTAACACTGCAATATGATCCTGACGTGGTGCAACGAAATATGCCGACAATAAATTGTATTGTAACATCTGGATTTAAATTCACTATGGGACTACAGTTTTTTAAAATAGCAAACGCACAAGTAAATAAACACAAAAGTAACCAAATAATAAATCATAATAATTTGAGGGAGACTAAGACACACAGACCACTTTCTAAAAAAATTAAAAACGAGGTGGTCGACATTGTGGTCACTTTAGGACTAGAGAATAGCTTGAACATAATGTAGTAAATGAACAATTTGTGGCGAAAAACATAGAGGCAAGCAAAGTGAGAAAAATCATAACAACACTACGAATTGACATAAAGACTAACACGGTAAAAGTTAGTTCCATATTCTTTACAGGACGTCGCATTCAACCTGAGCCTTTTATTGTGGCTGTTTGTGATCTCTTGGCGAGTTTATGTTTGCTATTGGTTTCTGAACAACCATTTTATACCATATCATTTTATAAACAAAAACCCTACGCAAGGCTGGCTGCTGCCAAATCGCCCGCTGTGTTTCGAATGCCGGCAAATGAAATAATGTTTTCCTGGATATGAGAAATGTGAAGATACATGATCGCCTTTGCTAAATAGTTAATCAACAGATGATGATAATTATGAATATTATAGCGATGATAGCGACGTTGGTTGTGTGATATAAAAGCACACGCAGACTTACATTGATCTGTTGGCACGTGTGTCAAATTCCTCTCTGAGAATCGAGAACACTGAAAACATTGACTTCCATTCACCATGTACCCAGTCCCGACAAGGTGACAGGTGTTCCCATACTTGCAATCTGTGTCAGACGTACAGCGGAATCAATTCATGGGTAGGTAAGTCACCATCAGCATGTGTCAAGTACATTAATGAATGTGTCAATGTATTTAAGTATTTGGACAGAATAATAGCAGTAAATGGAAGATGCATTAAATCAGTTCAATGTAGAATGGTCCAATAAACACGTTACATGTAGAATAATAGTCCAAGGGAATCATTAAATATATAATAGATCAAGAAAGAAGTTCAATCTACAACAGCGAAAGAACCCCCCCCCCCCCCCCCCCCCCCCCCAAAAAAAAAAAAAAAAAAAAAACAACAACAAACAAACAAACAAAACAAACAAATAAACAAACAAACAAAAAAACAAAAACAAACAAACAAACAAACAAACAAAAATTTCAATATAGAATTGCCCAAGAAAGAAGAGAAATGTCGAGTAGCTAAAGAAGGAAGAGAAATGTAGTTTAGCCCACGAGAAAAGTTAAATGTTATATAACCAAAGAAAGCAGTTAAATGTCCATCCATCAATGTGTGCCATGCCGATAAACGTGGGCGTTCCTGATTTGCCATCTCACAGGATCACCAGATTCGTGGATCAGC
This sequence comes from Cepaea hortensis, assembly GCA_963921405.1. NCBI lineage: Eukaryota > Metazoa > Mollusca > Gastropoda > Stylommatophora > Helicidae > Cepaea > Cepaea hortensis. The sequence continues at coordinate 78,287,931 of OY992888.1, read as the reverse complement.
TTTGTGTTCTTGTCTCGACGTTGTCACGTTGTCAAGCCATCCAAGTATTATCTAATCTTTCTTTCCCTTGTTTTCATTTTCTCGATCTTGCCAGTTGTCAATAAGATCTCCAATTCATTTCTTCTCTTAACTGATTGCCTGCCAAACAAAGAAGTGGTCCTGGCCATACATAAGTTCATGGCAGAAAATGGGAAGTAGGGGTGTGTGACAATCATGTTGTGAAAATGGTTAAAATTGTTGCAGCTATAACGTATGATATATTAAATTAAAGGAGATTGCACAGGGAACACGACAGTGTTAATAATTACTTGATAGGTTAGAAATATTATGACATTCATGAGAGGTTTATTGTCATGATCCATAGTGGGTCATGGAATGGTATGCCGTAACCCAAATTAGACGAGGTCAGAGGTTATGGCAGTGTTCAGTAAATGAACACCTGGATTGTGAAAAGTGGATACTTTTCACACAGCGTGGAAACGCTGGGACTCGCTTCGCGATGAGCAGAAAGCGGCATCCAGACAAGAACATTCAAGGCTGTGATTTCGTCCAGTGCGGACCACGTTGTGAATAGAGTAATGGCCAAAACTGAGCCACTCTTTTCGGATAGTTTATTTATATAAATGTGATGTAGATTGTGATACAGTGTTGCATAATTTGGTGTGCAATTGCAAGTAAACATTGTAAATCGTTTCGAGGAATAGATCGTCAAAGAACGATACTCGTGTTGCGTAATCAAAGATGTATGAAATTTGATTTATAACAGTGGACCATGATGGTCGAGTAGAATAGGGCAGTTCGGTTATCAGTAAAGTAAAGTCCTGAAAGTAACAACCATTGAAGTGAGGCCGCATAGCTAAAGGTAGAGTCGGAGATGCGGCAGAAAGAAGAGTCCAAAACTAACTACGGGGTCGACATGATGATGATGAATGGGTTTACAACTCAAACCCCTAGGCATCAGATCTACCCCCGCAACACACCTCATGTCGGACTCTGGTAAATGGTGCTCGCCGATTTGAAATCTCAGGACAGTATAATATACTATAACATCATAAACGTAGTGTTTTCTAATGTGAATTTTTGAACTATAATGACACTTGTTATTAGTAGAGCATGTGATAGATTTAAAGCTCACATGAACATCAAACGTACACTATGAAACGTGCAGAGATATGTTACAAAATCAGAATTATTACTACAAGCTGGAAATGTAAATAACAAGATTTCGGTGAATTTATTGAAATTAAAAATATTTGTCAGGCATGGCGGATGTATTTTGAAGAAATGTGTTACATCTATAATGAACAATTGTTGTTAACTATAAATAGGACAATAACTGTTAATAATAGAATCGTGGTAATAAACACAACTTGTTCAAATAGACACATTATACAAGCTGTATGAATCAGATGTTGGCAGATTACAGCGGATAACAGAAGATCTTTACCCGGTCTAACTCGGAGTTGCTTCACGGACTCTCGCTAGGTCAACACAGGAGCAACGCTGAATACGAATGTGGAGAGGTCAACATAGGAGCAACGCTGAATACGAATGTGGAGAGGTCAACACGGGAGCAACGCTGAATACAAAGACTGTGTTGGGGTCAACACAACAAGAGCTGATGAGTTCAGACAGACTGGCCATTAAACAGGAACCCTTTGTGATCGTTAATGTTATCGAACAGTGTGTAAGGGTAATGTGAACGATTCCAATAAACTACAAATGTGATCGTAGAAAAAGAAACTGTGCGAAAATAAAATTGATATAATAGAAATATCGTAATCGTAATCTGACTAGGCAGATTCTTGCGCCCTTGCAGAACAATGTGTTATACTGCGAAAGTTAAATGTGTAGTCAGCAGATGTAAACAAACCGATTATTAGTGATGCTAAGTAATTAGATATTACCATCTATAGTGATAAGTGATTGTAATTAGTTGTGATTCATTAATTATAATCAGTTCTGCAATATTAAATTAAGAAGTAAGAAGTATTGTGCATTAATTAATACGATAGTATAAAGCAGTAATATAGTAGTGAATAGTTATGTAAACAAAAGACTTTTGTATGGTAATATTAGTATATATTGGTTAATTGTTATTACAAGGTATTATTATTAGTTAAATTGAATGAACTAATTGATTATATATTATAATTAATTATGTTTAAGTTAACGTTATGATGCTAAATAAACTAATATTATTAGATGCCTTGGAATGTGAGTATGAACCCAGAAATGAAGTTTAATAATCGTGATTTGTTGCATTAATATTTAAGTTCAGTGTTTTAGAAGTTACATATTTGCATGTTAATGATTGACATTTGTTGTTTATAGAATTAATATTGCTGATATAAAGAACTAATTATGTATTTCTGGTTTGTGTGTTATATGTTTTCACAATAATTTCACAAGCCGTAACGGAGCTGAGAATATTTCTCCGTACAACAGTCGAGTATTAACACCGCAACAAGGATAATTTGTTCCACTAGGAAAATCCTAAATTTACGACTCATTTACGACAATAGGAAGCAACAACGACATCCAACCGAAAACTGGGAACGGAAAAGCTGCTGAGATAAAAACAGCAACAACCGATTACATAGCCTCAGGTGCCACAAACCCGTCGTAACTAGAAGAAAGGCGACTGTGCATGCGAGAAATTGGTATCTCTACTCGCTACGAACACGTTAGAAAGTTACAAGTCTAGTGAGAATAGTAGTACCAGAAAATTAACTCCAGCAGATTTGGAAAAAAGCCACATCGACTACTTGACATCTTGTTGTTGACATGTGGTGATTGGAGCCGCTCAAAGGAATGAGTTAGTGGCTTGGTACCTCTAGATCCAGATCTAGATCCTTGTTGAACATTGCTGAATGCAGCACTTGTGAATGTAGCACCTTTTTGAGTGAGCAGCTTATTGAGTGATGCCCTTGATAGAGTAGTGCAGACAGCTATTCACATGTAAGAGTTTCCTATGCAAAAGACAGCTATTCACCTACAAGACTTTCCTATGCAAAAGGACATGTATGCATAGTTGTTAGTCTATTAAAATAGGAGAACTTGAGTCAACAAAAATTATACTGTTCTACAAGCCTGGAAGACAACACCCTGCAGCTTACAAGAGAAACATAAATTACAGCTACTGTTTGGAGCAGGAACCCATATCCCACAATTCAAGACAAGGGAGGGCAGACCAATTTTTCTTTTTCTGATTTACCATCACAGAGGATCTGTAGGATAATTAGCTGCAAAATTACCCACAGTCTTGATCATATTAGTGAAAAAGGGGTCACAGTTGTATATATGTGCACAATCTCGATATAGTTTATTTCTAATTTTTTTCTTGTATGTAATTGATGTATTACCGGTCTCTGTGGCTAAGGGCTTGCGAACGTGGTTTGTGAGCCCGTACCCCCGGGTTCGAAACGCAGCGGTGCTGGTTTTTTTCGAAAAAAGGTATAGGAGCCGATCGTTTAGAAAGCAATGGCAAACTACTGAACGTAAAATTTGCCCAGGAATCACGAACAGCGAAAATGCTGAGGTTGACTACTACGTCCTGTGAATGTCATGCAACTTAATGTTTTTTAAATTTGATGTTTTTTTGGTTATATATAGTTAATAAATGATGCAAAAAAAGGGAAATCATTTCCTTTTATGAGTGTGTTTTTTTACTTGTCACAGTCAATTAGTTTAATGAAAACTACCCTAGATAAAATTAGGTTAACTGAGAGAGGAAAGGCAAGGAGCCACCAAGAGGGGATTTTGGGTATATGGGGGAAATACTTGTAACTATTTTCTAGAGGTATTTATTGGTTCTCTGAACTCTATTTATGGACTCAAGCAACTGAGCCATTAAAGGTTAACATAAACGGGCAGGATCACATTGGGAAAAAGAAATGTTAGCATCCTTTCTCTCTTTGGGATTGAGCCATCAATCTATACATCCGACACCTGTATAAAATCTAAGTGCACAACTCATATTAGATAACAGTTCAACACTCATATACTGTGAAGGTTCTTTAATTTAAAAAAAAAATTTTGTTGCATATCCTTTACAGGACGAAGCAGTCAATCCCAGCACTTTTTGGCTGTTGATTCCTGGACAAGTTTACGTTGGGTATTTTGCCTTTGCTTTCTGAACCTCCACCACAGATACAGTTTCATAAAACAACCAAAGTAATGCGGTCTGCTGCCACATCGCTCGGAGCTGTGCTTCGAACGCGGGTATGCAGGGTTATGAACTGCGCTCGTAATGCCTTCGCCACGGAGCCGGTAGCGTGAAGGTACAACATCAATAAAAAGTGAAAGTACAACATCATAACACGTCAAGTACAACAGTTGTGAATTTGAAAATACAACAATTATATAATGTCACAGTGGGATATACAAATGCGCCATCATCACAGAGTCAGTATAAGATGCCTCCTTCTCCTATACAAGCCAGAAGCCTGAGGGGTGTGTATGGTTGCAACATAAACTTCACATCTGCGCACATACATATTAGTATGTCACCAGGTCATGTTGCAGTACAACACGTTCAAACTGGATGGGACTAGGCCAGATTTGGTTGTTTCGCTGCAGGTTGTCGGCATTTCGGGGTCAACAGAGTCCAACCCAATTACCCACAGACAATAAGATACACATGATACATACTCGTTCTTGTTACAAGTGTCTGGTATTTAAATTCAGAGCCCACTGGAATCTTGGTGCAATTAAGGGTTCTACACTCTTGGTCAACGGAGATCCCCAGAGGAATGCATGTGTTATTGTGCTCACATTCTGCAACATGAGAACCTTTTCGTGCAAATACGTTGCTGTCAGATATAATAATTGGCAGTACATGTTCTAGTCCTACTTTTCGTTTTCTTGTTGTCTTATCTCGTATAATTACACAACTGTATCATTCATTCTTTTCATTCCCTTCCTAACATGAGCCGCGTGTGTGTGTGTGTGTGTGTGCGCGTGTGTGTGTGTGTGTGTGTGTGTGTGTGTGTGTGTGTGTTAAGAGAGCGATGAAGTGGTGTTTAGGGTTGGCTCAGTTATTTAGTTAGTTAATTATTTAGCTAGTCGACAGATCATTATCATTTCACATCAAATCATTCAGTCCATAAGTGCTCGGTTCCTCTCATCAGCAACTCCCGCAGCGTGTAGCGTCTGACATTAGTTCTGTGTTGGTTTATTAACTTTCTTCGGCTAGTTTTTTTTGTTTGGCCACACTTCTTGTAACTTGCTGTTCTGGCAGTGTGGCCATGGTTGTAGACTCGCATATATTGTTTGGTTCTCACGAATATTATACTTCTCGTAGAGCATTGAGTATATCAGCCTGTTTCTTGGCTCGACTTCCCTTCACAGTAGCCTTATCTGTAAGTATGTATGCCTGCTCATTTCCTTGCACACCCGCATGTCCTGGTAAAAAAATGTACCTAATCTTTGCCAGTTGTGACGGACTCAGGTACACTAACCACTGTCTTCGTCCAAGCCATTTCTATATTCCTGAGCATACTCACTGAGTCACTAATGAGACACGATCGAGACAAGGTATACGTATCGCGAACATGTAATACTTTACTTAATGTCATTACGTCCATGGTCATTGTCCTTGTAGTAATGGCAAAAGTACCATAATCTGCCTTCACAATTCCCCATCCAGCCTGAGACGTAAAAGCACATGAACTTAATACGCGTCTAATGATGGACCATCTGTGTAAATGACAGCATCACCTCTAAAGAATTCTCGAAGATCATAGCATGTACCTCCGCCTTCACAGCAGCTGGATTTTCCTGTCTTCATTTTCTGTCTAAATGGATGCAAACCGAAAAGGATGTGCATAACTCTGTTGGCACTTGTGCCGACTCCTCGCCGGGGTCTACGTCCTCAATTAAACACACCTGTTGAAGAATGTCTTCTGCTTGACTCAGATATGACTTTCCTCGTTGTAACCTCTTACCCTTTACCTTCTAAATTTCACCCTGTAGTGGATGTTGTGTGTTTGCGTTGACTCTGATGTAGTCACGTGCTTAGAAAATGTGTATTCTGTCCCACTTAATTGGAAAATTAAGAAGGTAAGGCATAACCCTGCATGTTGTATCTCTTGTACACCCAAGTAATAACCCATAACTTTGTTCTGTATCCTTTCCTTCCTTTCCATCTGCTTATGGTTGAGAGTCAGGATCATCATCGCATACTCCTGTATATTGACCGCACTGAGTACCGATTGGTCTATACAAATATGGGTCAGCAAATTATTTGTGCCAGGATGTTGGCTCAGTAGATCGGAGTAAGCCAAATGTGTGGGAATTATCAGTGAGCTCATGTGGCAAAACTGTCAACGGAGCAAGAGATGCTTTTGCGGTGACAAGAAGCAGCCTACAATGGAAGCAAAGGCTGTAACCAATGCACTGAATTGGCTCGACACGCAAGAGTATTCACATGCGTGTATACTGGGCGATTCAATGACCATGCACAAGAAGGTCAAGACTGGCTTCAACATGAGTGGCTCTACACTGAAACTTTCCCAATTAGTCACGCAAACTGTCATTTTTTTTATACCGGAGAAGCCTGGCGTGCAAGGTAACGAGCGAGACGATTATCGAAGTAGGAAGAGAATGTGCCTGACATGATCAGCTCTATAAGAGATGCTGGATACGCACTTGCATTTAAACACTCTTGGGAATCTATTCCCTTGTGTACAGTGAGGGAGATGGGAGTGAAGTGGGGAACCGCGTGGTATCAACATTTTGTCAAGAAAGAGCTCAGGACACTTGATTAACCAACACAGAACTGGCGGGGTCAGTCTATATACGCTGGCAGAGATGTTAAAACGGAGATATGAGCACCCTTCAACGTCTCAGTTTACCAACTGTCATCAGTCATCATAATCCTTGAAACAAATGCAATTCTTCTTGATTTGCATTCAATCGTTGGATGTCGTTGTGGTTGCACATATAGCACATGCTATTCTCTACTAGCTGAGAGAGTTTCCTTGTTAGAGAGACAGGCAGACAGACAGACAGAGACGGACAGACGGACGGACGGACGGACAAAGGACCGGCCGACCGACCGACCGACCGACAAACCGACCGACCGACCGACTAAACGCCCGACCGACCAACAAACAGACCGACAGGCCGACAATTAGACAGACAGACAGACAGACAGACAGACAGACAGACAAATAGATAGATAGATGGATAGATAGATAGATAGATAGATAGATAGATAGATAGATAGATAGATAGGTAGATAGATAGACAGACAGATAGACAGATAGAAAGACAGATATATAGATAGATAGATAGATAGATAAATAGATAGATAGATAGATAGACAGATAGATAGATAGATAGATAGATAGATAGATAGATAGATAGATAGATAGATAGATAGATGGATGGATGGATGGATGGATGGATGGATGGATGGATGTGTCGTATCTTACTTTAAAGTGTCGTCCCTGGAGTGAGGGGAGTCAACACCCACATTATATTTTACCCCTTTTCAATATTCTGGAGAATCCACTAGCTTCCGTCCAACACACTCCTTCGGTTCATGGACACCTTTTCCTCTCTCTATCACTGTCGTACTATGCCCCCTCTCATTCTTCCCCAACGCAACATATTCAACAACTCTTGCTTCTAAAAATTAATAACGATTAATTTATTAAAAGAAAAATGTAATCTACGTGAGACGTGTATGCGAAGAAAATGTGTGTTGTATATTCTAATGTAAATGTAGAGGTCAGACTACAAAGTTCATGATCAGAGTCTACTCATCATAGCAAGGATTACACGACATCACAAGAATCAGCACAATGGACCTCACCAAATGCCGCGTCTCTCCCTCCAGACATGTCCTCCTCCAGGAGCTTTGATAACCATGAGGTCTGATTCCCATTCAAATCTACAGTCTGGGAATGATACTATTTTTGTTCCTAAAAAAAACTGTTCCTAATAGTTTATAGAAACCGAGACCACACAATTCCTGCCCAGTTAAAAATGGAACACTGTCCCATGAAGTGACGTTTTTTTCCTTCTTGCGAAATGTTCTACAGTTTTCACTCTTAAAACAGTCATTGTATCTAGACTCAAATAGATCACTTAATTTTCTAGATAACGTCTTAATGTTATGATTTCCTTGATACGTGGAACAAACACTCTCCAATGTTTTGGTTTCATGTAATGTGAAAATCAATCCCTACTGTTCTAGTAATAAGTGGACTGAACATCCATCACCACTGGGATATTCACGAATGGTATGAAAATCAAAACCCATTATTATGTTGCTGTCCACAGGTAGTGTGAAATCTTCTTAGTAATGTTCTCAGTATTTATCCTGTGGGATACTTATACAGTTCAGCTCCACCGAGCAATGTTTATCAACTTCTTCTAGCATAGGCCCAGTGAGAAAGTTGCTGACCAATCTTCCTGCACCAAAAATATCCGGTATTGGAATTTTCAATGTTTCTGTATTATTCATCCCAACCAGAGGGAACCTGTAAAATATATAACACAACTGGTGAGAGCCTCCCCGTCACTGATCCTTATTAGATTATCGTGGGCCATCGGCCTCGCTCGGAAAAATACAGTGAACCACTCTGTCAGGGACAGATGAGCTCAGTACATAGGTTTTCATCAGGCCAAGACAAGAAAAAAAAATCATACAGAGTGCGGGAACCCCCCCCCCCCCCCCCCCACACACACCAGGGAGCACCCCACTGGAAGATCCCAATTATCCCCCATTACTCAATTCTCAACTAGTAGAGCTTATCAACACTTCACTACTCTATTTTCAACTAACAGAGCTAATCAACACTTCACTACTCTAGCTAGTTTCAACCATGCTACTGCCTAAATTAGTTAGGACTAATTATGCAATATGTTCTACCTTATACACCACCGCTGTTCTACTAAATCACATCTACATTTGCCATGACAGGCACGTGTAAATATAAATCCACTTAATTCCGAACACGGTAGACATTATTAAAATCCATAACTGCAGTGCCAAAGCACTTCTGCCTAAATCAACTGTCTGAGTTACACTGTGTCACCAAATTGTGTTTTTGGCAAACGCCTTGAATTAGTCACGTGACGTTTTTTAAAATGTCCACACAGGTGTTATTAGGGGCAGATCATCCATTTTCAGAAATTTATGTCCCTTTGGCTTAATCAATGTAAGAGTTGTCTTTCCTTGTTATGACACCCAAAACAAGCTAGTGTGTTTCTGCATTCTCCCAACAACAGACTCTCTTTGATCCGGCTGGTCGGCAAAATGACCTTGTTTTTTCTGTACCGGTTAAAAACAAGTGTGGCCTTGAAAACACGCCGTGAAGCAAACTGTCTGTATTATCATCATCTGGTTAATCCACTGTGATTTTCATGACATATGCCCCCTCTTTAAGAGAGTAGTCCATCTCACTCTTCTCCACCGTGAGTTCAATCCAGATGATTCATTCCTCTTCTCAGGAGCTGGGTCTCTTGACAAGAAGTCCGCTCCAACATTTTCCTTTCCATGAATATACTCCACTGTGAAATTGTAGGGTTGAAGTAACAACGACCACCGCATCAAACGGGCGTTGAGCTTCTGAGAAGTAGCCAGGAACCTCAGGGGCTGACGATCCGACGGGACCCGAAACTTAACTCCATACAAATAGGGCTGGAATTTTTGCACGGCCCATACAAGAGACAAGCACTCTCTCTCTCTCTCGAAGGTCGAATAATTCCTCTCAGCCTGGAGAAGTTTCTTACTTGCGTATGCCACAGGTTTCAAAACCGAAGCATCGTCTTTTCCTTCCTGTAACAAAGCTGCCCCAATCCCAATCCCACTAGCATCCGTTCTCAACACAAATGGTTTGGAAAAGTCAGGGAGCTGTAATACAGGTTTGCTGACAAGGCCTCCTTTAACTGACTATAGGCAGTCTCACATACTGGTGTCCAATTGATTTGGTCCGGGAATCCCTTTTTCAAGGTTTCCGTTAATGGAGCTCCCATTTCAGTTAAATGTGGGATACATTTTTGGTAGAACCCACACAACGAGAGAAAAGATCGCACATCCTTCTTCGTTTTTGGCCTTGGTGCATTTCTGATTTTCTCCAGGTTCTTCTCTTCTGGGACAATGTGTCCTGGAGTGATGTTGTGACCTAGAAATTCCAGAGTCTGGTAACCAATCATGCACTTGGTTGGACGAGCGGTAAGCCCTGGAAGCAGTCTATTAAACACTCTCTCCAAGGATTGCAAGTGGTCATCCAAGCTGTCACTGGAAATCAGAATATCATCCTTATGAGACTTGAGAACCTGGGTTATCTTTTCCCTCTCCTGGGAGGTCAGATCAGGGTTCACGTGCACATCCCTATAGGTTTCCTGGTGTACCAAGGGATATTCCCTGCCCTCGTTGGTTCCCACTTCAGTCTCCAATTCAACTGCCATTGCCATGAGGTGAGCTGAATTGTCTCCGGGTCTCTCTTCGTATTTCCGCAAGAGATTGATATGGAAAATCTTCGACTTTCCCCGGATTCGGATCTGATAGTTGGTTCTGGATATCACCCTTTCCACGGCAAATGGTCCTTGCCAACCTATCTCCAGTTTGTTGTTTCCCGTTGTAGTAAGCCGCGTGTCTTTTCTGGACTTTTTCAAGTTTTGATTCGCTAGAGTCCATCCCCTGTGGAGTTTTTCTTTCAGTTCCTTCACGTATTTATAGGAAGAGATCACTTCTTCTGACGTCCCCTCTTCAGTCCAACTCCTCATCATGGCTTCCAACGGTCCTTTAATTGGACGACCAAACAGCAACGTAGCGGGTGGTAGTCCTGTTGAGCCATGAGGAACTTCCCGATAGGCAAAGAGTGCTGCTGGGATATATTCATCCCACCTATCAGGTTTTCCTGTGCAAGTTTCCTGAGCATTGTCATCAACGTGCCGTTGAAACTCTCTACTTGTCCATTGGCTTGAGGGTGGTAAGGGCTGGTATGTATGTGGTTAGAGTGAAACACCCTAAATACCTTATCCATGGGTTTTCCACAAAACTGGGACCCATTGTCCGTCAGAATTTGATCAGGGAAGCCTAATTTGGTAAAGGCCTCCATCAGTGCGTCCGCCACTCGTTTCGAGTCAATCGTGGTCAACGGTATGGCTTCACCCCACATCTTACAGCAATCCACCATTGTGAGTATATACATGTTCCTCTTCCTAGTCCTGGTAAGTGACCCCACGATATCGATGGCTACCCTCTCGAAAGGAGAGTTCGTGATGAGCATCTCACCCAAAAACGCCGGTGCTGTCCAGTGTTTTGGTGCCACCCTCTGGCACTCAGGGCATGACTTCACATACCGACGCACATCATCTGTCATTCCCGGCTAATAGTAATGGCAGGAAATTCGCTGCATGGTGGCGGCAATACCCATATGTCCACTAAAGGAGATGTTATGCCCCATATGAAGAATCTGGGACTGGTGAGCTTTCGGGACAACCAACTGACCGTATAGGTTGTCTCCCCTTCCTGCTCTCCTGTAGAGTATCCTATTCTTCATGTAGTACTGCCCCCGTCCTGGTGGATCAGCACTTCTCTGCAGCTTTTTGTAGCAAGGACATAAAGTAGCATCCTCACTCTGGGCAGTTTGCAGCTCCCCCGGCAGTGGGTTAGTCACAATTGCTTCTGCCTCTTCCGTTCTCGTCTGAGAGCGAGTCTGCATTGCTCCCATATGGATTGGCTCCCTGGGCATTCCCAGAAAGACATACCTGGCAACCAAGGATTACTGGAAAAATGGGATCGGTCAATACAGCGGCCTTGATTGTGCCGGTGACATACCTTGACCGAATCTCCACATTAGCAATGGGCAACTTCATGGCCACAGCACTCCTCTGTGCAGGCTGTATCTCCATGGTCTCACCTGTGAATTGTTCTGGATGTACCAGATCCGCAGAAATCACGACCTCCCCGTGCTGTCCTGTGTCGTACAAACACTCCACTTGACGACGGTTAACCTCTACCAATTCCACTACGGTGGTTTTTCCTGGTCTGAAGTCTCTTCCTCGGCCTCGACCTGTTCAGTGGGCTCCACCTTAGGTTTCCCGGGGCACACGACGAATTCAGAGTCTCCTGACTTTCCCCTGCAGTCAATAACATTATGCGTGTTTGACTTGCATTGGTTGCACCATTTCCCTGTTCTAGATTTTCTAGTGCCAGACTTGAGTGAGCTCTCCTGGTGGCAAACTTCCTTGTTGACCTTGGCATTTTCCGTGACCACCTCCTTGTAAGTCACTTGACATGCTGCGAAGTGAGAGCTCTTAGCCTTCGATTTGCAGTCCCTCGTATTGTGAGAGCGTGACTTACAAATTGATCACCACTTCTCCGACCACGGTCGTTTTAGTGTAGAGCTTGAAGTGCTCTTGCTTCCCTCCTTCGTCTTCTCTGAACTATCCTCTGATTTTTGCACATAAGGTTCCCACTTTTTGGTTCCTGAGTTTTTGGCTTTCTTCTTGTCATGTTTCTCCTGACTTTTGGTGTTGGTGGAAAGGTTTTCCCCTGCCTCCCCATGTACCTCGACGAACCGTTCTGCTAATTTTGTAACAAGGTCAATACGTTCCACTCCTTGTTCTCCCAGGAACGTCCTGAGAGGTTTCGACATTTGCTTCTTCAGCTGGTCGACCACCATGAGCTCTTCCAGACTCACATAGTCATGTGCGAACCCAGCCAAATCCATCCAATTATGGAGATAAGATTTTAGACGCAAACTGTAGGCGGCAAACAACTCCCCCGGTTCTCGTTTTCCTGCTCGAAATTTTTCCGGTAGGTATGTGACGTAACCTCGAATCATTTCAGCAGAGCCGTCTTCAATTCGTCATAATTGTTCTCATGTCCTGGTGGCAGGCGAGAATAAACCTCGTAGCCGGTCCCACGTAATCCCTGGGATAGCTTGAGATTCCATTTGTCACGCTCCAGACCCATTGCAACGGACATGGTCTCGAAGCGTTGAAGGTACTGGTCAATCTTCTCTTTGTCCTCCTCGTAGATTGCTAGAGGGAACTTCATAGCATGATAACTATGCCCACCTACTGTGGTTGAGCCAGGGAGAGAGGATACTCCCACTGCTCCCTCAGTTTCTCCACCAGATTGCCTCTTAAGCTCGAGTTCCCGCATTCGGTACTCGTGCTCCCTTTGCTGAGCTTCTTGTTCAGCTTCCAATCTCTTAGCAGCCTGCTCCGCCTCAAGATTCTTAGCCGCTTGCTCAGCTTCCATTTTCTTAGTTGCCTGCTCAGCTTCAAGTTTCCTAGCTGCCTGCTGAGCTTCTAGTTTCTTAGCTGCCTGCTAAGCTTCTAATTTCATAGCTGCCTGTTCAGCTTCTAATTTCCTAGCTGCCTGTTCAGCTTCTAGTTCCATCCGTCTAGTGGTTTGCTCAGCCTCTATTCTCTTAGTTTCTAACTCCATCTTTCTCAATTCCGGCAAGGCCTTTCGATCATCCCTTTCTGCTTGACGAAACTCTCTCTCCACCTCCTGTATGTAATATGTTAGTGCAAAACCCGACAAACCCATTTCTTCCCCCGTTTGCCCTTAGTTCTGCCGTGGTTAGTTTAGGAGTGGCCATTTTTCAGAGAGGTAAGCTAGCAGGTTGAGTACAATTTAATTGCAAACTAATATATAGATTTATGAACAAGTACTATAAATCTATATATTTACCACACACAGCACACCACAACACAATCACTCAGTGACAAGAGTAGAATCAGGACCACAGACCTATGCAGACGTGTGAAGTGTGAACAGGTAAGATGTGTGTCTTAACCCCTAACCACATTCACTCTAACTGGATTCTCTAATATGATATCTCCGTCCTATAACTAAGTATCCCGTGTCGAGAATTCCCGTATCAAAAGATCCCCCCTTTTTTCCGAGAGATCCCGCTGTCCAAGAATCACGTGTATGAGAGATCCCGCTGTCCAAAGATCACGTTTACGAGCCCCCAATAATGTCGTGTCTTACTTTAAAGTGTCGTCCCTGGAGTAAGGGGAGTCAACACCCACATTATATTTTACCCCTTTTCAATATCCTGGAGAATCCACTAGCTTCCGTCCAACACACTCCTTCGGTTCATGGACACCTTTTCCTCTCTCTATCTCTGTCGTACTATTCCCCCTCTCATTCTTCCCCAACGCAACATATTCAACAACACTTGCTTCTAAAAATTAATAAAGATTAATTTATTAAAAGAAAAATGTAATGTACGTGAGACGTGTATGCGAAGAAAATGTGTGTTGTGTATTCTAATGTAAATGTAGAGGTCAGACTACAAAGTTCATGATCAGAATCCACTCATCATGGCAAGGATTACACGACATAACAAGAATCAGCACAATGGATCTCACCAAATGCCGCGTCTCTTCCACCAGACACGTCCTCCTCCAGGAGGTTTGATAACCATGAGGTCTGATTCCCATTCAAATCTACAGTCCGGGAATGATACTATTTTTGTTCCTAAAAAAACAAAAACTGTTCCTAATAGTTTATAGAAACTGAGACCACACAATTCCTGCCCAGTTAAAAATGGAACACTGTCCCATGAAGTGACGTTTTTTTCCTTCTTGCGAAATGTTCTACAGTTTTCACTCTTAAAACAGTCATTGTATCTAGACTCAAATAGATCACTTAATTTTCTAGATAACGTCTTAATGTTATGATTTCCTTGATACGTGGAACAAACACTCTCCAATGTTTTGGTTTCATGTAATGTGAAAATCAATCCCTACTGTTCTAGTAATAAGTGGACTGAACATCCATCACCACTGGGATATTCACGAATGGTATGAAAATCAAAACCCATTATTATGTTGCTGTCCACAGGTAGTGTGAAATCTTCTTAGTAATGTTCTCAGTATTTATCCTGTGGGATACTTATACAGTTCAGCTCCACCGAGCAATGTTTATCAACTTCTTCTAGCATAGGCCCAGTTAGAAAGTTGCTGACCAATCTTCCTGCACCAAAAATATCCGGTATTGGAATTTTCAATGTTTCTGTATTCTTCATCCCAACCAGAGGGAACCTGTAAAATATATAACACAACTGGTGAGAGCCTCCTCGTCACTGATCCTTATTAGATTATCGTGGGCCATCGGCCTCGCTCGGAAAAATACAGTGAACCACTCTGTCAGGGACAGATGAGCTCAGTACATAGGTTTTCATCAGGCCAAGACAAGAAAAAAAATCATACAGAGTGCGGAACTCCCCTCCCCCCCCCCCACCAGGGAGCACCCCACTGGAAGATCCCAATTATCCCCCATTACTCAATTCTCAACTAGTAGAGCTTATCAACACTTCACTACTCTATTTTCAACTAACAGAGCTAATCAACACTTCACTACTCTAGCTAGTTTCAACCATGCTACTGCCTAAATTAATTAGGACTAATTATACAATATATACAATATGTTCTACCTTATACACCACCGCTGTTCTACTAAATCACATCTACATTTGCCATGATAGGCACGTGTAAAATTAAATCCACTTAATTCCGAACACGGTAGACATTATTAAAATCCATAACTGCAGTGCCAAAGCACTTCTGCCTAAATCAACTGTCTGAGTTACACTGTGTCACCAAATCGTGTTTTTGGCAAACGCCTTGAATTAGTCACGTGACGTTTTTTTAAATGTCCACACAGGTGTTATTAGGGGCAGATCATCCATTCTCAGAAATCTTATGTCCCTTTGGCTTAATCAATGTAAGAGTTGTCTTTCCTTGTTATGACACCCAAAACAAGCTAGTGTGTTTCTGCATTCTCCCAACAACAGACTCTTTTTGATCCTGCTGGTTGGCAAAATGACCTTGTTTTTCTGTACCGGTTAAAATTAAGTGTGGCCTTGAAAACACGCCGTGAAGAAAACTGTCTGTATTATCATCATCTGGTTAATCCACTGTGATATTCATGACAGGATGGATGGATGGATGGATGGATGGATTGATGGATAGATGGATAGATGGATAGATAGATAGATAGATAGATAGATAGATAGATAGATAGATAGATAGATAGATAGATAGATAGATAGATAGATAGATAGATAGATAGATAGATAGATAGATAGATAGATAGATAGATAGATAGATAGATAGATAGATAGATAGAGTAAGGGCAAAACCCGTTTTGAACGCTATCTAGAGCAGAGCAATCATGCAGACATGAGAAGCCAACATGTTGCCAAGGTCGTTACCTCAGATAGGTGTAAGGGCCAGCATAATGCAGTTGAAGACATAGTGACAGTGACAGAGATCAGGGCTGTGCTTCGACGAACACAATAACAGCGCACCAGGGCCACTTTTTATAAGGCATGACGACATCAATATGTGTACCGACAACGAGCTAGAGGAACTAGCAGATATGTACAACAGCATAAGGAGTGCTAGCATCAAGGAAGGGTGGTTACATGGCTATATGATTCCCCTGCCACATCCTGGCAAAGACCATACAACAATCCAGGGATATCGGGTAATAATCATGCTGATTACAATGGGCAAGCTGCTGGAAAAGTTAGTTGCCAGGAAAATAGCAAGTCAACTAGAGAGGCAATGTTGTTTCCCACCAACCCTAGGAGGGTGCCGTCCAAACAGAGAAACCTGGACCAATGCAGCAGATGTTTTTCTTTTCCCCCATAGTGTCTGTGAAGGTTTCCACTCAGGCATTGAAATATGTGCTGCGGCAATTGATCTTGAGGATGCGTACAACAGAGTACCATTGGACTTCTGAACCAACAATATATCCGGACCTGTCACATGGATCACCGTTATCTCCTGTGCAGTTCAACGCCACCACTGTGAGAACCACCAGTGAGCAGATCACTGGACCGGGGAGGACATTGTCATATGCCGACGATGTGTTAGTGTATCGTTAGGGTAAGGATAGAGATCGGGTTGCTGTGGGACTACAAACAGAACTAAATTGCATAGGCACTTGATGTTTGGAATCTCAGGCAATGGTCCACCCAACGAAGGCAGCAGTGACATGGTTCTCTTTGAATAACGATATTGCAATCACCCAAACACCAACTGTAAATCTGTGTTTAGAGAGGTGGAAAGCACGCAGGTAATGAACTACTTGGGGATACGCTTTGATCGAAGCCTTGCTTATCATGAGCACATAGACCAGGTGATAACAAACGTAAAGTGAGATTTTACTGCGATGCGGGTGATGGCGGCGGCAAACTGTAAACAGCGCCATCAATGTTTCCTTTACGAGTGTCTGGTCCCTTCTGTTTTGGAGTATGTGATGGCGATCCTGACTATCAGCCGTAAGAAGGTGGAAAAGATGCAAAGGATACAGGCCGAAGCTATGCGTATTATTCTTGGATTTACAAGAGATACAGCATGCAGGGCGATGTGCTACCTTCTTGATTTTCCAACCATATGGGACATAATACACATATTCAGAGTCGTACCCATCTCAGAGGTAACGTGAACTCACAACATCCACTGCACAGTGTAATTAAGAAGGTAAGGGACAGCAGGTTAAAAAGAGGAAAGTCGTGGCTGTGTCAAGCCGTAGACACTCTTCAACAGGTGTGTTCACTTGAGGACTAAGAACCTGGCGAGGAGTGGGTACAAATGCCGAGTGATTGTTGTACGTCCTTTTCAGATTGCATTGAAACTAGACAGAACAAGCAGACAAGAAACTTCAGCTGATGTGGAGGCAGAAGTACAGGCTTTAGTTTTCTAGCATTCTTTGGAGGGTGGTGCTGTCATTTACACAGATGGCTCGGTAGTTCGACGAGTGAGATGTTCATGGGCGTTTACGGCTCAGGCCGGAGGGAGAATTATGAAGGAAGTTAATGGTGCTTTTGCTTTGACAACAAGTAGCCTGACTATGGAAGTTTTGGCATAATTAAAGCAATAACATGGCTCGAGACACAGACATTCACTACAGCGTGGTTCCCTAGTGACTCAATGAGCATGCTCATGAGGGCAGAGATGGGGTGGATCATGAGGGCAGAGATGGAGAGTGGTTGCTGTCTCTCGAGCGGTCTTGGCTGGAAAAGATTAACTTCATTTTTGTGCCAGGGCATGCAGGAGTACGAGGAAATAAGCGGGCGGACAAGCTAGCAGGTAAGGCTACTGTGGAAGGCGGTCGAGCCATGGACCAGGTTGACTTTCTGAATGATCTACGAGAAGTATGTCGTTCGTGAGGACAAAGTGATGACTGTGAAACTACAACCATTGTCAAACTCCGAGAACAGCTTAAAAGAAGGGTGGCAATACACGAACACAACGCGGGAAGAGTACGAATTTGTGATTGAAATTGAAATTGAAATAAAACTACTTTTATTGTTTCTTTACTTATTTAGTCTAGGTAGAGATATGTTCGCAGCAGACGAGCATAATCTCCGGCGGGCCTATTCTCGCTAGTCGCGAGATCCGCACAGCGGAATGATGGGGGTTTTCTCGCAATAGACAAGTAATATCTACTGCGGTAGCTCTGGCGGGCCTATTCCCGCTGGTCGCGGGGTCTGCTAAAGTCAGGTGGAGAGTCTGACGATAGTGCACGCTTTACACAGGACCGGACACTTGTGATTGACAGATGTGCGCGCCCCTATGGTTCAGGCTCGTACGAGGACCTCACCTATGGGACTTTGCTGAACGCCTCTAAGCCGGGTCCCTTGAGTGTCTGGGTCTGGCCATAACTGGCCACCTGCTCGTGGTGGCGAGGTCTCGGTGGATTGACTCTGCGCCGCCAGCGTCTGCAGCCTACCTTGTGCCAGACGTATTGGTTACCCATTCCTCTGGACAACACAAGGGTAGGCCGAGAGAGAGGTCATGTCGGTTGGGCGCCACATGTTCCTCTGAATCTCTGCCCAGGCATTGTGATCAAATATTGGCCACATTCCAGCTCACATACTTTGGTCTGTCAAGACTGCAAGGTTACAACAACAACGCGGGAAGACAATGCAGATTAATAAAACAATGTTGTTTGTCCATCAAGAATGATGATGACCATTCATTTCATCCAGTGGGGTTGAAGGTATGGAGCCGTGGGTTCTAAGATGGCTGATAAGGCCTATTTTGGCTCGAAATGTCCTTTGACAATGTGGGCAAGGAATGCTTGACGTTTCTGGAGGAGGATTTCCTGCAGTGGTTTTTCTGTCCTGCCGTTTCTTCACAGCTCTTGCAGTCCTGGTTGCCTCACATATGACTGTACCCTTGTGTAATGATGCACGCCATGAATTTCGGTCTCTGGCTGCAGCCTCCCAGGTGTCATGTTGAATTCCAAAAGCCTTCAGTGAAATTTTCAGAGTGTCTTTAAAGCGTTTTCTCTGGCCACCTTGGGATCGTTTACCACAACGCAGTTCGCTGTAAAAAATTCGTTTAGGGAGCCTAATAAATCAATACAGAATTTATGTCGTCAGTCGCTACATGCATCGGCATTTACTGAGGGGATCCGAGCAATTATGGATGGAATGGTTCGATGTGCAATGAGGATGATACGTCGACTAACTAACTAACTAACTAAATAACTAACTAACTATCTAACTAACTAACCAACTAACTACCTAACAAACTACCTACCTACCTACCTAACGAACGAACGAACGAACGAACAAACGAACGAACGAACGAACGAACGAACGAACTAACTAACTAACTCACTAACTAACTAACTAACTAACTAACTAACTAAAATCAAGAACTACAGATACTAGAACAAACATTAAATATACTAGAACAAACACAACAGGTAAAGGGGCATGCATTACATATGACATTACAAACATTGTGGGTTATAGAACAAGAATTACAGGTAATAAAACAAGCGTTACAGATAACTGAACAGGCACTACAGATAACTGAACAGACACTACAGATAACTGAACAACCTGGTTGAAATATTTCTGTCTACCTTCTGTGATGATGGTATACTGTCCCTTAGAACAGTGGAAGTTGATACATTTGGAGCCCCCAGGAAGGGTGAAGTTTTCCCCATCTTGAAAGAAAGATCCCCTCACACAGCATGCATCTGGTTTCTCAAAAAAATATGTCTTCATTATTAGCACATGTACACGCGTGATGTAAGTCCATATCCAAAGACTATACTACAACAGTGATTGCTCAGTAACTAATAGTCTGCATTTATTCTGTTCCGTGTGAGTGTGTGTGTGTGTGTGTGTGTGTGTGTGTGTGTGTGTGTGTGTGTGTGTGTTTGTGTTGTGTGTGTGTATGTACGCGCGTGTTTGTGCGTTCGTGTATATGTGTTTACACAGGCAAACCCCCCTCTCCCCCCCCTATCCAGCGAGAGGCCATTTATGTAGGAAATACAATACAAATAAAAGATCCATTAATAAACGAATTGTGGCGTTGTGCATACATGATGCTAGCCACACATTGTATAGACCAATTAGAACTTAAGGAATCATGTGGTAAACATAACTTCGGCTGCGTTTACTTCCAAAGGTATTTCGTGGAACTCATTTTAAGGTGCGTCGACCTGAGAGCGCAGATCAATTATAAAGATCGTCTCGATGAGAGTTAGAACCATTACAACTGAGCCGGCTTAGAAACGTGGTGTACTTGCCGCTACGTTATAACTGCTTCTTATTCTTGAAGTAGCCCCCGTCCAGTTAGTAATATCATCCCCCACAGTAGTCTCCGCCCCTGTAGTCACCCCAGCTGCTGTAGTCACCACCCTTGTAGTCATCCCAGCTCCTATTCCAATTTCAATTCCAATTTTCAAAACAAAAATTCCAAATTCGGCCTCGTTCAAACTGCGTTTTTCAGCTGTGGTTATTTTTGAGGTCCGTGTTTTTGTGGGTTCATTCACCCTAATTCTTGTCTTGTGAGTCCTATCTCGTACTTATTATGTTGGTTTGTGTATGTGACGTCATCTGGGGTGGGGGGGGGGCGGGGTCGTTCGGCGGCTATCCTTTGTGCTTGTCTGCTCTTGTGGTTCTCTTTGTTGGTGTAGGCTTCTGGCTCGTCTCGGTACAGTCCTTATAAGGACTTTCTATTTTGACTTTTTGTCTCCTTTTTTGTGTAGTTTCTGTAGGAACTTTTCGACGTTTCCATTTTCCTCCTTGCGCCTGTTTTCACTTTCGAGTTTGAGTTTCTGCTGCCTTTCCATTTTTCCCTCCTCGGTCATCCATGGTTTTCCCTCTCCGTCTTCTATGTAGTACGAGTAGTCAGGATCATAAGCTGGTTCATAACATCTATCTGGGTATTCTACCGGTCTCCTGAGTTTATTAGGTTTCTTCTTTTCTCTATCATCGCAACACCTTTTGAATTCCTGGTGCCTGAGTATCTCCACTCTGCCATCTGCCTCATGTTCTCCATCTCTTGTTTGATGTCCCGCTGGATCTCCTTTATTTCAGCAAGAAGTTTCCTATTGTCGCTGGTTGGTTCCCATGTTTGCAGTAGCTTGACTTGCTTCTTTAACTCATCAATCTGGCTTTGCAATTGCTTTTTCTCGTCTTATGAGATGCAGGTTGCTGTCTCGTGCCTCCGCATTGCGTCCTTATATGGTGTCTTTGTGGTGATGGCGATCTTTAAGGCGTCTCTGTGTCTTTGAAGGTACGGACAGTCTCAGTATCTTGCTCCATGCTTGCCCATTCAGTTGGCGCACTTTCTTTTGTTGTTGGGTGCTCGGAATTCCGTGTCCAGCTTGGCTAGCGGACACTCCTTGAAGGCGTGGTGATCGGCGCAGTACAGACAGATTTCCGTCATACTGCGGTATGTTGCTCTGCTGTGGCCGGCCCTTTGACATCTTGAACATTGATTGACTCTTGGGATGACTCTCTCTGGCTATGGTATTTTCTTATTGATTGATACTGTGGTCGGCATTTTCTGTCCTCCGACGTCACCACTGCCAAAGTTGTAGGTATCTTGGAGTAGTTGAGGAGCCGCTCCGCCTTCAAGAATCGGATGTGAGGATTCTCTTCTCGTTGCTGCTTCAGGATTTCTTCGTCTGTCAGCTCCATTTGGGTACGCTTGACAACCCACTTGCTTATCGCTGAGTCGGTGTTTCCGCCTCTGGTGTCTTTCACCTCCCTCTTCTTCTCAGTAGGTTTGGCTCTTGTCTGTGGTGGGCTGTCGATCTTCTTCCTCATGGTAGCTTCAGTAATAGCTGTAGTTTCAGGTTCTTTGATGCGGCTAGCAGGCACTTTCTCCACGTTCATCTTCTTCACGGTCTTGTCGGCTCCCACGCTGCACATATTGGCTATCGCGTCTATCTTGTTGTTGGACTTGCCACGTGACATTTTCCCCCGCGTATCATTCTTCTTGACTGGTTAGGCGATTTGTCTTGCTAGCGTTCATAGTGCGAGTGATGACGACGACGCGAATACAAAGACGCACAACTCCCAGCTCCTGTGCTATTCAGCACTCATGTAGTAATCCCAGCCCCTGTAGTAGTCCCCGCCCATGTGATATTCCCAGCTCCTGTGGTAATCACCGCCAATTTGTAATCCCAGCTAGTGTAGTATTCACCACCATTGATTTCTTGTCGAAGATTGTTCCACAGCTGAGCTGCAGAGTATGTTAAGCTTGTTGTTTTTTTATAAGTCAGTCCTAGGCTTGGAATGTGTAGTATATTTAATCGTTTACTGTGTCTAGCATTATATTTAAACAATGGCCAAACTTAATTTGAGACATTCCGATGTAGGATTTTTTGAATTAATTTGACCTTATTGAAAAGTAGGCGTTTGCGGAGTGGTAGTAACTGAAGGCTTTTATGCAGGATATGATAGTCAGATAAATGACTACTATAAATTAAACTCATGGCCCGTTTCTGGAGAGAATAACGTCGCTTGGTGCTTGAATTGGAACAACCGTCCCAGTTTGTAGAGCAGTTGTCAAAATGTGTGAGAAGTATAGAATACTTTCCTTGTGTTCAATTTAAGAAAATTTATAATTTTGGCTGATTGGTAAACTTTTATTTCGCCGTTTGTTTAACGAGCGTTTGAACGTGGGGATTAAAGGTTAGATTTCTATCAATGATAAGGCCTAATGTTTTGTGCTCAAGTACACTTTCCACTGGCATGTTGTTGATGCGAATTTAAAGTGATGTGTGTGAATTTAGAGTTTGAAGTCATTGTCTATTTGTTAATGAAATTGATTTTGTTTTAGTGATGTTAATTTGCTTACAGTTTACATAACTCCGCCAAACTACATTATTCAATTCTTGTTGCAAAGACGACTCCAGCAAATTACAGCTTTTAGCGTTTGTATACACTGTACAGTCGTCTGCAAAGGTTGATCGTTAATATTGATGGCAAATAATAGAGGGCCAAAAATAGCGCCTTGCGGTGCTCCTATATTGAAGGTAGTGGTTTGAGACAGAGATTTATTGTGTGATACAACTTGCTTTCTGTATGACAGAAAATATGCTATTAGAGCTATTATAACTGAGTGATTGATAGAATGATTGAATGATTTAGGAACCGACATCACAGCATTCGGGGCTTTCATATCAGTGCTATGTCCCCATCCTCAGCAGCCAGCGAAGAGTTCCAACACCAATTGTACCAGTAGCAATCTGATTATATGTCCATCTCGCCTTTCCTCTGAGCGTTGACCGTCGGCCAGATCCCTTTGTCACTCCCCGCTGTCTCATTCTTGCCAGACCTTGGTGATCCATTTGCTCCTCTGAGGTTTACACGTGCTCCCACAAGGCCGCAACCATGTCTGCCTTATCATGCATCAATACTATACCAAGTTTTGAGTAGCCAGCCAATCTGTCCGCCTGTTCATTCCCCAGCACACCGGCATGCCGAGTAGAAAAGTTCATGGCGATGCTTGCCAATTTTCATTGTTTTTTTAATTAAAATAAATTGTCTCTCATATCAAATGCTTTCCTGAAATCGATAAACAAAGCACCACATAGACTGTTGTTATTTATATTCGGGTGCCAGTTTTCTGTCATGTTTGTTAGGGCCGTATGGCATGAATATTTTGGTCGAAATCCCGATTGATTGTCAACAATAAGCTTGTTGCGAGCTAAATACTGTAATGTTACTTTATGGATATGTTTTTCTAGTGGTTTAAATAGTGATGATAGTAAGGAAATGTGTCTGTAATTGTTCGGGAGGCTCTTGTCCAATGAACTAAATTGAAGAAGAGGGTACAACTTAGCAATGAGACAGCTGATGCAAAGTGGCTTTATTTGAGGCACGGATTTATACATAGGTTAGTGACATACAGATCACGTCGGAGCACAACGGAGAATCCGATTGCTGATTCCATCTAACCCAGACAAGTATATGTTGTTTGTTTTTCTTTTACTTTACTGGGGTAAGTGAATACGCAGTGATTGCCATTAGCCGTATGTGTCGGAAAGAATATTTCGGGAATATCGCTATCTGTTCTTGCAAAACGATGAATATATATATATATATATATATATATATATATATATATATATATATATATATTGTGAGAGCTGGTCTGGTTCGCAAGATCAGTCCCGCGTTTGGCGTTCGTTGTCTCGGATGGCTGTGTGAGGTGCACCAAATTGTGATCTTCCCAGCCAACGCAAGTTAGCGAGGCAGGCGTTTCGGGAATGTAACCGCATTGTGCAGCTAGAGTCGTGGTTTGAGCGGGCAAAAGAGCACATTTGTACGATCGTTCGACAAAGTCTCGATAAGCGACCACTCCATCTCTATAGTAAGCTGCTATAGTTTTTCGGTCAGTCCTGCCGGCGTAGCTTGAAAGCTCGTAGGTAGGCGTCCAGTGATTTTGCATGTATCACCGGGTACAGGGTGGGCGCGCTTTATCGATGCCACTCTTGGCCTGCGTGTGCGTGAATAGTCCGTCTGATAGTCCGCCGATAGATTGCTGATTGATCCTGCCAGTAGTCATATGCTTGTCTCAAAGATTAAGCCATGCATGTCTAAGTTCACAGTGTCTCAGGGTGAAACTGCGAATGGCTCATTAAATAAGTCGAGATTCCTTAGATGACACGATCTTACTTGGATAACTGCGGCAATTCTAGAGCTATTACATGCTCACCAAGATCCGACCTTGCAGAAAGGGCGCTTTGATTATGGCAATTCTTAAGGCGTCTTTGATCCATAAAAAACATAAAACGATAAGGCTTACATCCGAGGAATATGGCTGAACGCCTTTAAGCCATTATCCTCAGATATGACAGCCTGGCCGATAAATCACTGCACACTGGCAGTAAGACATTCATTCGTTCTTTCATTCAGTAGCATGCCCTTTGCAGAACCTCGCTCCCATAACAACCTTCCGGAAAACCTCTCGATCATAAGCAAGATGTCCCGCGTTCGATACACCCATGTGGAGATCATCCGCCACATCCTGCACCCATCTTCTCTTTGGCCTTCCTCTTTCTCTCTTCCCTGGCATATACCCTTCCATTATTGTTCTCTCCAAACTTTCGTGACGTTTCACGTGACCAAAATATTTCAATTTTCTTTGTTTTATAGTTTTTAATAGCCAACCTTCTTCAATATTCAGCTCTTGAAGTACTGATGCATTTGTTCCTTTCTTTACCCAAGATATTCTTAGAACTCGTCTATAACATTTATATTCAAAGGCATTTATGCGCTGCTCAGTTACCACCGCAAAAGTTCTGGTTTGTTCCCCATTTCTAACATCCTAATTTTACAATAGCAGACTCATTTTCGACGTGATAGGCAAAAACTTGGACAGGAAATGCTAACATAAACATAGCAACGACCGTTTCACGGCCTCATTGTGTGTACTACAAACTCGTCGTCACTAGAAGAATACTGATTGTGACTGCAGGAATTGAGAGCCTCAAAAATCTCTACGAACGCAAGATAGAAAATCAAGTCGACAAAGAAAAGAAGGACCATCAAAACAGCAGTAAGTGTATTTGGAAAGCCAACCAAATCTAGGACCTGCCATCTTATTGTTGACATGTGGTGTTGGAGCCATTCGAAAAGAATGAAGGTTAACACAGTGATTTGTTTTATATTACGCTAGTCAGTTATCTCTTTTCAAGAAGAAGTCGGTGAGTCAATGTGTTGTAAACCACGAGATTAGTCCTTAAATTAATTTAGTAATAACTAAATATTATATTCACTTAATTCAGTTATCATAGCCATGGATAAACTGTACATTATTATAAACCACAGTGAATGTTCTTTTTCTCCCAGTTAAACAATTTAATTTAATGTGTAAGAATTAGACCTAGGTTGTACATTTTATATCTTAAGTAGTTAAACTCAATCAGCAGTGATTTAGAAGTTGGTGAGCAACTTACGATTTAGAAGGCTAAGAATACATAGTGCAGTAGTAAGAAAACTATTTTAAATGTGCAAACAGTGGTAAGGCAAATTAGTGTAATGTGTAACAGTCAAGTAGATTTTTTTATTTTTACAAGAGCACATGAGCAGTTAAGTTGTGTTTTTTTTTTATCATGAGCACATGGGGGACAAATAGATTTCTATAGAGATCATGATGAACATGTGGAATTATTATTTGTGAGCCACATAATAATGCTTCATCAACCGACATGCTTGAATGGTTAGGATTCATAATTAATAAATGTGGATTGGGCATATCACATTAAATCTATGTAATTGATGAGAGCATGCCTGTGGTGATTCATGTGTGATTTCATTATTGTTAAACAGATTTGAATGTATCATTTGTGAACAACATCAGTATGACTGAAATCATTCAGGAAAATATTATAATTTCTGGTGAATGATGGTGGAATTATTGAGATTCCATTGTAATGTCATTGTGTTTGAATCTGTGAATTTATCCTTTGTAAATCACATACATATGATTAATTGTCATCCATACAGATATGAGTGAGGAACATCTGTGTTTTCATGAAGATGTATTGAACTGAATATTGTTTTTAAAACATTACTGGTCATTACTAACTGTATAGTTAATAAATGACGAAAACAGGAGGTAATTTCCTCTCGTGAGTGTATTCTTTACTTGTCATAGTCAATTAGTTTAATTAAAACAACCCTAGATAAAATTAGGTTAACTGAGAGAGGAGAGGCAAGGAACCTTCTGAAGGATAATTTGGGTATTAAGGGACATCTTTTAATTGTTTTCCTAGAAGTATACCTTGGGTTTCTGAGACTCTATTTATGGGTTCAAGCATCTGAGCCATTACAGATTAACATAATTAAACGGGCAGGATCACATTGGGAACGTGGAACTTGTGTGTCCTCTATCTTTTGAGATTTTCCCAAAACATCCGACACGAAGGTAAATGTAGAATATTCCAGATATCGGCATCATGTCACAAGTTGAAGGCTATTCTCTGTGTCAGTTAGGAGATACAAACAGTTCTTATGAGTTCTTTATGTTAAAGTCACTAGCAGTTGCTTGCTACGGGTCGGTGATGTGATATCGCATCACATTGTGTAGGGCTGAGAACAAGAAGCAATAGTTGGCCAGTTGTTATCTCAAATGTTTTTTCTTCCCGCTCATGTGAATGTATCATGCGTAATATGCATTGTTTATGCTTACAAAATCCATTTTACAATGGGTTTTTTTTTCCTATATAAATGAAACATACACATTTGATGAATGAAAGATGAGTGATTTAAAGGGCCGAATGTAAGAAGGGCCTGCGTGCCCAATTTGTTACCCTTTTAAAAGTAGAAGAAGTTCCTTCGTTCGTTTGTTCGTTCATTTTGACCATCACATTGTGTAGGGATGAGAACAAGGAGAAATACGTGGCCAGTTGTTCCCTCACTTTGACCATCACATTGTGTAGGGATGAGAACAAGGAGAAATACGTGGCCAGTTGTTCCTCACTTTGGCCATCACGATGTGTAGGGATGAGAACAGGAGCAATAGGTGACCAGTTCTTCCCTCACTTTGACCATCACATTGTGTAGGGATGAGAACAAGGAGAAATAGGTGGCCAATTGTTCCCTCACTTTGACCAGTGACGAGCCCAGGTGTAGAATCAAAGTTTGACCATGCACGTGGCATTACCAGAGAAGTTTGCTATCAACTTCCCTAGCGCTACGGCCTCATGAGCTATTTGGAGCTGCTGCCTTATGAGCTATATGGAACCGCATGAGATGTTCGGAAGGGAATTATAGGCACTTAGCAGATACGAGTGGAAATATGATGTCGATGTGTAAATGGGGTGCTATACTAGAATGTTGAGAACATTGTGGAAGGATAGAACAAACAGTCCTGTAGATATCTTGAACGATGTTAACTCGCAGAGAGAACTGAATACTCCATCTATTGGCATCTATCCGTCTTGCCAACGATAGTTTGTGCTTTAAAAAGGCATAATAACGTTTAACTATGGCGGTAGCGAGTGTGACTGATAAGGCCAATTTGCGCTGTAAATGTCCGTTCACATTGCCTCTCCATAGCACAAAGCCTGGGCTAAAATATAGAGATCATGCAGCATGATCCCTCTCTCGGCCTGCCTAGTTCACTCCAGAGGAAAGGTAATACCCCTACATCTGGAACAAGACAAGCTGCAGAAGCTGCCGGATCAGCAAAGCAATGCTCTAACTGTCCGCCTGTCGGAGCTTCGATCCTAGACCAGTCGCCAACCAAGGCTTAGGGCCTGGATTGCCCTGCCATGACAATTTTGTCTTTAGCTTGCATTTCCTCGCACCAGGGTAAGGCTTGTACCCTCCCAATTGCGCTCTTCCGCCCGAAGCCGTTGGCACAATGTGGGGTGTCGGGTTTGGTAAGCGCCGCCCAACGTTCGGCGCTAACAGAAACCAGGTAGTACCGTCTACTGTTATACGGTAGCTCAGTCATATCTGACTATTATATTATATTAGTCATATCTGACTAAGAACTGAATACTAGCATCAGCAGAAAAGGGTTCACGATCTATACGCTTGTCACCCGACGGAAAAAAGAAGAAGAAGAAGAAGAAGAAGAAGGCGAAGAAGAGAAGAAGAAGAAGAAGAAGAAGAAGTAGAAGAAGAAGAAGAAATGTATATATATATATATATATATATATATATATATATATATATATATATATATATATATGTATATATATATATATATATATATATATATATATATATATATATATATATATATATGACTTACGTAATTGTATTGGGGCCATTTCAAAGATCTCTTTACCATCCGATACGCCCTTTCTGCACGTGTGTTGTGTACATGCAATTGCGGCCTTCTCTCCCTCATCATAACACTTTCCTTTCCATGAGCACTCTGAAACAATAGTTTCTAGTTGTTGTTATCATGAACAATAAGTGTTGCTATCACAAACAATAAGTGTTACATATCCCAATCATGATTATCAATCAGACGGAGCATGCATCACTGAGATCAGAGCAGAATAGGACCAGCACTAACTGCATTCTATCAAATGTGACAAAATAAAAACAGACAACATGCTTAAACATGCTGGACCATTTAGATACCTAGGGTCAAAGCCTGAGTCACCAAAATCGAGAAGTAGTTTCTAAGCGTTACTATACAACGATTATTAGAAACAAACCGGACGTTGCGGCTAAATCCTTCGTCAGCACATAATAAATAAACACAACCCGACACAACTACATGAAAAGCACTACATGAAAGTATAAATATTACTTATTTGTATCCTTGGTGTGTGCTGGATACGTTTTAAACGATCAACATGTTTGGTTACTATAAGTGGATTAAATGACAAATTAGAGGCAATTACAACATCAAAAGTAAGATGCACTGCGATGGAGTGTCCTTCGACATCATCCCGCTCATAACAATATGGTTGTTTAAATAGTTTGTTTCTCTAAACGTCAGTATCAGATAGATCTAGATAGGTATATAAAGAATATCCGAGGGCTGCAGAAATGTGGTTTCTGAGGAAAATGCAAAGAATACCATGGACAGACAAAAAAAAACTAATGAACAAGTGCTAGAGTAGACAAATAAAAATCGTAAATTGATTAGAGAAATTAACGTAGACTGTCAAAAATATCTGGACATGTTATGAGAAGAAATGGATTGGAGAACTTAGTGACAACTGGCAAGATCGAAGGGAGTAGAACAAGGGGAAGACTGAGAAGTAAATACCTTGATGGCTTGGCCACATGTTATGGTCGAGACAGGAACATTGAGCTGATCCACGACTCTGGTGATCGAGTGAAATGGCAAGTCATTACCACCCATGCTTTCCGGCATGGCATATGATTGATTGATTGATTGATTGATTTAAAGAATTAGTAAACTAAATGATGACAAACCACACATCGCAATGGGTTATCACTTATATTGCCTGTATTTATTATACTTTGTTCGTCAATCTTGACTCATAAATTTGTCGCGAAACTTGTTTTCGCATCTATCTCTATGCTGTGAATTGAGTAAGTTCCATAACATCTGTTTTATATATTTCTTGATCTGATTTACTACCTCATTCATGATAACGTCTCTATGTCTATGTGTGAATTTAATATTTGACATTAATGTAATTTTAATGTTGATGTTTGATTTAAGGATTAACATACGGGAATTATCTAGTATCTAGTTAGAATTCAGCTATCCCTTTATTACAACATACATAAACACTACTTCTTGGATATGAGGATTATAGAAATGGAAGCATAACTGCTATACTAATTTAGTGCCTGGTATATTAGTACACTTAAATAATGTGACATGTTTGACGATATGAAAAGTATGAAATATTGCTTGTCCTCTTCATCACCATACACCATGCTGAGGAGTTGTATTTTTTTCTACAGATCTCAGTCCTTGACCAGGCGTAGAACCATCATCAGAGAAGGCTCAACCAACGGCCAAGTAAACACTCAAGATCTACAAAAGGTAGCAGCGAACGGACAGACATGGAGAGCCATTACTTCTGTCCTATGCGCCGCCTGGACTCAAGAGGAATGACTAACTAACTAACTCAGTCCTTGAGTTAATTATAATAATGAATTATTGATTGATTGATTGATTGATTGATTGATTGATTTAGGAACCGATATCACAGCATTCGCGACATTCCCATAAGCGCTCCGTCCCCATCCTCAGCAGCCAGCGAAGAGTTCCAACACTAATAGTTCCAGTAGCAATCTGATTATATGTCCGTCTCTCCTTTCCTCTGAGCGTCAAGCGTCGGCTAAATCCCCTCGACACACCTCGCTGCCTCATTCTTACCAGACTATGGTGATCCATTAACTCCTCCTAGATATACACGTGCTCCCACAAGGCCGCAAGCACGTCTGTCTTTTCATGCATCAATACTCCACCAAGCTTTGCCGAGCCAGCCAGTCTGTCCGCCTGTTCATTCCCCAGCACACCGGCATGCCCCGGAGAAAAGATCCAGGTTATGCTTGCTACCCGGGACCTCCGAAGCGAAGGAAGCCTCTTTGCACGAAGCCTGCCTGTTCTCACCCTGCTTAGCATGCTTTCTAAGTCAGTTACTATCACAATGTGTGTATGTATCGTATTCTCTATCCAGCGGAAAGCTGCACTGACCGCCTCCACCTCCATTCTTAAGCTAGATGTTGTGTCATCATACGCCAGGCTCTCCTGCACCAAACGCCAACCATTAGCTTTTGCTAAGAATCTCCAGGCACTTCTCCTACCTCTCAACACCGAACCATCCGTGTAGATAATCGCATCACACGGGCGAGAATTATCCTGAATTAGTTCCTGCATTTCCACTTCCGTGGCCCCTGCTGGCCACTCTCTGCATTCCCGGCTCAATGTGATTATAACTCTGCACAAGTCTGACTGCTCCGCTGGCACTCTGACCCACTCCTCTCCTCGCCTAATGTTCTCTAAGAGGCACACCTGTCTGATCGTATCCTCCGCCTGAGACATCCATGATTTCCCTCTTATCAGTCTCTGACCCTTAACTACCTCCAGCGCCTCATGCAACGGGTGATCTGTGTCTGCAGCTACTCTGAGGTATGCCTTCGCTTGCATCACCTTATGCCTACCAGCAACAGTAGGCAGACCAAGGATGTAACGCGCACACACTACTGGGGTGTCTCTGGTGCATCCCAGAATGATCCGCATAGCTTCTTTCTGTATGCGCTCTAATTTCACCAGCTGATTCTTTGAGACTGTTAGTAGTCCTAATCCATAATCAATCACTGAGAGGATCAAGTGCTGGTATAGTGTGAAGCGCATTCTCTGCTCTGTGTCCATTGCAGCCATAGTTTAAAGTGCAACGCGTCCCTTTTGAGATCTTGTCACAACCGTCTCCAAATGTTTCTTGAAGGACAGACTCCTGTCAAATGTGATTCCCAGATACTTCAGTTTTTTTTCTCTCTGTTGACGCTTCCGCCATCTATCGTGAGGCTTGGGGCATCATCTCTCACAATCCTGTTGTCCAGAGAGCACCACAACACAGCCGTCTTTTCCGGGTTGATGACAGCACTCATTTCAGTGCACCAGTCAATCACTTTGTTTACTGTCACCTGTAGCTCCTGGGCTGTTTGATCCATATTTCTCCCCTGCATGTATGCAAGAATATAATCTGCAAATGTTAGAATCCTTTCAACCCCTGGTGCTTTTAGGTATGCAATTTGCTCGTATACACATTAAAGAGCACCGGGAATTTTTAATGCCATTATTAATATGTTTCCTACCAACTGAGAGTGGTAATTCCCACGTACCTATTTTGGTATGTCAATTATGCAATGGCTCGTAACTGGTACTGCATCACATTCTCGCTTGAATAGGAATAAAGGTCGCCAGACACCTTGTTATGTTTATTAAATAAGTGCACCCTGCCGTTCCCGCAACCCGC